>JAOPSE010001049.1:0-202325 GCA_029449295.1 Zea luxurians
AGATTTAGGTAATTTTATCATAGAATTAAACTTTAGGTTGGTAAAAGAAGTTGTAGATAATATCATAAGCTTTCCAAATTGTTAAAGAGTGCATTCATATGACTTTTGAAACTCCAGTTATGTTTGTTTTACTGTGGTTGTTCCTGTTTGCCTGACAAAAATGAGCGGGTCTGTTCACTGGTAGGTTTGTATTGTATCTGAAGGCAGATGAAGTATTATTTGAGGTTTGTATTGTATCTGAAGGCAGATGAAGTATTAATTGAGGTTTATATTGTGTCTGAAGGAAGTGTAGTTTATTAATAAATGCAGCATGCCATATACATTGCATGACTCATTTGCATCTGAAGTTTTGTCGTGACCTATGGTCTGACCGTATCGGTACAACTTAGCATCGTACGTTGCCCGAGGAGGGGTACGATGCGGCTTCATACCCTTAGAGGTATGAAGGCAGAGGACATATGCATTGCATTCATATGAATTCATTGAGGTGATACTTGCAGATGATGTGGTTTTATACCCTCAGAGGTATGAAGACAGAGGACCTACACATTGCATTCCTATGTATACATTGAGTGATATTTGCAGGTATTGTTGACGCAGGGAAGTGTTATACAACCTATCGTGGTTGTTCGAGGAAATGAGATGGTATTGGTTATATTGGGACTACTGAGTTCTATATCTACAAGTATTTCTGATCTTAATTGTGATCCTTTTAGAATGTTGATTAATTCAATTTGTGGTTTAAATATCTCGTCAAAACAATTTGCTTGCTGAGATGTTTCATCTCACTCTTGCATTACTCATTGCAGGTGCTTGTTACTCATCAAGGGGAGTTGGAAGTAGCAGCACATCCACCTTCACTCTCATAATAACGCTGCATAGGCGCAGTTATGATTTAATTAGAAACTTCTTGTCAAAGGATGTTTGTTTTTAAATAGTTGTGCGCACTGGTTAATTCAGTTCATGTCGTTATGGTTGTTTTTCCCAATGCTAGCAGATTATTAATGTCTATTATGTTTTCTTATCATGATATCTATTTATACTTTGTTGCTTCCGTTTATGCAATTTTCAAAGGAGATGCTGTCAAAATTTTATATATGAATGTTAGATGTGTAGTTTAGTAGCATTCTGGGGTGTTTGTGGATCCCGGGGTGTTACACAGTTGCCCCATATCGGACCCTGCGCCATCATATTGGTCAAAAAAATATAAAACTTAAAACTTACCACCAAGATAATCTGACACACTGATGTCTGTGTTGAAGACGGCCACACGCGCCCCCTCCTAGCCAGCACGCACCGGGGAGGGCACCTTTCGCCCCTTGGTGGGCTCGCCCGCACCAGAGGCAGCAGCCTTCGCAGCCGGCGCTAACTTGCCCGCACCAGGGGCAGCCGGCTTCACAGCCGGCGCTAGCTTGCTGCTGTCGGGGGCGGCAGACTTCGCACCCCCCACGCCCTCTTTGCCTTGCGGAAAGGATCCCTGATCCTAACGACCGCCCGGCATTTCTGCGAAGCGTCTTGTCGATCCTTCTCCATCACTGCCGATACAACAGCACCAATATTCCGTTCCGTAAGGAAAAATCTTCAAGTCACGAGCCATACGAGACGTAAACATGTCTTCGCCAGCGCGGGGGATCGAAAGATTCTTTGGCCATTGACCCCCAATAACCTTCAGCATTCGCGCCGAAGGCTCCCGGAGCTTGGGCATAGACATCCTTCCCCCGGGGGGCACGCAAGTCCCCATCAACTCCACGGCAAAACATTCAGAGACCCCCACTCCCCCACTGCAGTACCTATTTTTCTCTCTTAGTGGCTGGGGCAGCCTCCTGTGAAGGGCCCTCCTTAGTCACACCCACAGGCTTCTTCCCATGGCGGTCGACGTTCGCGGCAACGTCATCCCGGATAGCCACCGTATGGCAAGCAATTTAATTCAAAGACCCGATTCAATCGAACATTGGACCCCCAGATATCCAACTCCGCAGACCTTCTGTCCTCGGCACATAGCGCCCCACTATCCTTGTCGCACCGTCCTTCACTTCACGAACGAACGCGGCCGGGTCTCGGCCGCGTAGATCCAAGGAGAAGGCTGGACTCCGTACCAACTATTGACCCAAAGAGGGCAACTTGCGAGGGCATACTTTGCCCAGAGCCCAGCCATGCGCCAGGGGCCACACTCCATAACCAATAAA
The DNA here is from genome assembly GCA_029449295.1 of Zea luxurians. Taxonomy (NCBI): domain Eukaryota; kingdom Viridiplantae; phylum Streptophyta; class Magnoliopsida; order Poales; family Poaceae; genus Zea; species Zea luxurians. Next base: position 2,187 of record JAOPSE010001049.1, read on the forward strand.
CTCTTCAACCAAATCACGCCCACTACTCATACGAGCAGCGTACCGAAGGGCCCCTCGTCCTCATCGTCCTCCACCACATCGAATTGTGGGTACGCCATAATAGTGACAACACATCATGGCCACAAGGAGCCCTAGGAGGTCTTCGACTTTGCTCCCGAAAACATAAAACCAGAAATCCCACCAGTTGCCCCATTTATTACGAGCACAGGGAACCAACTCCACGACTTCCATCGAAGTCTTTCCGGTCCTCGGCGTAAACGTGCACGATCCAAACTGTGTAATATTGTTTCCAATCTTTTTTTCTGCCAATGCAGACACTAATTCTTGGCGAAGACCTCTACGGAAGGCCGACCACCATAAGAAGTCGTCGCCTAGACATACTTCGCCAGGGCCACCACGATGTTCAGTGTCAATTGTTGGACCTAGACCTCAAATCTCTGCAAGACCTCCGCCACAAAGCGATGTGCAGGCAGACAAAGGCCAGCGGTGAAAAACGCCTCAAACACAACCATCTCACCCTCCAGCTCAGGAATCTCTTCCACCCCCGGCACACGTCCAACTCCATTCCCAAAATAACCCAACCGCTGCATGTCCTGCACACGAACCGAGGAGATCCTCGAAACGCTGAATTCCACCGTGTGGCCCAGGTGCAGCTCCACGCCGCTAAATCACTAAGGTACCCTCAGTCGACGATTCGCCTAACGACGTATTCGCAGCGGATGAAGAAGAAGAAGATGGCATGGATACGTACCGTCGGCGGCGGCGTGCGGTTTGCTTGACGCGGGCCAGATCTCCGATGAGCAGGAACAAGGAGGGCAGGCGAGCGAGTGAGCAGGTTTAAAAAAGCTAAGGTTTTGCCGCGCACGAAAAGGTAAGACAGCCTGAGCCACGCCGCCCTCTTTTTATACACAGGACGTGACGCTTCAGGAAGCCCACAGTCCAACAGTACCACGTCCATCAACGGTCACATCAAAAACCCCCGCGGAACCACTTCGAGCAAGGGCAGCGTCTCCACCATCTAGCGACCGTCTTCGGCACCAGATGACTCAGTCGAACTGGTCCCTCAGAGGGCAAATGTTGGGGCGAAGGCGAAGACGCTACCCTTCGCTCCAAGCCTTTGTCAACTCGCTGCACCAACGGAGGCAAGATGACCGGTGCGGCCCACCCTTTGTCCTCTTCACTGCACGACGAAGGCCTACGACGAAGTCTCTCCATCCCACGTCCTCGGTTCTACCTGGAGGCCCAAGTGGGATGCGGCCCATTGTGACAGGCCCCGCACGGAGAAGCGTGTTACGGTCCCGATTTGTAATGGCTTTTCTGTAATGACAGTCTGTAACCCCCCATTATGGGAATATTCTAGGGATAATTCCAGATGTCTGAGGGCATAAGCGTCCTTACATCGGGACCTTGGGCGCTCGGGCACCTATAAATACCCCCGTACAGTGCCCTTGAGAGGCTAGATTAACAGAGCAACTGCCATCTCGAGTTAAACCGTATTTGCATCTTTTTCACTCCCCCGTTGGATCAACTTGCACAGGAGCGCAAGTTCCAACATTGGCTCCTATTACGATATTATTTACCTCATTCATATTTTCATGCTAGAAAAAAATTGGTTGTATAACCATGGATCTTGAATTTCTGGTGGATACCATTTCTTCATGACAAATACATAGGAATTAGCCTTTGGTACTGTCAAAATGGTCATTCATGGTTGTTTTTGGCCAAAACTAATTGGTCGTGTAGTCATGGATCTTTGGTGAGAGGCTCAGATTACTTACCCCATACATATTTCCTTGCTAAAATTTAGTTTTCTTGTATTTTTGGCAGAGACTTTATTCATGGAAAATCCATAGGTGTTAGCATTTAGTATTGCCACAAACAGATGTTCATGCCCGTCATGGGTGTACTATATCCAAAGGACTCATTGTTTATGAGCAGAAACTAGATAGAAAAATATTGTCTCAACTAGGTACATCCTATTGGCCCAAGAATGTTTGAAACTCATAGATCTAGACCTCAAAAAACTTGAAGTTAGTAAGCTAGCTAACAAAAAATGTGAACATGAAAACTAGCCCGAGATCATGGGATGTCCAAAAATCTACACAAGAAAATGGATTGAAGAAAGCAACACATGCTTGAGTGTCTAGTTTGCCATGTTTGACATGTCGGAACAATAGAAAGTCTAGAAATCATAAACCAAAAAGAGCAAAAAAATCTCATGGCTCGGGTATCTGAGCAACTCATAGGTGTACAAAATCCAAAGAACTCATTGTTTATGAGCAAAAACTAGCTAAAAATTGTCTTGGCCTAGGTACATCATAGTGGCCTTAATTGTGGCTTAAATGTCTAGACTCAATAGTTCCTTGTTCTGAAAAACACCTAAAACCAACGTTGGGGAGAAACCTTTATTGAAGGTCCTCAAGTCAATCAACTCTGGTTGCCTTATGTCTGTTTTAGGAGTGATGAAGGGAACTTTGGCTAGAGATCCTAGTAAGCTAAAGGTGGTAGCCGTACCTTCATTGGCGTGCTTCTAGCAAAGAGGAGAAGTGCAGCAAAAAGCTATCCTTGATGTTGTGGAGACAAAGCAAGATGAAGAAGACGTGCATGACACATCTTGTGAAGGAAAAGATGAGAATACCCTTGGTTGGTTCTATAGATCATGTAATAAGGGAATGGGGATAATGATGTAATTTCATATGAAGTTGTATTTCGTCGTGTCCCTATAAATAGGTAAACAGTGCCCATGCATAGGGACACCTTTTTTGCCATCCATGTGCTCTCGTCGCCTTAGGAGCACTTATCCTTTGAAGCTTTTTGAGCACATCCACCTTCAGACACCCTATGTATGACCAAAGGTAACTTTGTAATGGCCTATAATAACATAAATGATAATGACTAGTTAAAACCCATTTTTGGACATACCTATTTTCATATTCAATCATGTGCCTTAAGCTTCATTCATTTACCCCTCTCCCTGTGCCTTTTCCTTCCTAATGAATGGTAAAGAGGGGAGAAGGTACTATATTGTTTTAGTTGTGTTGCCCTATTCTAGTCTCCTGCAAAAACCTAGACAGGTGACCAACATTAGCGCCCCACTCCAGTGAACTCATGATCAAACATAATCATTCATCATGCATCCAAAGCGGGTCAGGGCTAGCAATGCCAGTTCCACCTTTGTTCCACAAGACTAGGCCTAGCTCTAAGATGATTGAAGGACAGACAAGAGGAAGGTTATCGAGCCACCATCAGAAGATGACCTCGATTAGGAGATAGAGAACCTCAAAATTATCTAATACCTAGTTGAGACTAGAAGAGAAAAGTTGCTTCGGGTTGCTCAACTGTAGTGGGAGATTGATGAAGCATCTGAAGAGCTACAACGTATGATACGACAAGATGAGAAGACAAAAAACCAACACCCCCACAACATCGAAGGTCTCCACCCCGAAGGCTACAAGTATGATGCCTTTGTCTATGTTAGCAGTTCTCCACTACATGTAGACCTACAAGCTACACTGTGGTTAGCCCTATATAGGCCACCTCAATTCCTTTTGTATGATGGCCTATTAGTTCCTAAGTAGTTTTGATGAGTTATGAAGTGACCATATCTTCATATGCAGGCAATACAATAGTAATGGCCAAGTCCTTCGTCATGATAGTAAAGAATATAGCACCAACCTGGTACTCTTCTCTTAGCCTAGGGTTGATTCCATCATGATAGAAATTGAAGGATATAATTCTCACAAGTTTCCAAGGTTTCCAAACGAAGCCCATAACTGCTCAAGCCTTATTTTAGTGTGCTAAGGACCTTGAGGAATATCTACAAGCCTACGTTTAAAGGTTCCTCCGCCTTCGTGCTCAAGCACCAATCATACTTGACGACATTGTTGTTGAAGCAATGGTCAAGCGCTTAGTTCAAGCCTATAGCACAATACTTTGCAAGCCACCTCTATCTCTAGAGAAGTTGCTATAAGAGATGGATGAGCACTTCAGGCAGATAATGACTATCAACAGCGTTGACAAGAGACACAAAGATAAACAGAGTTATCCAAAAGCTTTGGAGGAAGATTTTATCCTAGATACGTCTGAAGCATGCAGAATCCAGACCAACATGAAGACAAGCAAATCTAGTCTTAAGGGTACCATTTTCACCTCTTGATTTTGCCTAATTCTCTAGTGGGCATTCACAACTATCACAAGGCAACCCTCCTCATCCTCCAGCACTAAGAGGCAGAAGAGGAGGTCACAGCTTTGGAGGGTGGTTCAACCAAAACATGCAGCAATGGAGAACTTATTGTGTCTTCTGAGGGAAAATAAGGGAAACACCAAGAAGTCATGTCAAATCGCAATCCAGAAGCAGAAAGAGCTGGTAGCCGCAACACAAGGCAACGAATCAAAAGGAGTATACCATACAAAACCTTATTACTCACCATTTTTTGTCTCACATCATGCTTAATACCAAGAACTGAAGGCACAACCCTCGGCATCCAATGCTTCAGTTCATCCACAGTCTAGGCAATGGGGACCCCATCAATTCTACCTCTAGGGACCACCACTGTATGAGTAACCACCTTTCGACCAACCCAGTATCCAACACAATATATGCATCAACTAGTGTCACACCCGGATTTAAGCGCAAACCCAAGCACATCTCAAATGTGTAATAGGATCAAGTCTCACACATATGATGATGACTCATGGTACAGAAATCCATGTCACATATTTATTATAAAATAAGGGCTCTGTACAAAATAGCTAAATAAAAACATTATATGACGACAACAATCCTCCACAACCATACCTGACTGAGAGACGACGGCCTAGATCTCTCCGAACTCATCGCAACATCCGTTATGCTCCTCATCTTGCAGTACCTATTCTTGACCTGGTGTGAGTATAGCAAGGGTGAGCTCACATATGTTCATTGCTTAGCAAGTTGTAGGGAATAATGTGCATGAGCTCACTTACGGTGGGGGCTCATGTGAAGTGTAAGGCTTACCAAGGAAAATGGTTAAGCCTGATCATTGCTTTTACTAAGTTGGTCAAAAAATTTATTAGCAATTACTAAGTATAAGTGTATACCAACCCAATTAAATAATTGATCACAATTAATAATAAATCCTACAATGCAATGCAAATGATAGGTTAAGTTTAATTCCATAAATTACTCATGTGAGTGTCCAAGCCGCTCTTGACCGTGAGCACGGCTGATATACCGGTTTTACACTCTATAGAGGTTGCACATCTTTACCCACAAGTCGTGTTACCCATTTGCCAAGGGGTCTAGAAATACTATTCATTTCTACCGAGGAGATGAGGCGGGGTAGCACTACAAGGCCTTTCCAAAGTTCCACTAGTTTGAGAAAACCAGCTACGGTTTGACCGAAGGTCCTCCCTATACTCTACAATGACACACTCCCCACTTTCCCCTTTCGGGTAAGGTAATCTCTCCCTATCTTTCCTAATTACTTGGCCAAGGGCGTCCCATTCCTCCCTTGTGGTAGCACTGTTTTCTCGGGTGGTTCTCCATGTTCTAATTAACACAATAATCTTACCATGAACAATAAAAAAATCCAAAAATAATGATAAAGCATGATCATAATTCAATATAGCATGAATCCCAAAACCAGGTAGAGCAATATCAAGACTACCAAATAGTTCATTTCTTTGTAAGGTGTAGGGTAAACAAGCTAGGGTAACCTATTAGGTCCCATAAAATTAACCTAAGTATGTCACGATGATTAACAAGAACAATATTAGGTAAAAGAATGTGATCAGGGGCACAACTTGCCTTATACTTGCGATAACCTGTTGTCTGGATGCTTCCACAAAGGTTGGGCTTCAGATTCCTCGTCATCTCACTTCTACTCAAAGAAATACATACAATCAAGAAAATAATGGATATGGTAACATTACACCAAACCATATGAATAAATTGTGTAATAATATTCTACGCGTCGCTAGGAGACTGTAGGTTCGAGAATCACTAAAATCGGAGTTTTGTTTAAAAGATATGGGTTTATGAAGTTTTTAGGTGATTAATCAATAAAACTATATTATATGCTGATTGACACAAATCAAGTGAGAAAAGATATAACGAACTCAAATTTTCATCTAAGTTGTATCTTGATCAGAGATTAAGTCAGATTATAATTATAGGCAGATTTACTTTGGTTAGAAAGATTAATTTACTAAATATAGATTAAACTAATATATAATTATAAAAGTATAATATAAATAGTGTTGTTACTGCATAGGCAATTTTATTACAAAGCTAACGCAAATTGAATGGATCAAATCGGAGTTAAAACGTACGAGTTATGGATTTTTTAATCTTCTAGAATTATTGTTATACTACAAATTATTTTTTAGATTCATTTTATTTAATCCGAAGCTTATATGCACCGCAGCCATTATTTTAAGGAGTTCATGGTTGTTTTTGTAAGTAAAAGGACCTATTTGTTGTAATCTTTATATTACAGTGGACTGTGGGTTAAATCTCTTAATTTCCGAGGGCTCTTAAAGAAAAAAGACCCCAATGAATACACGCGGGGTGACCCATGATCGTAGATCTACCAATCGACAGCCCTGATTAGAAGTAGCTAGCCCCAAACTGGCATGCGCCAACAGCTGTCCGAGAGGAGACCAATGGCCGCAGGGCTCAACGCCTCGATTTAATCCTACACGTCTATGCTGATATCAACAGTTTAGATTTTAAACGCGAAGGGGTATTCCTGGGATCTTATCTAAGCCTTCCACGGGTCGATCAACGGCTGATAGGATTCCCTCTCCATTTCTGCTAGTTAAACGGTGCCACCGCCGGTCAGCACGATGGATGTCACACCTAGATTTAACCGGCAAACCCGGGCGTGAATCAAATGTGTGATGTGATCAAGTCTCACACATATGATGACTCATGATACAAAATGAATGTCACATCTTTACTATATAATATGAGTTCTATACAAAATAACTAAATAATTACATCATACGAAGGCAACGATCCCACAACCTCAGTTGACTGGAAGACGACGTCTTAGACCTCTTACGAACTCATCACGACTTCATGATCCTCATCTTGTGGTACCTGTCCTTGACCTAGGCGATGTGAGTATAGCAAAGGTGGGATCACATACGTTCATCACTCAACAAGTTGTGGGGAATATTTTGTGTGAGCTCACGTACAGTGGGGCTCATGTGAAGTGTAAGGCTTACCAACGGAGATGGTTAAAGCTGAGCGTTGCTTTTAAATTTGGTCAAAGTTTTATTATCAGTTAATAAATATAAGTAGATACCTGTTGGGGACTTGTTCTCAAATGCTTCGAATTAAAAACAAGGCAACATAAAAAGTGTTAAATGTTAAAGTCCTTCGTCTTTCAAGACATTATGTCCCTTCGGATATAATGAATTCCAGACGAAGGTTATGAAGGAAGAGACCTTCGTAAGCTCGACAGATGATGGAGAATACATATATGAAATACGAATAATAATACAGATATTATTATTGATTTATTTTTATTTTGCATTATCAAATTCATAATAACAAATTATAAATGTACCTTCGAATTGACGAAAGGTAAAGGTACAGGCGTGATGCGAAAAGCAAATGTCAAGTCAGCATGAACAGTACGGGAGTCCTGTTCATCTATTTATAGGCACATGACGTAGCCTGTGGAGAATTACATTAATGCCCTTTACATTTATCAATAACTCTATAGTGATTCTTCGAGGTCTAATTTGGCTTTTCATCATATAAGTCGGTTCCCCTTTTCTGCTGTCATACCGAAGCTTTTTCTGCGCATAGCTTCGTGATCATCTTATCCTTCGTCAAGATCGCCTTCCATCCTACTCAAGCTTCGTCTTGACCATACTTCTTGTATACTCGTGACCCAATTCCGAAGATACCTGTTCACATATTTCACTTGGAAAACATTGTCAAATCATGTTTTTGAGGACCTTCGGAAGCCGAAGGCCTCCAACAGTAGCCCCTCACAATATTAATTTACTGGAATGATAAATTCATATTGCGACATGGACGAAGGCTTTAAGCCGAAGGTCCGAAAAAAACACCTTCCCTTTGCTAGAATAGCAACAGTCTTTGACAAGCGGGACCCTCCAGTTTTCAACGCACTAGGTGTATAAATAAGAGCTCACCACCAGTTTTTTGGCACGCTCCCTTGCCATCTGCTTTTACTCACCCAACTTTTAGCCTGCGCGCAACAACACTTGCTTGGCTTTTTAAATTTTTAAGCTTCGGTTTTGAGAGCACTTTCTCAGCATTTTCGAAGATGTCTGAAGATAAGAAAGCTGTTGGTGATTCAAAGCTAAGCCTTTCTAAGGAAATGCATCTGGGCTTTCTTGAATCAATATCAAAGACTAATACAGAGAAGATTACTAGGGAGATTTTGGAGGGTTTATCTGAAGATACTGGTGACAATGATAGTTATGATGTGGATAGTGGTGGTGAAGATTCCGAAGATCGACCTTGGCGACCAAGCCATGCAGTTTTCGGTAAATCCAGTATTAAAGAAAATCATCTTGTCAATATGAGGGGCAGATATTTTCGGGACTTGTCTGTTGTGAGGGCTGACAAAGGAGAGAAGACTTGTCCGACTCCCGAGGAAAATGAAGTCGTGATATTCCGAAGCTTCTTAAAGGCTGGACTGCGATTTCCCTTGAGCAGTTTTATCGTGGAAATACTGAAGATATTTGAAATCTACCTTCACCAACTTACCCCCGAAGCAATCATAAGGATGAACATCTTTGTGTGGGCCATGAGGAGCCAAGGTTTGGAACCTAATGCAAAAAGCTTCTGCAACATACATGAGCTATTGTATGAGACAAAACCCTGGGGTAAAGAGCAGTATCACAACAATTTTGGCTGCTACAGCTTCGGCGCTCGGTCTGGGTCAAGCTGCCCCGTGCCAACCTTTCGAAAGAGATGGCCCGGCAACTGGATGACGGAATGGTTTTATGTGAAAATGACTTGAAATCACGGGAAGATATTAAAGGTATCATTATGCGCCCTATCTGGCAACGCTTCGGCCTCCGGAAGCCAAAGGTGGAAATGAATGAAGCAGCCGAAGAATGCCAGAGAGCCTTCGGCGTTGTTTGCTCTTTTATTGGGACAAGGGATTTGGTCCAAGAACACATTGCTTTCAGAGTATGGCCACTTGTGGAAAAGTGGGAAATGCCGAAGGATACCATTAAAGAAACTAACGAAGGTGGACTAGTCAGGCTAAAATACACATTCAAATATGGAGATAAGTTCGTTGAGCCAGATGATGACTGGTTGAAAAGTATTGAGGCCATAAGTGACGAATTGCTTGGGGTATACTCAAAGGCCGAAGATACTGCATTATCAGCGGCCTTCGGAGGCCGGAAGAAGAAGAGACTCAACCGAGTATTTGATGCAATTGGGTTTGTTTACCCCGACTATCGTTATCCAACGCAGGGTCAAAAAAGAAAGAATACATCTTCTGCGAAGGAAACTGCTTCAGCCGCTCCTAGCGAGCCGGCGCCGAAGTGGAAAAGGGTAAAGGTTCTCACACACCGGCCACGTTATATTGAACCGGCCATAGTGCCTGAGTTTATCGGTGAGACCTCTTCGGCCACCGAAGCTAAAGAACCAACTCCACTGTCGAAAATCGAAGAGCTGGCCGAAGTGCCAGCAATAGAAAAAACAGAAGAACCGAGGACTGAATAAACAAAGACATCAGAAGTTTTAAGTCCTTCAGAAAAAGTTTAGGCAGCAAAAAGCCAAAAGGGTCCAGCAGTGACCCCGAAAAGAAAAAGGATGGTTAATGTGCTGGATGTTTTGGAGAAAATTAAGTCTTCAAGCACAACTCCGAAGAAAATTGTTGAAACTTCCGAAGTGCATACTGAAGCCTTTGTTGCCGAAGCTTCAAAGCAACAATCTGAAACTGAAGCTGGGCCTTCAGAGCCCACCAAGGTAAAATCCTTGGAAGCCGAAGAAACAAAAATGGCAGAGCCAATTTTGGTTGAAGAAACTGGCACTGCTGCCCCCGAAGCATCCTCCAAAGCCCTCGATTATATTGTACGACATGCTTCGGGAAAAAGATTATCTGAAGAAGAGATTTTTGAAGCTAATCACTATGCCCGAGAACTGAAGTATTCAAAGGGGGCCTTTGTATTCAATGGCACAGACGAAGATGACTTCTTATACTGTCTCCCAGATAACAAAGAATTATCCGTCTGCCGGGAGATGGCTAGAAGTATGGGGTTCTCGAAGCTTGAAGCTGGCCTCTGCGCTATGACAAAGGACAATCTTGCAGATAGCCTCGCATATAATAGTCTGAAGGTATGAAAATTGTATATTTGGAAATTTATAATTTTTGAATTATTCTTTTATTCTTATACTAATTTTTTTCATATAGGGTTTAATACTTAGCAACGCTTTGAGAGCGCAAAGGAATGCTGAAGACGAGAGCTATAATATTGCTTTCAACAACCTACGAACAGAGGTTATTAAGCTGAGGAACGAAGCTTTGGAAAAAGATAAAATTCTGCTTACATTGGTGGATAAGATAAAGGAAGACGAAGCTACTTCTAAAGCTCAAGCTGAGGCTCAGAAGCACGAAATCGAGGATCTTCAGAAACAGTTAGCCAGAGCTAAAGAAGAACGCATACTTGAAGAGACGAAACGAGAACTTAGCGATCAATGGGCAAATCATTTAGAAGGAAGCGTTGAAGAGCTTCGTGCATCCAAGAAAAGGTGCTATGACAAATCTATATAATGCGCTAAGAAAATAAAAACTAGCTTCGCCAGCGTTGGCGCATTCTCGAGCGAGGAAAACTTCACAAGGGGTAACCCCGAAGGCCCGATTGAATGGATCAATCACGAAGCTGAGGCCTTTGAGGAAATTTTGAATAGCCGCGGAGACATATGTGCCTTTTTGGGTGCCAGGGGGATTGCTTCTATTTTGGAGAGGAAAGGCTGTGAGCATGTGAAATCTTTGGCACAATCCGAAACTGCCTTATCCTCCGAAGATATAAAAGACCCCTCGGCCGAAGCAAGCATGGTTGGTGGAAAATTTTTCACCGATATCTGGGACAATGGTGGCCGGGAAATGGCCCAAGAAATTATTCAAAAAAGTGAAAAAGGCATTCATGATGCTAGAAAAGTAGCAGAGGCCGCTGAGAAAAGCGCAGAGCCCGAAGGGCAAATAGGTATTAACTAGTGGTTTTTAACTTTTTGTTGTAATTTTTTGATTTCGAACTTGTTCACGGTTTGTAATAGTAATAAATCCGTATCTACTCTTCCCTCAGAACCTGCTGAGTCATCTGCGGGCCCCCACACGAAGGGGGATGATGAAATTAGACAAATGTCCGAAGCCATCATGGATAGAGTTATTGATCAGCTTCTAAACGAAGCTGCAGAAGTAGTCTTAAGGGAAGATTAGATGCTGTTGCAAAAACATTTAGAATGTAATGTTTGTTGAGAATCATGTGTAATATTGTGTAACTTAGGATGTAATATATTAGCTGTTTATAGTTCTATTCTTTGCGATGCATGAAACATTATATACATACCGTTTTTGAGCCTTCGGCGAAAAAACACCTTCCCTTCTTTTCATGCTTCGTAAATAATATCCGTGTTCTCATAAAATCAGTAGCCAATCCTCGTAAAATCAATAATCAATAGATCTTTCCATTTCACAGTTTGACGAAGATATAACTCTTCAATGGCTATTGTTTGTGCCGTGTCACGATTTCTTCGAAACGATCTTCGAATATCAATATTGGGACCCCCCTTCTTGCGTTGTTGATGCACTATGATGTATGATGTTATGCTATGCAAATGATGTAATGATGTGATGTTATGCAAAATGATATTTGCCGAAGGTCGACATTTATTTTTCACTGTAAGCCTCCCTTAGGAGCTTCTTCGCCTTTTACTTCAGCGGAATCAGCGTTTATTTTTCGCTGTAAGCCTCCCTTAGGAGCTTCTTTGCCTTTTACTTCAGCGGAATCAGCGTTTATTTTTTGCTGTAAGCCTCCCTTAGGAGCTTCTTCGCCTTTTACTTTAGCGGAATCAACGTTTATTTTTCGCTGTAAGCCTCCCTTAGGAGCTTCTTCGCCTTTTACTTCAGCGGAATCATCGTTTATTTTTCGCTGTAAGCCTCCCTTAGGAGCTTCTTCGCCTTTTACTTTCAGCGGAATCAGCGTTTATTTTTCGCTGTAAGCTCTGCATTCCCTTCGAAACGACTTTTGAGCAGAAAACTTACACTGCGCTCCCTTAGGAACGACTTTTTGCTGTTTCGAAGAAATCGCACTGCATTCCTTAGAACAAATTTTTGATAATTCGAAGGTCCTCCTTGCCACCATAAATTCTTATGCTTCGACAATTTAAGCCTATGGAGAAGATATATTTCTCTTATGGTAAAAAGCGAAACTGCTACAAGAGATTGAAAAACGATAAAAAGCACTTAAACTTCCCATAATTGTTCCTTATTAAAAAGAAAGTAAGACTGAAATGCGAAAATGCGAAAAGCTACTGTCGAGGTAGGATATTTGTCAGTAAATATGCTTCGACTCTGGCACAGTGCTATTGACTGTGCGAGCTCGGACTCCTCTCTAAAGTCCCGCTGAAGGTGATTGTGCTGACTCCCTTCTGGCTGCTGACCTCGTTGCGTTGGTGGTGGCGGTGGAGGCTGTTGCCAAGATGCTTGGGGTTGACTTGCCGAAGCAACAGAAGCTGCAGGGTGGTTTCCTACATATTCTGGAATGTAAGGCGAATGGTACGAAGCAGTATGCATGACTTGCTTCGGCTGACTCTGTTGTGCTGCAGCTTCTGCTATCTCCTTTTGCTTCTGGATGGTAACATGGCACATCCTGGTGGTATGGCCCTTGTCTTCACCACAGAATAGGCAGTAAATTTTTCTTGGCTGATCCCTAAACCTTCCCCCGAAGCCCCTGGCGCCTCTGCCCCTTGGCGCTGGCGGCCGGAAAGAGCTTTGCTGCTGCCCCAAAGCTTGCGAGGAGTACTATGGCCTTTGCTGTTGACTCCCTCTGTCATCACTTTGAGTAGAGTTGTGAATTGACCTGACGTGCCTCGGATGGAACCTTCCTCCGAAGCCCCTGGTCATTTTAGAGAACCTGAATGCTTCCTCCCTTCTTTGGCGAAAATCATTGTCAGCTCGAATATACTCGTCCATCTTCTGGAGCAGCTTCTCCAAAGTTTGAGGAGGCTTTCTGGCAAAGTACTGAGCTGAAGGTCCCGGCCGAAGCCCCTTGATCATGGCCTCAATGACAATTTCATTGGGCACTGTTGGTGCCTGTGCCCTCAGACGCAGGAACCTTCGGACATATGCCTGAAGGTATTCTTCGTGGTCCTGGGTGCACTGGAATAAAGCTTGAGCAGTGACTGGCTTCGTTTGAAACCCTTGGAAGCTGGTTATCAACATGTCCTTAAGCTTTTGCCATGAGGTGATTGTCCCTGGCCGAAGAGAGGAGTACCAGGTTTGTGCAACACTCCTGACAGCCATGACGAAAGACTTTGCCATGACCGCCGTGTTGCCACCATACGAAGATATGGTTGCTTCATAGCTCATCAAGAATTGCTTCGGGTCTGAATGACCGTCGTACATGGGGAGCTGGGGTGGCTTGTAAGACTGTGGCCAAGGTGTAGCCTGCAGTTCTGTTGATAGAGGAGAAGTATCATCAAAAGCAAAATTTCCATGATGGAAATCTTCATACCAGTCGTCCTCGTTGTAGAAGCCCTCCTGATGAAGCTCTCTGCGCGGAGGCCTTCGGTTCTGGGCATCTTGAGCAAGATGACGAACTTCTTCAGAGGCTTCGTCTATCTGCCTTTGTAGGTCAGCTAGACGAGCCATCTTTTCCTTCTTTCGTTGGACCTGTTGATGGAGCATCTCCAAGTTTTGGATTTCTTGATCCAAGTCGTCCTCCGGAGGCGTTGGACTGGTGGCCTTCCTCTTCTGGCTTCGGGCCTCCCTGAGAGAAAGGACATCCTGATTGGGATCCAGCGGCTGCAGAGTGGCAGCCCCTATGGATGAAGCTTTCTTCGGCGGCATGACGAAGGTGATGCTTGCCAAAGATGTTCAAAACTCAAAAAAATAAATAAGTGATCACAATTAATAATAACACCCACAATGCGATATAAATGACAAATTCAGTTTAGTTCCATAAATTACTCATGTGAGGGTCTATGTAATACCCAAATTTGTAAAAGTATAAGAACTGAGATTGTTTTCTCTATATGTGTTGCCTTTATTCATTAGTACATGTGAACACCCCATTAGAAATGAATCATTAAATAAATGACACATAAATAACCTAATGCATCATGCTGGTGTTTATTTTTTTGTGCATTTGTCTACAAAGGTAATGATAGTAGAAATAAACAAATGGTGAAATAGACACTTAAACCTAAAGTTAGAAATTTAGAATGTGGAGAAAAGGATGGAAGAATACTGTCGGTACCCTGAAACTAGGGTACCCCTTACTACTACATGAAAGCATAGTACCCACGCGACTACACTTAGTCGCGTGGTAAAAGAGCTGTATGTGGGACCAGGCCATGACTCGCCCCAGCCTCGGGCGACTACTCTGGGCCAGCAATAGCACCTGACCCCACCACATGGGCAGGTCTGGTACCGCCATGTGTCCAGCGAGAGTGATATACTCCAAGGATCAACAGTGAGTCCAAACCCCCATGGGAAAGTGTCGGACCCCTATATATACGGTCCAGACCTCCAAGATTGATCCAGGACCCCCACATGTGCAAACTGGACCCCTGGAATGGGATCTGGATATGGGGTCCGGGTCGCCCACAATAGGGTCCCAGGGTTCCAGGACAGAACATACTCGAGCCTTGATCGGGACCTAGGCGGGGGTCCGGTGCCGACATGTGTTCAGACCTGATCTGGTTATCATGCACACTCCTGCTCCCCGCTCAGGCGGAGACCCGATGCTGCCACGTGGCATACTGCATGTGGCATAAGCTAACAAGCGGAATCTAGCATGACGCCTCTGGGCTACACGCGCCTTCGCATTCATTACGGATAAGACGTGCGCCTCTCCATTCTACTGACAGGCGGCATGCTCAGTCCGCGATACGTGGGCCATGCTGTTATTCACCATTACTCGCACGTTTCGACTACCAATGCTGCATGGACTGTGATCATCATGGCTCCCGCTGATTACTCATGCGTTACTAAGGCGGAGGACCCTTGTGTACTGTCAGCATTTACTATTCACATAATGTATTCCTACCATTATGCTCTTGGGCCCGCATGTCGAGGCTCGGCATCCTTGTATGTGCCTCCCTTAAACTATAAAAGGGAAGGCACACAGCGTTACAAGGGGCTACACACAAGTTCATAGACTCATAGACTCAGACACACGACTACAGTGAAGGTAGGGTATTACGCTCCGGCGGCCTGAACCACTATAAACCCTTGTGTGTTCTTGTGTTCATCAACAATCCACCTAATAGGCAAACCGCTTAGGCCCCCCTCCTCATCTTAGGATTAGGGCCGGTGCATTCCGCCACACGGCTAGAGGATTTTCTCTCCGACATTTGGCGCGTCAGGTAGGGGGCTTTGGCTTTAGGTTTTCTCGCCTGTTTCCTTGCTCGGCACGATGGTTTAGATCGTCGAGCACCACGACTTGCCTAAGGACTTCCTGATGGAGGAAGAGGCAGCATCTTCCATGCCACGAGGCTCGAACCGCCCTGCGCCTGGTGCTGCTGCCATGCATGCTGCGCAGCAGCACACGCCTGCGCAGACATCCAGGGCTCCATCAAGGGCTGTTCCTAGGGCGTTGTCTGTAGCCAGGGAGTTGCTACGCAACCCCCAAGCTCCATGGCCTCGCCAAGGGCTATGAGGCAGTGGCGAGAAGATGCCGACCGTCTCCTCAGCATGGCGCATTCTGGCTTGGCCAGGCCCAGGGCTCGATCATTCTGGCGTCAATGCGAGGCGTCGGCATCTGTGCATTCACCCTCAGTGAGGGGTGCACAAACTGACGACCTGCGAGCAGAGCTCAACCATAGGCGTGCGGGCGAGGATGCTCCAATCTCTCTGGAGAGGGATGATGACCTGCGGGCAGAACTCAATCGTAGGCGTGCGGGCGAGGATGCCCAATTCTCTCTAGAGAGGGCGCGTGAGCGCCGGCAAAATTTCGAGGGTTGCAACCTCGACCAAGACTTCGCTCCACTTGCGCCACAAACTCCAAGGGGCGCCTGAATCCACACGGGTGTCCCATTGGTAGGCGTGGGCTTTGCCGCACTAGCGGATCACCTCCGCGCGGCGACTTGGCCACCCAAGTTTCAGCCACACCTACCGGAGAAGTACGATGGTACGTCAAACCTGTCGGAATTCTTGCAGGTCTACGTCACTGCTATTACGACAACCGGTTGAAACACTATCGTAATGGCGAGCTACTTCCATGTAGCCTTGACCGGGCTGGCCCGACCTAGCTCATGAACCTTACCCCGGGGTCCATCTACTCCTGGGAAGAGCTCTGTGCGCAGTTCACAGCAAACTTCGCCAGTGCTTATCAGCAGCATGGTGTGGAGGCACATCTTCATGCCGTGAGGTAGGAACCCGGGGAGACTCTCTGGGCTTTCATCTCCCACTTTACCAAGGTACGCGGGACCATACCTCGCGTCTCCGATGCTTCTATTATCACTGCTTTCCGACAGGGGGTGTGTGATGAGAAGATGTTGGAGAAGTTAGCGACGCATGACGTAGAAACCGTCACTACACTCTTCGCTCTGGCCGACAAATGTGCCAGAGCTGCCGAGGGCCGTGCATGGCACTCGGCACCGCAAACCAGAGTTACCCAGACAGGTGGCTCAAGTGCTGCCACCTAGGGTGGCAATAAGAAGAAGAAGAACCGCGGCCATGATAGGCCGCAGTCTGCTGCTCCGGTCATCGCAACTATGACTGGGGGCCAGAATGAGCGCGACAAGCGCCCACGGCAACAGGGAGGTAACAGTGGCTCATGCCCTGGCCATCCCAACAGCCGCCACTGTGCCTCGGAGTGCTGAGAGATCATCAAGCTCGCGAAGCGCGTCAATGAGCGACACGAGCAGGCCTCCAAAGATGGCTCACTGCCTCGTCGCCGGCCTGGCAAGGAGAAGGTCGACGAAGGTGACGCAGCCGCGGGAGATTAGGACCTCGGGTATCAGTCCCCTGAGGGAGTCATCAAGGACGTCTTCACTGGAGACTCCGATTCCGGTGACGACAATGACCGCCGCAAGAAGATGTACGTGATGTACGGCGGGAGCTGGGAGCTCACCTCCCATAGGAACGTGAAGTCCCAGCCCCGAGAGGTCCTTTCGGTGACCCCAGGGGTCCCAAAAGCTGCTCCACATCAGCGGTGGCGGAGCACCACTATCTCCTTCGGGGCATCCAACTACCCCGAAAACATGGCAGGGGCCGGTATACTACCACCCATCACCGCCCCTGTCATCACCAACATGCGACTGCATCATGTCCTGTTGACGGTGGGGCTAGGCTCAATGTCATCAGTCACGTTGCGTTCAAGCAGCTGCAGATCCTAGGATCCCAACTGGGACCCTCCCGTCCATTCTCCGGAGTGGGCCCTCAACCGGTGTACCCCTTGGGAGCATCGCACTCCCGGTTACATTTGGGACCAAGGAGAACTTCCACACAGAGAACGTCCAGTTTGACGTCACGGAGGTTAACCTCCCTTTCAATGCCATCATTGGCAGGTCGACCCTGTACCGGTTCATGGCCATTGCCCATTACGAGTATTTGGTCCTCAAGATGTCGTCCCCTGCTGGGGTCCTCATCGTACGGGGCGACCGCGCCGCTGTGCTTGCGGCTGTCGAGAAGCTGCATGCCCTAGCGGCAAAAATTGCTCGCCTGGATGACGGAGGGAGGGACCCCTCGACTTCCAGTACCAAGGCGCCTACCAAGGTGCTAAAGGTGCAACCATCCAGAGCAGACGGTGGCCCCGTCAAGGCCATCCAGGTCGGCGTGGACTCCTCCCAGACCACCCGCATCGCGGGCAATCTGGAGGAGAAATAGGAACTCACGCTCGTCGCCTTCCTCCAGGCAAATGTCGACGTGTTCGCATGGGAACTGTCGCAGATGCCTGGGATCCCCAGGAAGGTGATTGAGCACCATCTGAAGATCCACCCTTACACCAAACCGGTGAGTCAGAAGCCTTGGAGACAGTCCGTTGAGCGGCAGGACTTCATTCGTGAGGAGGTTCGGAAGCTGCTACACGCTGGCTTCAACAAAGAGGTCCATCACCCAGTATGGCTGGCCAATCCAGTCATTGTTCCCAAGGCTAACAGGAAGCTTCGGATGTGCATCGACTACACCAGCCTTAATAAGGTTTGTCCTAAGGACCCATATCCACTTCCACGAATAGATCAAATCGTGGATTCTACCTCCGGGTGTGACCTCTTGTCCTTCTTAGATGCTTACTCTGGTTTATATCAGATCAGATGTCTAGGGAAGATAGGAGCATACCGCTTTTGTAACTGTGGATGGGCTTTACTATTATGTTGTAATGCCTTACGGTCTGAAGAACGCCTTGCCAACATTTGTGCGGGCGATGAGTAAGACCTTTGGGGACCTAATTAGGGAAAGGATAGAGATATACATCGATGACATCATGGTCAAGACTAAGAGAGGGTTGACCCTAGTAGAATACTTAACCCTGGTCTTTGACAAGCTACGGGCAACACGCACGAAGTTGAACCCAGAGAAGTGCGTCTTTGGTCTCTCCAAAGGGAAGTTGCTGGGATTCCTAGTTTCGCATCGGGGCATTGAAGCAAACCTGGAGAAGATCAGAGCAATTGAGGCAATGAGGCCTCCAGCCCGGATCAAGGACGTCCAGAAGCTTACGGGGTCACTGGCCGCCCTTAGCCGCTTCATCTCAAGGTTGGCTGAGAGGGTGCTACCCTTCTTCAAGCTCTTATGAAAGTTCGGACCATTCTCTTGGACCGAGGAGGCAGAATGAGCCTTCCAAGAGTTGAAGCAGCACCTTGTGTCCCTACCATACTAGTAGCCCCGGAGCCAGGGGAGCCGCTGTCCTTGTACATTGTAGCGGCTACAGAGGCGGTGAGCATGGTGCTGGTCATCGAAAGGATGGCACAACATCCCTAGGGGAGTTAGAAAGTTCCTCTAGGAGAAGGTGGTGGTCCGACCACCACGGAGCTTGAGGGCTCAGGACCAACCCCAGGGGTCCGAACCATCCAGAAGTCGGTCTACTACGTCAGCGAGGTCCTCCATGAGGCAAAGGCCAGGTACCTTGAGACGCACAAGCTTATCTATGTTGTGCTTGTTGCGTCCAAGAACTTGCGCCACTATTTTCAGGCACACAGGGTCGTGGTGGTGACCTCCTTCCCACTAAGGGCCATCCTCCACAACTCTAACGCCACAGGCAACATCGCCAAGTGGGCAGCAAAGCTTGCTGAGTTCCAACTGGACTTCCAGCCTCGCCACGCTGTCAAGAGCCAAGTCCTGGCTGACTTCATCGTCGAATGGACCCCTCCCCCGAGCGCTCCTAGGGGTTCGGATCTCGATTCGAACCCCACACCTACGGAGCCTAGGGTCCCGGTCTTCACCGAGCCCCACTGGATGCTTTTTTCGATCGGTCCGCCCGCCAGCAAGGTGGCGGTGCTGGGGTGGTCCTCGTTGACCCAAGCGGAGATCAAGTGAAGTACATGGTGCACCTTGAGTTCAAGGCCAACAACAACATGGCAGAGTATGAAGCACTGATCTTCGGCTTGTCTGTGGCCCTATCCTGTCACAGCCGGATTTAAGGGACAAATCCGGGTGCATCTCATATGTGCGCCAAGGAAGAACAACACACATAATAACAGAGTGCATAGAGATAAATGTTATAAATATCATAAAGGTACTTATTACATAGTGAAAGTCTTACAAAAATAAATGATAAAGTAAAGAGAACTAAATATTATTCTCTAGCGCCACAAAGCTGACTGGGAGACGCCACCTAGATCAAGTCGAATTCCTCAGTGATAGGCGGCTCCTCTTTGACCACCTGTTCTTCTCCTATGGGGGCTGTGAGACAGCAAGAGTGAGCTCACATACGTTCATAGCTCAACAAGTCGTGGGGAATAATGTGCATGAACTCACCAAAGGTGGGAGTTCATGTGAAGTGTAAGGCTGATCAACAAAATAGAGGTTAAAGCTGAGCATTTCTTTTATAAGTTGGTCAAAATTTTATTAGCAATTACTAAGTGTAAGTAAATACCAAACCTTAATAATAATAAAAAAGTAATAGTAAAATAATCCCAAATGCGATGCAAATGTCAAATTAAATTTAAGTTCCATAAATTAATCATGTGAGGGTCCGAGCTGCTCATGACCGTGAGCACGGCTAGTATACCAGTTTTACACTCTGCAGAGGTTGCACATCTTTACCCACAAGTCATGTTACCCATTTGCCAAGAGACGGCCCATCCCATACACCTCTACCAAGGAGGCAAGGCAGGGTAACACTACGAGTCCTTTACAAATTCCACTAGCTTCAGAAATCCCACTACAGTTTATAGGAAGCTCCAGTGCAGAAATCCCTCGCCTGATCGCCATCGCAATAAAATCAACCTAAGGACCTCCCTACACTGACCACTCCCCTATTGCCCTTGCCCCTTTCGGGTAAGGAAGACATCCACTAGCTTTCCTAGTTAATCAGGCAAGGGCGTCCCATTAAACCTTGTGGTAGCACTGTTTTCCCGGGTGGTCGCTCCATATTCCCATTAACATAATGATCTTAACATGAACAGTAATAATAAAAGATAATAAAAGTGTAATCATGAATAGTGTTTCTCCATACCCAAATCCACATAAAGCAATAGCAGGTACTACCCAAAAATATTTTAGTGGTAAACAAGGTATAAAGATAACCAAAACTGGGGTAACCTATTGGATCCCATCAAAATTAACCTATGCAGATCATTATAATTAATAAGAACATGGCTAGGAAAAAGTAAGTGATCAAGGGCACAACTTGCCTTCAATGAGCTCCTACTCAGCTACTTCTATCTGCTGGGCCTCAGAATCCACAGTGGCTTGCTCGTCTACTCGCATCCACACAATGCATACATAGTATAGCAAAAATTAACATTGCACCAAACATGTAAATAAAATACACAATAAAAATCTACACATCAAAATAAGAACCTAGGAACAGGAATCATTAATTTTGGAGTTATAGATTTTGAATTATGGATTTCGAAAGGTTTAATGTGCTTGAAATGGAATTACATGAGAAATAAATTTTATTTCTGTTTTCATGTCAAAACAGAGGCTCTAGGTGATCGACATTAATATTACAAAATTTTAGAAATTGGAATGGATCGATTTGGATTAAAAATGAATTTTCTATGTATTTTACAAGTTTCTAGATTTGTTTTTTATTAAAAATGAATTTCTATAATTATTTCTCCGTTTTTAATCATCTCTGGACTGGGCCTCGAATCCCAGAAAAGTCAGGGGGCTGCTCGCATGAATTCCTAGACTCAGTGAATAATGAATGTGGACGGCGGGTTGGTTAAGTAATAGGCCAGGGTCTCTTAAGCAAAAAGTGCGGCCGAAGAGGTATCGTAGGATCCGAGCTGTCCGCTTACACACTGGCCGCCCAGATTAGAACTGACTACTCGCAAAGCGGGATAAAAGTGGTAATCCGAACTGCTAGAATAAATTTAATATTTTAAAATAGATATGTATAAAATTTGATGTTGATCTTTTCTTATGTTATCTAGCACATTAGTATAAATATGAATAAAATATTACATAAAATTTTGTATGTATTATTTGCTCCCTACAACACAAAAAGTTGAAAAATTACCGAATTTGTTTCTGAATCCATACCGAAGTTTATATCTATTATTTGAGAAAATATAGGATGAATTTGATGTTTATTTTTTATAAATCTTTACAAGCTAGATGTTAAAAACAAAAATACAAATTTGTATTATAGATTCTATATCCTATTTATTCGTAATCAAAGAAAAACGACTAAAAAACTGATTACCGAATAAATATTGTTTTCGACCATTTTCATCCCTAGGCGGCCCTGATTTAAAATCCTATGACCTAATCTCCGGTGTTCATCCGCTGATGGATGGACGTGATAGCTCCAGTGCCGAACCGGTACACTTAATTTAACCCCGCGCGCTGGATCAATATCCGACGGTGGTCGTCCTACCCCTAACTCAGCAACGACGCCGGAGCGGACAGAGCGGCGGCACACCATCACGCAAGGCGGAGTCTCGCCGTCGTATGCCCAATCTGGCCACCAGTGTTAATCACTACACAATTTCTAGCGCAAAACAAAGAACCAAGGGTGGTGAGGTTAGTCGCGGTGTCATACCAGGAACTAGGTCGGGGAGTACGCCTATCCACGACGCAGTGCGGCCCCCACGGCGGCGACGAAATACGGTGAAGAATTACGGCCGCCCCGAGGAACAATCCCGTCAGACACTGCCAAGGACAATCTCCTGGTGACACGGTGAAGCGTCATGGCCCTTTTCCAAGTCCCCAACGGTGTCGAGGTCGAGAATTAGCTGCGGCGGCGCCTTGCCCGCTTCGGTTTTGTTCTGGTGGCTAGAGATTTGTGTGCGGCAAAGGAAGAGGAGGAGAGTTACGGTCTGGTGCTATGCTTTATGGTCGCTAGGAAGGTCGATTGAGGCGTTCGCAATGGATTCCCGCGAAGCCTGTCATGGTTACGCACCTCTGGTTTGCGCGGCGAAGGAAGAGGAAGCATCCGATGAGCCGGGCCCACTCTTTAGTGAGACGCGAGTGTTGAAGACGACGGCTGATGAGCAGGCCCGCAAAATCAGTGAGGAGGTGGGATTGCACGCGCATTCGCAGTTGGGCCGCGCGGGAGGCGAAATGCACCTTGGGCCAGAAGGGAGGCAGTCGGCCCAGGTAAGGTTTTTATCCTTTTTTTTCTTTTCTTATTTTTCCTTATTTCAAATTTCCAAATCCAATTTGATTTCAAACTGGAATTCAAACTTTGTGGTTCTCTATTTACAAATTATATCTGTGAAATTAGGAGTACTAATGCTAGAGAAATTTAATTATATATATTATTTTTATATCTTTTCTCTTCTTCTCATTTTCAAAAACCCTAATTTTAATTTAGGGTTTGATTTAACTTCTAGTATTTATTATCTTATTATCCTTATTATTTTATTAATGCACACACATATAAACTCCAACATGAGGCATATATTTTTTATCATTTGTTTTAGTTCATCTCTTAATTATAGGTATGTTCTTTTCTTGATGCAAATAAGGCACATAAAATGAGGAGACCTCTCTATATTCTTTGTATACAATTTTGAGTATTACAAATCCTAGGGATCTGCCAGCTCCTCGTGAAGGGGGACTCCTAGCTGATTATCAAGCAGGTCCGCGGAGAATGTAGCTGCAACGAGCCTAGGCTCGCAGCTTACCTCCTTCACGTAAGGAAGCTGGAAAAGGATTTCATCGCCCTGGAACTGCAACATGTTCCTCTGGCTAACAACTCAGAGGCAGATGAACTCTCCACGAGGGCATCAACTTGGGCACCCGTGCCCGAGGGCGTCTTCGAAAGACGGCTGCTGAGACCTACCGCCCAGCTTGCGAACTGGGTGAAGGGGGTATTTGGAGCCGCTTAGCCTGGTTCTGTACCCTAAGCCTGCACAATCCACCACTCTGCAATGGGTACCCTAGTATTTGGAGCTGTGATCCTGTGGGTCCGGGCATACGGCTTGGCTTCCCAGACTAAATCCTGCAGGTCCTGTTACATGAATCAAAGGATGGCAGATACCAGACGATGGGTCCTATGGGTGTGCTCCTAACACTTCAAAGCCGAAGCTGTGTGCAGGTCCAGGTCCCAATCCAGACATAGGTAGTCTCAAACTGTAGAGACTACCTCCTAGGGACCGGACAACCAATTTTTTCTTAGGTATACTGGTATCCAGCCTCGACACATCGAGCCTACCTCCCAGGGGGGCCAAGTACCAGGGGGAAGTTGGTAACGCTACATACAAATAACATACAAGATAAGTTTCAGTGCTGTTTGATTAACGGTACTTAAAGTATGTTTCATGGCCAAAAGTTATTACAAGCCACTCCCCATCGGGACCCTTGCCTTGCTCTATAGATTCGGCTACTCGTCGTCAGCAGGATCACGCTGGAAGTGCTCGGGCACCAGCTCCATGGCATCTTGTACGCTCTCTCGGGCAACATCTTCTATGGCGGCTACCAGACCAGCGATCAGCGGCGCCAAAGATATGGCGGGGTGATGACTTCGAAAGCACGTCAAGACATATTCAACCACCGCCCGGCAGAGCTTGCTACCCTCTGCCTCCAGGCGGGCGCCGAGGATCTGGTCCAGGCGTCGGAGGCGATCAGCGGCGGAGTCCAGCACCGGGAGCGCATCGGAGATCGGCGCCGGCAGCTCCGACACTGGGACGGGGCTCATCCCTAGCAGCACCAGTGCTGTGCTTGCTCACTGGCCCACGCGGCAATGCGCTGGACCCCGGCGCGGTGCTCTGCCTAGAGATCTTCAAGGGCCTTCCTGGTGGCCTCCATCGCATGGGACCCGGCGCCGCCTGTGCCACATTGAACTGGCGGATCTGCTCCTCCAGCTCCTTTTCTTTTTTCTTCGCCTCGAGCTCGTGCTCAGCCAGCAACTCGCCTCGCCGGGTGAGCATTTCCTCCCTGAAGGCGAGATCCGTCTCTCGCCTAGCGAGGTCCGTCTCCCACCTATCCAGGGACTGCTTCTTCGCCTTAAGGTTCTCCTCAGCGAGGGCGGCGTCGCTAGCCTTGCCCTCGAGCTCCTGCTGCCACTTTTGCAGCCTCTCCACAGCCTTGACCTGCTGAGCCTGCTGCGCTTCCAGAGTTTGGTCCAGGGCACTTAGCTTGGCCTAGTATTCTGTTGTGAGGGCCTCCCTCTGAGTGACAGCCTCCTCCCTCCTGGCCACCTTCTTCTCCCTCTGGTGCACCTCCAGTTCCTTGGCATACACCTTCTAGAGGTCCTTCTTGTACTCCTTGCGGTCCCGCTCGAGTTAGGACCGCTCAGAGATGAACTATCGGGACGCCGACTTGGTGCGCTCCTCCAGTTGGGTGCGCCAGTCGCTGTGGCGCTGGTGCTCAGCCTCAAGCGCCTCGCACTTCCGCAAAATTGCTACCCCAGTGTCACTAAGGATCTGGTGGGTGCGGGACAGCATGTGGGGGAGGGGGATTGGCGTAGCTTTTTCCTCGGCACCTGACCGGAGCCGTCGCCCGAACACCACCTCCATCTCCTCCGGTGCAGGCGGGGGGTTGGAGCTAGATGTGCCTCCAGTGTCACCCCCAGTGTCGAGAGTGGGCATGATGTCGGAGGTGGGCACGGATCCCCCAACTGGGACCTCCTCTGTCACTACAACGCCGCCTGATGCTGGCGCTGCTGCCGCCGGACCCTCGGCTGGGGCATGTGAAGCCACTGGCGCTATCTTGGCAGTGGCTGGAGGTGGACCGCCGGCACCACTCCCAACAGATTCCTACTGCTGAGAGCAAGACCCATCGGTGGGCCTGGTGCCTGGTAGAGGAGGCGTGGCCTTGGGAGCGGTGGAGGAGGAAGCCTTGGCGATGAGATGATGGGTTAAGACTTGTCGGCATGATGATCAAACTCATGGAAAAAGGGGCTACACTTACTTGGGGCCCTGGACTTTCCAGCGACCCTGGAAGCAAGGCGACCGCTGCTGTTACTGCTGCTGATGTTGCTGTTGCTGCTGCTGGTGTCCCTGGGGGTGATCACCCCTAGAGGGTGGTGGTGGCGGCGGGACTGGAGGACTGACGTGCCTCTGCTCGCCGTGGGCATGGGAGCTGACCTCCTCGGCCCTACCAGCAGTCCTCTGGCGCTTCTAGAGGGGTCCGAAACAAGCGACCCGTCAGCACGACGCAGCCTGCATCGCCTCTCCTACTCCGACCCCCAGAGCTACCTGGGGTGGAGGCACTGCTTGCAACCCCTTTGCCCTTGTCCAAGGGGCTGGGGGCCATGGCGAGGTTGGCGCTGGGGGCCACACCGGTGGGCTGAGGAACTCCAGCCGGTGCATCGAAGATCTGGATCCCACGGAGGGGTCTCGGCCGCCGGTCTGGCGAACCGCCACGCTGTTGTCGTTGAGGGTCGGCAGCATGGCCAAGATCGCCGTCCTCAAGCCTGGGTCATCGCAGAGCGTTGGGGTGGCCTGGGGGAGGATCAGGGACTCAGGGACAAAAGTCTCCCCGGTAATCCCTCCCACCTAGACAGCCAGCTCATCCCAGGACAGATTGGTGCTCGGCCCACGCTGGATCCTACCGATGTCGTTCGGGCCAGTGATCCAGCAGCACAGGCGTGGCCTCCTCTGCAGTGGCATGATTTGGCGCTTCAGGAGGTCACCGACCATGTGCATTGACGTCAGGTCGTCCATGACTAAGACCTTGATCCTGTCCAATATGGGCAGGAGCTCTGGCGATAGGGATGGCTTGGTCCTCCACTACTTGCGGTCGAGGGCCAGCCCATCGGACGGCAGGACGAGGCGGTCATTGGCCTCGGCACTGGCGATCACCCAGTCGCTACACCAGTTCTCCCACCTCACTCCACTAAGGGTGGGGATGTAGACGACGGTTGAATCTGGCCTCGTCTGGAAGTAGTAGGCACCGATGTGTCCCTAGTCTTCCTAGACTTGACAAGCACGAAGAAGTAGCGGAAGAGGGAAGTACGGGGGGCCACACCTACGAACATCTCGTAGAGGTGGACGAAGATGGCCGTCTGGAGGATGGAGTGGGGTGTGAGGTGTTGGAGCTAAAGCCCGAACTCCTCTAGTAGCAGTAGGAAGAAGGGCGAGATCGGCAGCGTCAACCCGCAAGAGATGTAGGAGGTGAACAACATGAACTCCCCGGCGGCGAGATCGCCGAGGGGGACGGTGCCGGCACGGATTCTTCCGGCGAGACCTGGCATGCTCCACCCAAACAGGCCGTGCACCAGGTTGAGCGCTTCCTTAGACTGAAAGCGGTCGGGATGACCAAGCGAAGCCATGGCGTGTGCGGCGGCGTGGGCATAGAGCAGAAGAGCACGAAGGCAAAGGGGCGCAGAGGAGCATGAAGGTGAAGAGGCGCAGTCGATTGGAAGAGAATGTGAAAAGGTAACTGCTGCACGCGGGGTGAATCCTTTTTCAAGGAAACCAGAGTCCTTGTTCAAGGAAACCCTTCCACGCAACCCTCAATCACCACAGGAAATTATGCTCGACGGGCACCTAAATCCAGGCAACCCAGTCTATGACACGGGGGCCTGGGCCCATAAGTCATACAGTTTGTGTGCTGGGTTTTGAGTGCGGAAAGACTGAACCGCCAGATGCGCCAATAGTGCGCCTCCTTGGGACCATTGCAGAAGACAGAAGGTAATTTTTTAAACCAAGGCAGCGATAACGAGGCGCCCCACGCGTGGCCCGACGAAACCACCAGGCATGGGGGCCCGTGGGACAGTCAGCTACGGGGACAGATATGGCAGTTGGCGTGGCCAAAGGTGATTGACAGAGGGTGCGTCAGCAGACGTGCTGAAACAGCGCGCCAATCACCAATCAGGACATGTTGAGGCAAAGTACAAGCTTTGGCCCCACCTGTAGGCTCGCATCCTCCCCTGAGGTGGGCCTAGGGGCCACTATCGGTACCCTGAAACTAGGGTACTCCTTACTACTACATAAAAGCATAGTACCCATGCGGCTACACTTAGTCGCGTGGTAAAAGAGCTATATGTGGGACCAGGCCACGACTCGCCCCAGCCTCGGGCGACTACTCTGGGCCAGCAACATCACCTGACCCCACCACATGGGTGGATCCGGTACCGCCACGTGTCTAGAGAGAGTGATATAATCTAAGGCATCAACAGTGAGTCCGAACCCCCATGGGAAAGTGCCAGACTCGTATATATACGGTCCAGACCCCCAAGATTGGTCCAGGACCCCCACGTGTGCAAACCGGACCCCTAGAATGGGATCCGGACCCCCCCATATGGGGTTCGGGTCACCCACAATGGGGTCCTAGGGTTCCAGGACAGAACATACTCGGGCCTTGATCGGGACCTAGGCGGGGGTCCGGTGCCGACACGTGTCCAGACCTGATCTGGTTATCACGTACACTCCTGCTCCCCGCTCAGGCAGAGACCCGAAGCTGCCACGTGGCATACTGCGCGTGGCATAAGCCAACGGGCGGAAACTAGCATGTGCCTCTGGGCTACGTGTGCCTTCGCATTCATTACGGATAAGACGTGCGCCTGTCCATTCCACTGACAAGCGGCGTGCTCAGTCCGCGATACGTGGGCCATGCTGTTATTCACCATTACTCACACGTTTCGACTATCAATGCTACATGGATTGCGGTCATCATGGCTCTCGCTGATTACTCATGCTTTACTAAGGCGGAGGATCCTTGTGTACTGTCAGCATTTACTATTCACATAATGTATTCCTACGATTATGCTCCTGGGCCCACATGTCGGGGCTCGGCATCCTTGTATGTGCTTGCCTTAAACTATAAAAGGGAAGGCACACAGCGTTACAAGGGGCTACACACAAGTTCATAGACTCATAGACTCAGACACACGCCTACACACCCACTCAATTCAACATACATACAGTGGAGGTAGGGTATTACGTCCAGCGGCCTGAACCACTATAAACCCTCGTGTGTTCTTGTGTTCATCAACAATCCACCTAACAGGCAACCCGCTTAGGCCCCCTCCTCATCTTAGGATTAGGGCGGTTGCTTTCCACCACCCAGCTGGAGGATTTTCTCTCCGACAAATACCAAACAAAGATAAAGAAAATAAATATAAAAATAGTTAGACCTTCCATATTGTTGGCTTCAATTTGTACATTTAAAATGAGTATAAGTTCACAGTTAAAATTGAATTCAAATTTGAATTCTAGAAATTAAAAGGAAAAAAGGAAAAGGAAAATATAAAAGAAGTAGAGAAAGAAAAATGGAAAACCGTTATTGGGTCGATTCTCACCAGGCGGCCCACTATCGTGCCCCACGTGGCCGGGCGTGCGCGTACCGTGGTGCCGACAAGTGGGTCCGCGGGGGCAGTGACTGGATGACCGCTGGGCCCGCTGCGCCCGTCTTTTGTTGCGCTGACTTGTGGCCCCTTCGGTCAGTTCCTCTCCACCTCACCACGATGCGCGAGCCAATTCCTTCGCCAGAGAAGCCTGTTGGGGCAAAGGCGAAGATGCTACCCTTCGCTCGATGCCTTCGCCAGTCTCACTGCACAAATGGAGACAAGACGACTGGCAAACTCCACCCTTCGCCTAATGCGCCGAGGAACGAAGGCTTCTGGCGAGGTTGCCCCATCCCACGGCGTCGTCCAACACGAAGGCCCACGTGCAATCTGGCCCATTGTAACAGGCCCCGTGTGGCCGCTGCGCATTACGGGCCTAATTTGTAAAGGCTTCACTGTAATTACAGTCTGTAACCCTGCTTTATGGGAATATTCCGGGGATAACCAGGGCGCCTGAGGGCACATGCGTACTTAACCCAAGGCGCTGGGCACTCAGGCACCTATAAATACCCCCGCACAGTGCCCCTGGAAGGGAGATTAAGAAAGCAATTGCCCTCTTGAGCAAAAAACCTTATCTGCATTACTTCTACTCCCTCGTTGGATCAACTTGCTCGGGAGAGAAAGTTCCAACATTTGGCGCCCACCGTTCGTGCTACGAAAAACCACCCGCGATGGCACCCAAGAAAGCTAGCTCGAAGGCAGGCCCATCCGTTGATGAAGTTGCGAAAGTAGCGCTACTGGCTGAGAAAAAGGGCAAGGCCCCTGTCGACACCACCCACCAAGAAGCCTGCAAAGACAATGATGCACTTAGCAAGAGGCAGCGCAATGAACAGCCCACACCCGAAGGCAGCCTCCGCACCTGCAGCTCCGGAGGACAACAGCAGCATCCCCCAGGCTTCGCTCCACCAGAGGGCGCAGACGCCACAGAGGACGGCGAAGTCATCGGCGTTTCCGCAGAGGAACAACTACAGCTGCGTGCCTTGCGCATCAAGAACCGCAACCTCCAGAGGCAAAAAGAGATCCTTGAGGCCAAACGCCAACTCGTGTCTGCGTAAGCCAAAGTGCGCCAGATGATACGCGACGAAGAGCAAAATGCTCAGGAGCTTGAGCAAGAGATCGCCCTCATGCAGCGCGAAGGCCAACTCGGTCTGCAACACGGCCCACCCCTCCAACAGCACGCGCAGATCGAAGACTTGTTCATCGCTCAGCGCGGACACACCACTCCGCACGCCGCAGCATTCCAAGGTGTCAACTACCTTGACGAGCAGAGTCCCCTGGCGCCCCACCTGCAAGTATCACCATGGCCCGCTAACTTCAGGGCGGGGACCTATCCCAAGTACAACGGCAGCACTGACCCAACACAGTATATCATGAGCTATCAGGTCGTCGTTGCATCATCCGGAGGGGACGAAGCCACGATGGCCAAGTCATTCATCATCGCCCTCGAAGGCCCGGCCCTCACCTGGTACACCAGGTTGCCCCCGCTGTCCATCGACTCCTGGAGAAGTCTCCGGGACAAATTCCTGCTCAACTTCCAAGGGTACCACCCAGACATCGACGCCTTGGCTGAACTTTCACTCTGCAAGCAGCTGGAACAAGAAACTCTGTGGGAGTACTACCGCAAGTTTCTGACTCTCAAGTCACAACTGCCTTCGGTTGATGACCAAATCGCCATTCACTACGCCATCAGTGGCCTTTGGGCTGGCGTCCTTTACAGCCACTGCATCAGAGATCCGCCCAGGAACCTACAGGAGCTGTATCAGCTATTCGAAAAATACGCCAGATCCGAAGAGCTCCACCAGCGCAAAGTCGAGTCTCAGAGGAAACCTAAAGACCCTCCGCAGTCTACCGTACGTGGACGAGGCCTTCGCAGGAAGACTCCGGTCAGGATGGCCGCAATCAGCAGCAGGTGCACAACATCACCAACCAGCACCCCGCTGGCGAGGCCCCTCGCCGCCAGGAGTATCCCCCCAGGGCCGCGGAAACAGAACTCATGGTCACGGCCGGGGACGTGCGTAGCAGCCGCGCAGATTTTACTGCTTGTTCCACGGCGAAGACTGCGCGCACCCTACAAGAGACTGCCCAGAGACGAAGGCCACCAGAGACAGGATGGCACGGGCGCAACCAGCCGACAACCCCAGAGTTGTCGCGCACACATATCAACAACCCCCTCAGCCATACAACCATGGCCCCGCTCCGCATCCACCGCACCACGCATACCAACACCACCAGGAGGTACAAATCCTACCTCCCCCACCCCCACCTCCACACCCACAACAGCAAAACATCCACCACCCCAACCATCCCCAAGCCCCAAAGCAAGAAGACTTCGCCGATCAGCCGTATCGCGGAGTCATTCACATGATCACCGGGGGGTCCAGCGTCGACTTCGATACAAAGCGACAGAAGAAGGACCATTACTGCAGCATCAACCACGTTGCTGTCACCGGTCCAGTAATGCAGACAAAGTGGTCCCATGTGCCATTGACCTTCGACGCCCGAGACGTCGATCTGCGCAGCGCACCCCACATCGACGCCATGGTCATCAACTATAGTGTGGCAGGCTGGGACCTGCACAAAGTCTTAGTCGACAATGGCAGCTAGGCGGATATCATTTTCCTCCATGCCTTCGACCGCATGGGCATAAGCCACAGCCTACTCAAGCCTTCAGACAACCCGCTGTATGGCTTCGGCGGCAAAGGCACCTTTCCTGTCGGCAAAATAGAGCTACCCCTCTCCTTCGGTGTAGCACCCAATGCACGAAGTGAGAAAGTCACGTTTGACATCGTCGACATGGTGTACCCATACAACACCATAATGGGTCGGGGCTCCATCAACAAATTTGAGGCAGCCATTCACGGACTTTACCTATGCATGAAGATCCCAGGTCCGCAAGGCTCCATCACAGTCTACGGCAACCAGCAGGCCGCACGCAACATAGAAAGAGACTTCGTTCCTGGACAAAGGAACGTACACTGCCTCACGGCCCAGCGCGAGGTCCCCGAGTCTGCCAGCCCAGCCGCCAAAGAACACGACAAAGCACAGCTGCAGAGTAACGACGGGACCAAGACTGTTCCCCTCGACCAAGCAACGCCCAAGCAAACGGTCACCATCAGCGAAGACCTCACTTCGCATGACGAGGAGAGACTCCTCTGCTGCCTGTCCAAAAATAAAGACGTCTTCGCCTGGTCCGCCCTCAACCTAGTCAGAGTCAGTCGCTCCATCATCGAGCACAGCTTGGGAATCGACCCTTCGGTGAGGCCGAAGAAGTAGCGGCTGCGCAATATGTCTGATGAGAAGACAAAAGCCGCCAAGGCCGAGGTACATCGCCTGCTTGAGGCCAGATTCATCGAGCCAATCGCCTACCCTACATGGCTCGCCAATGTTGTGATGGTGCAAAAGAAGAGCGGCAAATGGCGGATGTGCATCGATTTCACCAGTCTTAACAAGGCCTGCCCCAAGGACAACTTCCCGCTGACTCGAATCGACAAAATCGTCGATAGTGCGGCCAGGTGCGAAGTCATGTCACTCCTTGATTGCTTCTCTGGCTACCATCAAATATATATGAAGGAGGAAGACAAGGCAAGCACTAGTTTCATAACACCCTTCGGCACGTATTGCTTCATCAGAATGCCGGAGGGACTCAAGAACGTCGGGTCCACATTCTCTCGGCTCACCAAAACGGTGCTCGAGAGCCAGGTTGGCAGAAACATATTTACGTATGTGGACGACATCATCGTCGCCAGCAGAAGCAAGGAGGACCATCTGGCTGACCTCGCCGAAACGTTTGCGAACATGCAGGACGCACGACTTCGCCTAAACCTCGAAAAGTGCGTCTTTGGCGTTCGATAGGGGAAAATATTGGGCTACCTGGTGTCGCACCGCGGGATTGAAGCCAATCCAACCAAAATCCAAGCCTTTATCAACATGATGCCACCACAGTCAGCCAGAGACGTCCAACGACTGATAAGCAGATTGGCCTCCCTCAACAGATTCATCTCGAAATACAGACCCCCAAGATTCGTCCAGGACCCCCACGTGTGCAAACCAGACCACTAGAATTTGATCTGGACCCCCCATATGGGGTTCGGGTCGCCCACAATGGGGTCCTAGGGTTCTAGGATAGAACATACTCGGGCCTTGATCGAGACCTAGGCGGGGGTCCGGTGCCGATACGTGTCCAGACCTGATCTGGTTATCACGTACACTCCTGCTCCCCGCTCAGGCAGAGACCCGAAGCTGCCACGTGGCATACTGCACGCGGTATAAGCCAACGGGCGGAAACTAGCATGATGCCTGTGGGCTACGTGCGCCTTCGCATTCATTACGGATAAGACGTGCGCCTGTCCATTCCACTAACAGGCGGCATGCTCAGTCCGCGATACGTGGGCCATGCTGTTATTCACCATTACTCGCACGTTTCAACTATCAATGCTACATGGACTGCAGTCATCATGGCTCCCGCTGATTACTCATGCGTTACTAAGGCGGAGGATCCTTGTGTACTGTCAGCATTTACTATTCACATAATGTATTCCTACCATTATGCTCCTGGGCCCACATGTCGGGGCTCGGCATCCTTGTATGTGCCTCCCTTAAACTATAAAAGGGAAGGCACACAGCATTACAAGGGGCTACACACAAGTTCATAGACTCATAGACTCAGACACATGCCTACACACCCACTCAATACAACATACATATAGTGGAGGTAGGGTATTACGTCCGACGGCCTGAACCACTATAAACCCTCGCGTGTTCTTGTGTTCATCAACAATCCACCTAACAGGCAACCGCTTAGGCCCCCTCCTCATCTTAGGATTAGGGTGGTTGCTTTCCACCACCCAGCTGGAGGATTTTCTCTCCGACAAATACCAAACAAAGATAAAGAAAATAAATATAAAAATAGTTAGACCTTCCATATTATTGGCTTCAATTTGTACATTTAAAATGAGTATAAGTTCACAGTTAAAATTGAATTCAAATTTGAATTCTAGAAATTAAAAGGAAAAAAGGAAAAGGAAAATATAAAAGAAAAAGAGAAAGAAAAATGGAAAACAGTTATTGGGCCGATTCTCACCGGGCGGCCCACTATCGTGCCCCACATAGCCGGGCGTGCGCGTACCGCGGTGCCGACAAGTGGGTCCGCGGGGGCAGTGACTGGATGACCGCTGGGCCCGCTACGCCCGTCTTTTGTTGCGCTGACTGGTGGCCCCTTCAGTCAGTTCCTCCCCACCTCACCACGATGTGCGAGCCAATTCCTTCGCCAGAGAAGCCGGACCTCCCTCAACCACTTCCGCACCTTCCCTGCGGATCGCTCGGGAGCCCTGGCCATGTGCATAAGAACTTGCGTGCTGTTCTTTCCTCCCCCTCTGTTCCCCAAGCCATACGGTGGACACTGCTACTGGTGAGACAAAGAACAGAGAGACAGAGTGCCGTCAACTGGGTGGTCGTCGGTGTTGTCCTCGCCACGGCTGGTGTCTGGGGGTCCGTGACGAGCCGAGGTGCTTCGAGTGGTTGTCGGTGGATCGCCTGTAGCTAGATTGGGAGGGAATCAACCCTGGGGTGGATGAAATTCATCACCGTACACATCGATCCACCTCGTCACGTGGGTAGATTGGAGTACTCCTAGAATCGCGGTGAGCAACCTCTCCCCTGCATCGTACGGTTATCCTCTACGTGTTACTACAATTGATTTGGAGTTCGTGCGCGTGGGCCGGATTTTGGGCGACACCGGCCATGGCGCCACCGCGGGCGAGACGCTCTGCCGTGCTCGTTCGCCATAGGGGAGTAGAGATAGATGACAGTGCGATCGGAGCCATCGATCATCCTAGGACGGTCAGGATTAGACACCGACCGTACCGCTTCGGGCCATGGTTGGGCGCCGTTGATCTTGTGACGAACGGACATGATTAAATGTCCACATACCCATTCGCCACGTTAGGTCTAGTCCGTTGATCTAGATCAGATGGATAGAAATAGATCTAGAATAATAACATCCTCACCGTTGAATTTGGATCCAATGGTTCTCATCGCGTACTGATTCATCCACCGCTAGATATAATTCTGGCCGCGGGATTGAGATCTGATGGCCGAAACAGCTCCATACCCTTTCGGTCGTGCATATTCACAAATGAGCCCTTGCAGAATATAGAAACTAACTAGCCGTCCACATCCACTATTCAGAGTCTAGTGAATCTTACGCAGTGGTCCCTGTGTTTCTGTTTAATTGACGCGCAGAGCAGAGATCAGAGAAATTAGAGAATGAATTATAGAATTGATTTTTAATACAAAAATAATTCTAGGAACTTGTAAAATTCATTTTAACTCCTTTTTAGTCCATTCTAGTTCCTATAATTTTGTAATAATATTGTTCATCACATAGTGTCTCTGTTTTGACATGAAAACAATATTAAAATTGAGCTCTTAATTAATCTTGTACCAAACACCTAAAACCTTTGGAAATCCATAACTGCGAATTTAATGATTCTTTTTCCTATGATCTTATTTTAATATGTAGATTAATAATATGTATTTTATATACATGTTTGGTGTGATGTTAATTTTTCCTTTGTACTATGCGTGTTTGTGTTGTGGCGAGTAGAAGAGCCAGTGGCTGAGGATCCCGATGTTCAACAGGTAGAAGTTGTTGAATAGGAGCTTATTGAAGGCAAGTTGTGCCCTTGACCACTTTTATTACCCAATAATATTCTTTATAATCATTTATTCATGTATAGGCTTAATTTTGATGGGACCCAATAGGTCACCCTAGTCTGGTTATCTTTTTACCTTGTTCACCCCTGAATCATTTAGGTAGTTTTGCTATTGCTTTATATGGTTTTGGGTTTATCTTCATGTTCCAATTATACTGTTATTTTTATTTATGTTCATGTCAAGGTCATTATTTTTAATTGGAACATGGAGCTTAACTTGAGAAACACGTTCCACCACAAGGGTGGAATGGCACGCCCTTGGCTGACTAACTAGGAAAGCTAGTGGAGGACTACCTTACCTGATAGGGGCAAGGGCAGTAGGGGAGTAGGCGTGTAGGGTGTTTTGATGCGATGGTGGTCAGACGGGGGATTCCTGCATTGCTCTTCCTAGAACTGTAGCGGGTTTTCTGAAGCTAGTGGAACTTTGTAAAGGCCTCATAGTGTTACCCTGCCTCGCTTCCTTGGTAGAGGTGTATGGGGCCCGTACAACCCTGTGGCAGATGGGTAACATGACTTCTGGGTACAGGGTACAACCTCTGCAGAGTGTAAAACTGGTATACTAGCCGTGCTCACGGTCATCAGCAGCTCAGGACTCTCGCATGATTAATCTATGGAACTTAATTCTATTTGTCATTTGCATTGCATGGGATTTGTTATTAATTTTGTTCTATTCTTATTATGGTTTGGTATTTACTTACATCTAGTAATTGCTAATAGAATTTGACCAACTTATTAAAAGCAATGCTCAGCTTTAACCCCTATTGTTGATCAGCCTTACACAGCACATGTACTCCCACCCTTGGTGAGTTCATGCACATTATTGCCCACGACTTGTTGAGCTATGATCTTTTGTGAGCTCACACTTGCGATATATAACCCCCCATAGGAGAAGAATAGGCGGCCCAGGAGGAGCCACACAACAAGGAGTTCGACTTGATCTAGGTGCCGTCTCCTAGTCGACTTTATGGTGCCAAGGATGGATATTAGTTTGATTTATATTTATCTTTTACTTTCACAAGACTTCCGCTATGTAATAAATAATTTATGATATTGTGACATTTATCTCTATACACTCTTGTCGGAGAGAAAATCCTTCGGCCGGGTGGCAGAATGCACCCGCCCTAATCCTAAGATGAGGAGGGGGCTTAAGCGTTTTACTGTTAGGTGATTCGGGATGAACACAAGAGCACACGAGGGATTATAGTGGTTCAGGCCACCGGAGCGTAATACCCTACCTCCACTTTGTGTATGTTGTATTGAGTGTGTGTAGGCGTGAGTCTGTGTATGTGAACCTGAGAGCTTGTCCCTGTAACGTTGTGTGCCTTCCCTTTTATAGTTTAAGGGAGGCACATACAAGGATGCTGAGCCCCGACATGCGGGACCAGGAGCATAATGGAAGGAATACATTATGTGAGTAACTAATGCTAGTAACGCCTCAGCAATCACTAGGAGTCTTGATGACCGCAGTCCATGCAGCATTGATAGCCGAAACGTGCGAGTAATGGTGAGTAACAGCTCGGCCCATGTATCGTGGACTGAGCACGCCGCATGTCAGTGGAATGGATAGGCGCACGTCTTATCCGCAATGAATGTGGAGGCGCGCGTAGCCCATAGGCGTCATGCTAGGTTCCACCCGTTGGCTTAAGCCGCGCACAGTATGCCACGTGGCAGCATCGGGTCTCCGCCTGAGCGGGGAGCAGGAGTGTACGTGGATAGGTCCGGGTCCCACCAGA
Source organism: Zea luxurians (assembly GCA_029449295.1). Classification (NCBI taxonomy): domain Eukaryota; kingdom Viridiplantae; phylum Streptophyta; class Magnoliopsida; order Poales; family Poaceae; genus Zea; species Zea luxurians. Next base: position 39,685 of record JAOPSE010001049.1, read on the forward strand.
CCAGATCTGGACACGTGTCAGCACCGGACCCTGGGCCCTGATTAAGGCCCGGGCATGCTCTTGTCCTGGAACCCTAGGACCCTACTGTGGGTGGCCCGGACCCCATTTGGGGGGGTCCAGATCCCATTCCAGGGGTTCAGTCCGTACACGTGGGGGTCTTGGACCAATCTTGGAGGTCCGAACTGTATATCGAGGGGTCCAGCACCTTCCCATGGGGGTCCGGGTTCACTGCTGATACCTTGGAGTATATCACCTTCTCTGGCCACGTGGTGGCTCCGGACCCGCCCGTGTGGTGGGGTCAGATGCTATTGCGGACCTAGAGTGGTCGCCTGAGGCTGGGCGAGTCATGGCTTGGTCCCACATACAGCACTTCTACCACGCGACTAAGAGATAGCAGCGTGGGTACTGCGTCTTTATACAGTAGCAAGGGGTACCCTAGTTTTAGGGTACCGACAACTCTGTTATTATGTGTGTTGTTCTTCTTTGGCGCACATATGAGACGCACCCGGCTTTATCCCTTAAATCCGGGTGTGACAGAAGTGGTATCAGTGGAAATATTGACTGTAGGACGAAACCAAGATAGAAATGGACAAAACCCTTACCTACTTACCTTACTCTGATTCTTTCTATACTTATCTTGATCCTGTCTCACCTTTTTGCTGTTTGACTCTAATTACTCTTATCTTTTCTACTCTAAGACAAGATGAATTTCACACTTTGGAGTCCTACACTTATGACCTTTTTAAGAGATAGAAGACCTAAGACAAAATAAATTAAAATTATTTTCTCTATTTAAAAATGTTGGTTGATTGTTCTGGTGATAAATGCCTGATTTGCTTCTTTGATTGATTGGAATAGTATAGTTGGGCATCTTAGCATGTACCATAATAAGGTAATGTATTAGCTTTAGTAGGTGACACACTAATCTACTTAGCTAATAAAACCCCCAAAGTAACATGTCTCGTAATTGCTCGCCTTGTCTGCAATTGTTTCTTACAATGTGTTTCTATGTCAGATGGTCAATACCAGGAAGGCAGGCGGAATTGATCTACCTGCCAACCCATTCAACCGGAGGGTACTTAGACAGCAACAACAACAAGCAGAGATGGATCCTCTGAATCCTCCACCAGCCGGAACTGATCCAGTAGCTGCAGCCCAGATGCAGATGATGCAATGGATGGCTGATACTATGACAGATATGCATGTGCAGATGCGGCACGAACGCTAAGAGATGCGCCAGGAGAGACAAGAGATGAGGGAGGAGATGCACCAAGAGCGAAGGGTGCAACAGCAGCAAGCACCATTGCCTCCACCACCACCACCAGTTCCACCCCGGGACAAGCACCGGGAGTTCATGAGCCACAAGCCACCGACCTTCGCTAGCTCTCCAGATCCTCTGCACGCTGATGATTGGCTGAAGTCAGTGAAGAAGATGCTGATTATTGCATAGTGCTCTGATCGGGAGAAGGTTCTCTATGCTTCTGGTCATCTTACTAGTCCTGCTGCTGATTGGTGGGATTCTTATGTTGCTGCCAACGATGCTGCTGATACTATCACATGGGCCGAATTTTCTACTCAGTTCAGAAACTATCATATTCCTGCCAAACTGATGAAGATCAAGAAGAAGGAATTTCTGTCACTGAAGGAGGGGAGCATGTCAGTCAGTGAGTACCGTGACAGATTCATTCAGCTCTCAAGATATGCACCAGATGAAGTGGCTGAAGATGAGAGGAAGCAGGAACACTTCATAGAAGGACTCAATGGGCCACTACAGTATGCACTGGTTGCTCATACATTCCCATCATTCCAAAGGCTGCTTGACAAGGCCCTAGCTATTGAACACAAGCGTGTTCATGTAGGGGACATGAAGAGGAAGGCGATATCCTAGGGTCAGGGGAGCAGCAACGTTCGTCCTCGCTATGTTCCACCCCAGTGTACACCAGTTTGCATTCGAAGGGGCCAGCGTCCAGCTCAATACACACCACAGGGGACTCCGCCGACTCATTAGGCTGCCCCCACTGGCGCCTCGGTGAAATTCTCAGGGCAAAGTGTAGGCACCACATGCTACAAGTGTGGTAAGACTAGGCATTATGGTAATGTTTGTTCACAGAGAATTGCTACTACACCCATTCAGAACAAGCAATAGACTCTAGGATCTAGCAAGGGATTCACTATTGCTAGGGTTAATCAAGTCAGCGCTGATTCTACCGCTGAAGGAGCTGACATCGCTATTGGTATGTTTTATATTAATGCAATTCCTGTAGCAATATTATTTGATTCTGGTGCTACACATTCATTTACGTCTGCTCGATATGCCAACACAAATGAGTTACCACTGCAAAATATGAAAACACCAATGGTAGTAATTACACCTAAAGGGCCTATTGAGGCAAATTATATGACACATAGATTGACATTGACAATTATGGGAAGAGAATTTTGGGCTACCCCTATAGTATTAGAGGAAAGCAGTATAGATCTGATCCTTGGTATGTCATGGTTAAGAAAGGCAAAGGCCGTTATACATTGTGCTAGGGGACTGTAGAACTCACTAGCTCTAAAGGAGACAGATTTGAAGTTGAAATTATAGTAACTGCCTCTACAAGACCTACCGTATTTTTAGTAGATGGGAAGTTTGTTGGTGACAACATCCATGTGGTTAGGGATTTTCCCGACGTCTTTCTAGAGGAGTTACCCGGGGTGCCACCAGATAGGAAAGTTGAGTTTGTCATTGATTTATTACCTAGGACTACTCCTATTTCTAAACGGCCATACAGGATGTCCGTAGAAGAACTAAAAGAACTAAAAAGCAGTTAACGGAGTTGCAGGAGGCTGGGTACATTTGTCCTTGTTCCTCACCTTGGGGAGCACTGGTTCTATTCGTACAGAAGAAGGATGGATCACAGAGGATGTGTGTGGATTATAGATCCCTTAGTGATGTTACTGTGAAGAATAAGTATCTGTTACTCCGCATTGAAGATTTATTTGATCAGATGAAAGGTGTAAGGGTGTTTTCCAAGATTAATCTCCGATCGGGTTATCACCAAATGAAGATTAGGCCATCTGATATTCCCTAGACGGCTTTCTCAACCTGATATGGTTTATATGAATTCATAGTTATGTCATTTGAACTAAGTAATGCACCAGCATATTTTATGAATCTGATGAATAAGGTGTTCATGGAGTATCTTGATAGATTCGTTGTGGTATTCATCGACGATATTCTTATTTATTCTAAGAGTGATAGTGATCATGAGGAACATCTGCGATTGGTGCTACAAAAGCTACGGGATATCAACTCTAAGCCAAGTACAGCAAATGTGAGTTCTGGATTGACGAAGTGTCATTCTTTTGACACATCATCTCTAATGGTGGAAACTCAGTGGATCCTGCCAAAGTCAGGGAGATAGTGGTGTGGAGCATACCCAGTATAGTTACTGAGGTCTAGAGTTTCTTGGGACTTGCAGGTTACTACCGGCGATTTATTGAAGGGTTCTCTAAGATTGCTAAGCCTATGACCTCACTTCTAGAGAAGGGAAGAGAGTTTAAGTGGGACTGGAAGTGCCAAGATAGCTTTACTCAACTGAAGTTGAGATTGATGTCACCCCCAGTGTTGGTTATGCCAGATCTATAGAAGGGATTTGATATCTATTGTGATGTGTGCGACCAAGGCTTGGGATGTGTTCTTATGCAAGAAGGACATGTGATTGCCTACACGTCTCGTCAGTTGTGGAAACATGAGTTGAACTATCCCACTCATGACTTAGAACTGGCAGTCGTAGTGCATGCGCTCAAGATATGAAGACATTATATTATGGGAACCAAGTGCCAAGTGCGCACCGATCACAAGAGCTTGAAATACATCTTCACTCAGAAGGATCTCAACCTTAGGCAATGTGACGGAACCTCTCAAGTCATTTGGCCCACCTACAGTTGTCCTTGTCCAACGGACCTCAGACAACCCTGCAGGTGCCCCTGAATCACTTGACAAGTTCGGTATCTGCTTTCTTTACCTTTCCCAAGAGCATTTCACCCATCACGCAGACATTATAACACATCAGAGATGCGGAAATGCGGAAGCAATTACAATAACTTACCTTATATTAAAAGTAAGAAGGAGTTGGATTATTACAGACCAGGAACATATATAGGAGTGCTGAGTATTATTATTACAAAACATGGGAGGCAAAAACCCCTCCCGATAAGTTCTAAACAAAAGTTTTAACGGAGGATCCTTTCCTCCCGAAGCTTTACTCCTGGTTTTCCTCCTTGGGCACCACCTTTGAACAAAAGCAGCAAAAGTTTGCCGCTTCTTCACCTAAAACCACATGGGACAAAGCCCTGAGTATGGAGTGTACTTTCGCAAGACTTACCCGACAAAGTAAAAGACTCTCAAGGATATGCTGGCTTTAAGGAGTCAAGGTAGGGCTCATCAATAATCAATGACGCTGTTTGCAGAAATGTTTACTAATAGTGGATCCTTAAAAATCCAATTTTACTTGTCAGGTTAAGTAAAAATTACCTGCAACTAGGGTTCTTTCTATCCTAATTCATTCACTTGACCTATACTAGCCAATTTCTTAACAACCCTTCATCTTTACTGGATTGCTACGTGTAAGTCAGTGACCAAGTCTTCATATCCGCGAAGTTATGGCGATCCGAATCGATTATACTCAGCTGAGGATCACCAATCACACGACATATGTAGCACTTAACCCTTGCATATGTCAACTCGCCACTGGGGTTCTTAAGACTAGATCAGGTTCACGCCAACCGAGAGCACAAATACACCACCGTCCAGCCTCTTTCCACGGAGGGTACACGCTACTCTCGCTATCTCTCCACTCCCATTGCGTGGTATCTTATTCTGGTATTAGTCTGCCCGAGGCAAAGCTTACCCATGACGAGGCATGTGACCAGTTAAAGGGTCCTCGGTCAGCAGGCCTACATCGAGACGGTCCTTAATCGACTCAGACGGAAACACTACACCGAGACTCTCTCTGCTCGTGCAAGTCACCCACCCGGTCTCAGCTTAATCATTTCAAACCCCAAAGTTTGGTACCTGGCAGAGGTACATCTTTTCCGATATTGAACCCTTCATTGCCATGATGGATCCACCATCAAGTTATGTTTTGAAAACGTCCCACCCACTTTGCAACATCATCTTTTGAGAAAACAAAACATTTTGTTTTTCTAAAGCAAAGCTAAGCATAAGAAAAACCTTTTGTAAAATAGAGATTTAGGAAATAATCAAGTCCAAGGAAGGAGATGCAGCAATAGTTTAGCACACAACTCCTATCACCTAATGCATCAAGGAACAAGGAGGTGGAAAATGCACCGAGGCTTGCCTTGTATTACTGGTGAATCAGGCTCTATTCCATAGATACCAAAATAAAAACAGTTGCCTGCCTGATGTTCCTTAGGTGGTGGTGGTGAAGTCTTCGCTTCTTCGACTTCTACTTCTTCTTCGTTTTCTAAATATAACCATACATAATAATGAATGCCTATGTAATGCTCATGAGAGTGCAAAGATAATAAAAGTTTATTATCTAAAGTCTTGAATACAACTTTCCTTCACGGTTCTCCGAGAACTTAGGGTTTCCGGAGTCAATAGGGGGGTATGGTTTTGGGTTCTAAGTATCAAACATGGTCTAAAACATACCAAACTTTACCTAAGGCTTCTAAATATTATTTAGAGTTTACCCTAAGAATTTAGTGAATTTTGGATTTATTATTTATTTCCTAAAAATCCAGAAGCATAGTTTTTGGCTATTTTAAATGCTCTATAATTTCTTATTTGGACTAAAAATCATGAAACTATTTTTATTAAATTCTATAGGAAATTAGAAGTCTAACAAAATTGATCTTACATTTTTATCATTTTTCTCGAATTCTTTATGGATTTTTAAACTTTCTCAAAAAAAGAAAAAGGAAAAGCTTTCAATAGTACTGGGCTAAAATCTACCTAACCGGCCCAGCTTAAGCAGAATACAGGGGCGTGCCTGCGGCAGCGCAGCTGGTTTTGCACAAAAGTCCTTGCCAGAGCCAAATTAGTAACGAAGTCCTCAACTGAATTCTGCGAGTCACTGGCACTTTACTTCTGGCCCCTTCTAGGTTTCTTGTCTTTAAAAAGTGAGTCCCCGACGTCGCCGGTGGCGCGGACGCATTCCCACCATGACACTACGGCGGAGGAGAGCCCGAGCAGCCGTTGGATAGCGACCAGACCAAACCCTAACCTACCCCGAGCAACTACGGGTATGGATTTGACTCACCAACTCTCAGAGTCACATGACCACGCCCAAGGCGAGAGCCCAGTACCGCGGTGCTCACCCAACCGGCTCAAGCATAGGATGTTTCAAATTGAGGGCACAGGGAGCACGAGTGGGATGCATGCAACACGACGCTCACAAGAATTGCCCTCAGACCAATTGAACTTTGAGTGGGTCATCACCCGGGCAGTTCACGTGGTGTCAAGCTCGTGTTTCAACCAAACTAAGGTCGTAAGGATCAAACGGATCCTTGAGTGAGCTTCACCAGCCTATAAGGATGCTAGAACATAAACTTGTAGGGGTTAAGCCATACCACAATTGCCTGGCCACGTGAAGCCGAGGTGTTGTCGGGGTGGTCACCGGACACACGCGACAATTTGATCAGTGGAACAGGGTATGTCCAGAGTATGGTTTGAGGGAGGCAGTACTGCAATTGAAGCTGCTCACTTTGGTTGCTGGTTGAAGCAAAGATCACTAGGTTAATTCTTGCCTTTCCCCCCCGGCTGTTCTTTATATAGGCAGTGAAAAGATCAGGGGGCTGGATTTTTGATCTTGCACAAGGATAACTATGAAGACGAGATGCAGTCGTGGCTCTCTCCAGAGGATCCACGCAAATTCATAGAGCCTAGTCATGCAGGGTGAAGATTATCCATGGGCAAAAGAAAAGAGGGGGTAAGGATGGAGCGCACTGTACAGGATATTTGCACAAGTGATATTTCTGTGATGCACCAATCTGAATGCCCCTGCCAGCACTCCATCCCAATCTTCATCCTATTCCTAGGTTGGTCACGGCAAGGAGCGTAAATATCAAGGGTAGATATTTCAGCTTCTCTGAATCTTCAACAGATAACTGATCCCCCTTTCTTCAGTCAGCCCTTTCTCTATAATTTGATTAAGAACAGGGCAATCACCATTAACAGAGCTTGTTCATTAGTGCAAGGTCTACCAAGTCTCTATAGATTTCATAGATCCAAACCTCCTAGAATAGAAGTTATGGCATCCAAAAGTTGACTACAAATTCTAGTTACCATTTCTGCTTACCTGAATAAACTTTCAGTTTTGTTCAGTTGACCCTCCCCTTTCGATAGAGGCCTTTTAGGGTGCCTATATCTTTCAAGTTTACATAATGTCAAGAAAGGGTTTCTTAATAAACTTTGCTCATGGATACTACCTCTCCAACTTTGCTTAAGACATTTTGGCACAATGTCACACAGGACATTTTTTACAAGGCCTCAAAGTGGAGCAAACATGTTATGTTCAGAACAGGTTGTTCTATCCAATAACCCGAAACTGCTAGTCTGATAGCTCGACTTTGAGCAGCTTTTTCTTCAATATTTGTATAGGATCAAGCCTACTTGTCTTAGGAACACTTAATCATCTTCTAATGGTCTCTAATTCATCTACACAGTTCATAGACTTTAACCCACCAGATTGATCACAAAAAGACTCCAAACCTAGCTCGCTTTACCGCCTTATAAGTTTCAGACTACTCTGTTTAGTCTGAAATTTCAGAGTTCTGCTAACTCTATTTTGGAGTATGTTTTCATGAGATTTCATAAGGTTTTAGGGTTGGGTTTCTCAATTGAACTTATAACCCTATAGTAGCTCTACCTTTTTGATGTATTAATTTAGGACAGAATCCTCATGAGTGAAGAGATACACGGCTCCAAAGATGGTCCAAAAGTACTAGAATTCAAACTTGGTTACATGGCTTTCATGGGTCTTTTTACAAAAAGGTCCAAATCTCAAGGTTTAGGTTGCAAATCTACATAATTGTGAACCATATGACTTAAGACACCTTAACTTCATAGTTTTTGCACTTTAGCCCAAAAGTGCACTAATTTTGCACTTAGCCCCCTAGGGTTTAAGTTTAGGCTTTCTAGGGTCTTTTTTAGGGTTTTTGATACTTCTAGGGTTTGGATATCCCATAAGTCTATTCAAAGTGACATTTTATGATCATCTCTAATTAGTTTTGAAGTTTTCTCTTATTTAAGCTTTGCTTGCTCTATTAAGCCCAATCTAGGGTTAGGTACCGTACTCTAGGGTTTCATCCACAAAATGTCATATCAATACAACTTGTTTGAAATTTTGGCCTAGTGAATGCACTCTAGGTGTAACAAACACATGATATGCCAATGCTTATGATGTTTTGCTCAAATTTTAGTGACAGTAACACCAGGTGTGTTACATCCTTCCCCCCATAAAAGAATCTCGTCCCGAGATTAGAAGTCCTAGGGTAAGTAATGGAAAAGGAAATGCTTCACTCTTTTATTACTTATTCTTGGTACAAGGTAGGGGTGGTTTGGGGCTCACTCCTATATTACAACAATTGTATACACTTACAAATTACATGAGGCTAAAAAGCCTAGGAAATTCTTGTCTAAAAATTCTTGAGTTTCCGAAGTATCCTCATCTTCTGAATGTTGGTTCCACTGTATCTTGTAAAACTTGAGAGTTCTTCTTCGAGTAATTCTGTCCTTTTGATCCAAGACTCGAATAGGATGCTCCGAATATGTCAAGTCTGGTTCTAGGGCAACATCTGTCACTTCAATGGTTCGATCGGGAACCCGAAGACACTTCTTCAATTGAGACACATGGAACACATTATGTATAGCAGACAATGTTTTGGGTAGCTGAAGTCAGTATGCCACTGGTCCATACCTTTCGAGGATAAGAAAAGGACCAATGTATCGAGGTGCAAGTTTCCCTTTTACCCCGAAACGTGATACACCCTTTATTGGTGAAATTTTCAAGTAGACATAGTCTCCAACTAGAAAGTACAAGGGTATCCGGTGTTTGTCTACATAACTCTTCTGTCGAGCTTGAGCTTTCTTCGAATTATGAATTATTCGTTGAACTTTCTCTTCTGTCTCCTTTACCATATCTGGCCTAAAGAAACTTCTCTCACCTGGTTCAGACCAGTTTAATGGAGTATGACACCGTCGCCCATACAAAGCTTCAAAGGGTGCCATCTTGATGCTTTATTGATAGCTATTATTGTATGAGAACTCAGCTAATGGTAAACAATCATCCCATTTCTGTGGGAATTCCAGAACACAAGCTCGTAGCATGTCCTCAAGTATTTGATTTACCCTCTCAGTCTGTCCACTAGTTTGGGGATGATAGGCCGAACTGTGGAGCAACTTAGTACCCAAGGATTTGTAAAGTTCTTCCTAGAATTTGGATACAAATTGAGGTCCACGATCTGACACTATAGTCTTCGGAATACCGTGCAAACTGAGAATGCGAGCAATGTACAATTGGGCATAAACAGCAACCGGGTGATCTGTCTTGACTGGCAGAAAATGAGCAATTTTCGTAAGCCGATCAATTATAACCCAAATAGAGTCATACCCTTTTGCTGTTCTGGGCAATCCCACAATGAAGTCCATACTTATATCTTCCCATTTCCATGTAGGGATAGGTAAAGATTGTAATGGACCAGCAGTCTTCATATATATGGCCTTGACACGTCTACAGGTGTCACATCGTGCCACATAGCGTGCGATTTCAATCTTCATCTTTGTCCACCAATAATGTTGTTTTAGATCATGATACATCTTAGTGCTTCCAGGATGAATAGAATAGCGACTAAGATGTGCTTCATCTAATATTTGTTGGCGGATCTCTTCATTCTTTGGCACAACTACGCGGTTGTTGAACCATACAATGTCTTGATCGTCTTTTTTGAAACATATGGCTCTTCCGGCCTTTATTTTCTCATGGATGTGCTTCATACCCTTATCATCCTTTTGAGCATCAATTATCCTCTGTAAAAGGACTGACTCAAGCTGTAGTTGATTTAAGGTTCCATGTTGGATCATTCCTTGGTTTAACTTCTCCATCTCCTGGCATAGTGTAATGTCAGAGATCTTCATGGTAAGATAGTGACAGGAAGCCTTGCGGCTGAGTGCGTCTACCACTACATTGGCCTTGCCTGGGTGATAATGAATTTCTAATTCATAGTCCTTAATAAGCTCGAGCCATCGCCTCTGTCTCATGTTCAACTCTGACTGGGTGAAGATATACTTCAAGCTTTTATGATCTGTATAGATGTGATAGATATTCCCCAGTAGATAATGACGCCAGATTTTTAGGGCATGAACCACTACAGCTAACTCCAGATCATGAGTTGGATAATGTTCCTCATGCCGGCGCAACTGCCTTGAAGCATAAGCTATCACTCGGCCTTCTTGCATTAGAACACAGCCGAGACCACTGCCTGATGCATCACAATACACATCAAAAGGCTTTTCAATATCCGGTTGAGCCAATACCGGAGCAGTGGTTAATAATACCTTAAATTGTTCAAAGGCTTCATTACACTTTGAAGACCAAATAAATTTAGTATCATTCTTCAATATACTTGTGATTGGTTTCACAAGCTTAGAAAAATCTGGAATGAATTGGCGGTAATAACCAGCTAGCCCAAGGAAACTTCGGACTTGATGTACAGTGGTTGGGGGTTTCCACTCCAAAATATCCTTGACTTTACTAGAATCCACCGCAATCCCCTTGGCAGATAATACATGTCCCAGAAATTGGATTTCTTCCAGCCAGAATGCGCACTTACTGAATTTAGCATATAACCGATGTTCTCTTAAGCGCGTTAACATGATCCGTAAATGTCGAGCATGCTCCTCTTCATTCTTGGAATATATCAAGATATCATCAATGAATACCACTACAAACTTATCCAGCTCGGGCATGAATACCGAGTTCATAAGATAGGTGAAGTGGGTAGGAGCATTTGTTAGTCCGAAAGACATAACTAGATATTCAAACAAACCATACCGCGTAGTGAATGCGGTCTTCGGTATATCTTCGGGTCGGATACGGATCTGATGATAGCCCGATCTGAGGTCAATCTTAGAGAATACCCTCGCTCCAGTTAGTTGATCAAATAAAATGTCAATCCGGGGAAGAGGGTACTTATTTTTTATGATAACCTCATTAAGGGGTCTATAATCCACACACATCCGAAGTGTTTGGTCCTTCTTCTTAACAAAGATGGCTGGACAACCCCATGGCGATGAGCTTGGCTGGATAAATCCCTTCTCCAGTAGATCTTGTAATTGGGTCTTGAGCTCTGCCAGTTCATTTGGAGGCATTCGGTACGACCTTCTAGAAATAGGAGCCGTATCGGGCTTCAACTCAATCACAAATTCTACATCTCTTTCAGGAGGCAATCCGGGCAAATCTTCTAGAAAAACGTCTGGGAACTCACATACTACCGGAAAATCTTGGATCTCCGGTATGATAGATTCATATACTCTGCCAATTGATTTAGCTAGAATAGCTACAGGGATGGTCAAGAGAACCACTTCTTGGCCATAACTCAATTTGATAGTTCTCAAATTAGTGTTGAGAATAGCTTTATGTTGGGCTAACCAATTCATGCCCAAAATTACATCTATGTCTTGGCCTTTTAGAACAATCATATTAGTAGGAAAGTCCTGTTCAGCCAATGTTACGAGCACTTGGTAAGCCACTTCTTTAGTAAATATTTGTCCCCCAGGCAAATGAATTTTAAACCTTTCCCTTGATTCATGGTATGGAATGCAATATTGCTCCACAAACTTCTTGCTTATGAATGTATGTGAAGCGCCAAAATCAAAAAGAATAATTGCGGGGTGATTGGCCACGAGAAACGTACCCATCATAACTGGTTCGCCTTCCGGTGTTGTGGCCACTTGAGTATAATAAATCCGTCCCGTTTTCCTTGTACCTTTGCCCGCGGTATTGTTTGCCGCATTTCCCTTTCCTTGAGCGGAATTCCCAAAACTCTGCTGATTACTTGATTTATTCTGCTTCAGGTATGTATGGTCCTTGATAAAGTGTCCAGACTTTCCACAGTTGAAACAGCCAGTTGAAGAGCTAGGGAGGGTAGAGAATCGAGTACCAGGGGCACTCGGCTGATTTGTTGGAGTGGGGGCAGTAGCGGGGCGAATGAAGACCGGTTGTTTGAAAGGGTAGGAGGGTGGACGCGGTGAAGAGCGATTCAGATTAAAAGGTCAGATTACCAACCTTTGTCTTTTCTCAGACCCCTGATTGGGCCTGTCGCCTCCGTAACCCTTGGATTTTCTGGAGCCTGCATATTTAGCCTCGACTGCTAGTGCAGTACTGACAGCCCTTCCATAGGAAAGATCAATGCAGGTGGCCATCTTCCTTTGCATTCGGTAAGGCCTCTCATGAAGCAATTTCTCTTCTTTAAATCCATGTTGACTTGATCGATAGCATATTGAGACAAGTGGTTGAATTTATTGAGATACTGAGTGATAGTATCCCCACCCTATTTCACCTTCATAAACTCCTCCTGCTTCATGTGGAGCACCCCTTCAGGTATATAGTGCTCCCGGAAAGCCAACTTGAACTCATCCCAAGTTATCTGATGACTAGCCGGTTGAACGGCTACAAAATTTCCCCACCAAGTGCTGGCAGGGCCACGCAATTGTTGTGCTGTAAATAGGGGCTTTTGAGTCTTCGTACATCGGAGAAGCCCGAACTTCTGTTCGATAACGTGGATCCACTCATCCGCTTCCAGAGGATCTTCCGCCTTGACGAACAACGGAGGGCGTGTCTCAGAGAAATCCAAATACGATGTTTTGCGGGGTCCCTACTGATACGCTCGCCCGCCTTGTTGTTGTAATTGTTGACCCACCATTTCTCGCAGAAAGCGGGTGTTGTCGGCCGTAGCGTTAACCAAGGCAGCGATGGCCTCAGCTAACGTTGGAGGTACCGGGGGTAGGTTCGGAGTTGCTTCCCTCCCATGAGAGGTCCCTGCTCCATCCTATGCACGAGTCTTGGAAGGCATCTGAGGCAACAAACATTTGGAAGAATATAATATGCCAAAGAAAACCATCCATTTTACATTACTAAAAAGGGTAATGTTATAGACTCGAATTTTACAACAGGATTACATTACCTATTATACATTACTACTACTTCTACACTATACTACTCTTGCTTCTTGTCACTTTTGGTAGCCTCGCTGTCAGGAGTAGGAGGCCATTCATCCACCAACTTCATAGAGGGAGGGGGCCTGAAAAGGTCCAGTTCACCACCAAGTGCTTCTCCCGCTACTCCAGAAGGTCCGGCTTCCATCCTGATAGGATCCGCAGGTACGTTAGGGTGCAGTTGGGAATACAATACATGAACTTCTTCATATGTAGTGTATTACAATACACTTGCAAGTGGTCTATGGCGGTGCTAAGCTCCTCCATGCAGGCTCGAGCTTTAGCTTCCTTAACCCAAGCAAGTGAACAAGAGTTAACTGCCCAGTCGAGCGCTAGATCTCGTTCCGCGAGCTGATCTTGCAGGTGGCGGATGTCTGTTCTTAATTCGTTTATTCTTTCACCATCCGCGACCCATATGTCGTTCGTGTGACGGAGTTCTGATCGAAGCTGATCATCTTGGGCTTCCAGATCCCCGATTGGATCGTTGCTACCACTGCTACTGTCTTCATGCCGTGGGGCAAGCTGATGGCGGGGTACGCCGATTGGCCCGGTAGACTTGCACGCGGTCTTTCTGGTGCGCGACGGCATTTCTTAAGGGGGAAAATCTTATTAGCATAGTTTTTAGCTTGATGCATGTGTAATTACAGAATCAACCTTAGTTGATTCACACCTTCTATACATTGCACTCAACCATCTGGTCTTTAAATAAGTTCTTCAGAAGGAAGCTAGATAAGAAAGGAAGAAATTTTCTAGATAAGTCTTTGAAAATTCTTTTTGAAGATGCCTCATAATATCTGCAGAGATAGGCTTCGCTCCGATACCAACTGTGACGGAACCTCTCAAGTCATTAGGCCCACCTACAGTTGTCCTTGTCCAACGAACCTTAGACAACCCTGCAGGTGCCCCTGAATCACTTGACAAGTTCGGTATCTGTTTTATTTACCTTTCCCAAGAGAGTTTCACCCATCACGCAGATATTATAACACATCGGAGATGCAGAAATGCGGAAGAAATTACAATAACTTACCTTATATTAAAAGTAAGGAGTTGGATTATTACAGACCAGAAACATATATAGGAGTGCTGAGTATTATTATTTCAAAACATGGGAGGCAAAAACCCCTCTCGATAAGTTCTAAACAAAAGTTTTAACGGAGGATCCTTTCCTCCCGAAGCTTTACTCCTGGTTTTCCTCCTTGGGCACCACCTTTGAACAAAAGCAGCAAAAGTTTGCCGCTTCTTCACCTAAAACCACATGGGACAAATCCCTGAGTACGAAGTGTACTTTCGCAAGACTTACCCGACAAAGTAAAAGACTCTCAAGGATATGCTGGCTTTAAGGGAGTCAAGGTAGGGCTCATCAATAATCATTGACGCTGTTTGCAGAAATGCTTACTAATAGTGGATCCTTAAAAATCCAATTTTACTTATCAGGTTAAGTAAAAATTACCTACAACTAGGGTTCTTTCTATCCTAATTCATTCACTTGACCTATACTAGCCAATTTCTTAACAACCCTTCATCTTTACTGGATTGCTACGTGTAAGTTAGTGACCAAGTCTTCATATCCACGAAGTTACGGCGATCCAAATCGATTATACTCAGCTGAGGATCTCCAATCACACACATATGTAGCACTTAACCCTTGCATATGTCCACTCGCCACTGGGGTTCTTAAGAACAGATCAGGTTCACGCCAACCGAGAGCACAGATACACCACCGTCCAGCCTCTTGCCACGGAGGGTACACGCTACTCTCGCCATCCCTCCACTCCCATTGTGTGGTATCTTATTCTGGTATTAGTCTGCCCAAGGCAAAGCTTACCCATGACGAGGCATGTGACCAGTTAAAGGGTCCTCGGTCAGCAGGCCTACATCGAGACGATCCTTAATCGACTCAAACGGAGACACTACACCGAGACTCTCTCTGCTCGTGCAAATCACCAGCCCGGTCTCAGCTTAATCATTTCAAACCCCAAAGTTTGGTACCTGGAAGAGGTACATCTTTTCCGATGTTGAACCCATCATGGCCATGATGGATCCACCATTAAGTTTTGTTTTCAAAGCATCCCACCCACTTTGCAACATCATCTTTTGAGAAAACAAAACATTTTGTTTTTCTAAAGCAAAGCTAAGCATAAGAAAAACCTTTTGTAAAACAGAGATTTAGGAAATAATCAAGTCCAAGGAAGGAGATGCAGCAATAGTTTAGCACACAACTCCTATCACCTAATGCATCAAGTAAGTGAGAAAGATTTTAAAAGGAACAAGGAGGTGGCAAATGCACCAGGGCTTGCCTTGTGTTACTGGTGAATCAGGCTCTATTCCACAGATATCAAAATAAAAACAGTTGCCTGCCTGATGTTCCTCAGGTGGTGGTGGTGAAGTCTTCGCTTCTTCGACTTCTACTTCTTCTTCGTTTTCTAAATATAACCATACATAATAATAAATGCCTATGTAATGCTCATGAGAGTGCAAAGATAATAAAAGTTTATTATCTAAAGTCTTGAATACAACTTTCCTTCACGGTTCTCCGAGAACTTAGGGTTTCCGGAGTCAATAGTGAAGTTCACAGGGCAGGGGGGTAGGGTTTTGGGTTCTAAGTATCAAACATGGTCTAAAACATACCAAACTTTACCCAAGGCTTCTAAATATTATTTAGAGTTTACCCTAAGAATTTAGTGAATTTTGGATTTATTATTTATTTCCTAAAAATCCAGAAGCATAGTTTTTGGCTGTTTTAAATGCTCTATAATTTCTTATTTGAACTAAAAATCATGAAACTATTTTTATTAAATTCTATAGGAAATTAGAAGTCTAACAAAATTGATCTTACATTTTTATCATTTTTCTCGAATTCTTTATGGATTTTTAAACTTTCTCAGAAAAAGAAAAAGGAAAAGCTTTCAATAGTACTGGGCTAAAATCTGCCTAACCGGCCTAGCTTAAGCAGAATACAGAGGCGCGCCGTGGCAGCGCAGCTGGTTTTGCACAAAAGTCCTTGCCAGAGCCAAATTAGTAACGAAGTCCTCAATTGAATTCTGCGAGTCACTGGCACTTTACTTTTGGCCCCTTCTAGGTTTCTTGTCTTTACAAAGTGAGTCCCCGATGTCGCCAGCGGCGCGGACGCGTTCCCACCGCGACACTACGGCGGAGGAGAGCCCGGGCAGCCGTTGGATAGCGACCAGACCAAACCCTAACCTACCCTGAGCAACTACGGGCATGGATTTGACTCACCAACTCTCAAAGTGACATGACCATGCCCAAGGCGAGAGCCCAGTACCGCGGTGCTCACCCAACCGGCTCAAGCACATGATGTTTTAAATTGAGGGCACAAGGAGCACGACTGGGATGCGGGCAACACGACACTCACAAAAATTGCCCTCGGACCAACTGAACTTTGAGTGGGTCATCACCCGGGCAGTTCACGTGGTGTCAAGCTCGTGTTCCGACTAAACTAAGGTCGTAAGGATCAAACAGATCCTTGAGTGAGCTTCACCAGCCTATAAGGATGCTAGAACATAAACTTGTAGGGGTTAAGCCATACCACAATTGCCCGGGCATGTGAAGCCGAGGTGTTGTCGGGGTGGTCACCGGACACACTCGGCGATTTGATCAGTGGAACAGGGTATGTCCAGAGTATGGTTTGAGGGAGGCAGTACTGCAATTGAAGCTGCTCACTTTGGTTGCTGGTCGAAGCAAAGATCACTGGGTTAATTCTTGCCTTCCCCCCGGCTGTTCTTTATATAGGCAGTGAAAAGATCAGGGGGCTGGATTTTTGATCTTGCACAAGGATAGCTATGAACACGAGATGTAGTCGTGGCTCTCTCCAGAGGATCCACGCAAATTCATAGAGCCTAGTCATGCAGGGTGAAGATTACACATGGGCAAAAGAAAAGAGGGGGTAAGGATGGAGCGCACTGCACAGGATAGTTGCACATGTGATATTTCAGTGATGCACCAATCTGAATGCCCCTGCCAGCACTCCATCCCAATCTTCATCCTATTACCAGGTTGGTCACAGCAAGGAGGGTAAATATCAAGGGTAGATATTTCGGCTTCTCTGAATCTTCAACAGATAACTGATCCCCCTTTCTTCAGTCAGCCCTTTCTCTATAATTTGATTAAGAACAGGGCAATCACCATTAACAGAGCTTGTTCATTAGTCCAAGGTCTACCAAGTCTCTATAGATTTCATAGATCCAAACCTCCTAGAATAGAAGTTATGGCATCCAAAAGTTGACTACAAATTCTGGTTACCATTTCTGCTTACCTGAATAAAATTTCAGTTTTGTTCAGTTGACCCTCCCCTTTCGACAGAGGCATTTTGGGGTGCCTATATATTTCAAGTTTACATAATGTCAAGCCAGGGTTTCTTAATAAACTTTGCTCATGGATACTACCTCTCCAACTTTGCTTAAGACATTTTGGCACAAAGTCACACAGGACATTTTTTACAAGGCCTCAAAGTGGAGCAAACAGGTTATGTTCAGAACAGGCTGTTCTATCCAATAACCCGAAACTGCTAGTCTGACAGCTCGACTTTGAGCAGCTTTTTCTTCAATATTTGTACAGGATCAAGCCTACTTGTCTTAGGAACACTTAATCATCTTCTAATGGTCTCTAATTCATCTACACAGTTCATAGACTTTAACCCACCAGATTGATCACAAAAAGACTCCAAACCTAGCTCGCTTTACTGTCTTATAAGTTTCAGACTATTGTGTTTAGTCTGAAATTTCAGAGTTCTGCTAACTCTATTTTGGAGTATGTTTTCATGAGATTTCATAAGGTTTTAGGGTTGGGTTTCTCAATTGAACTTATATCCCTATAGTAGCTCTACCTTTTTGATGTTTTAATTTAGGACAGAATCCTCATGAGTGAAGAGATACACGGCTCCAAAGATGGTCCAAAAGCATTGGAATTCAAACTTGGTTACATGGCTTTCATGGGTCTTTTTACAAAAAGGTCCAAATCTCAAGGTTTAGGTTGCAAATCTACATAATTGTGAACCATATGACTTAAGACACCTTAACTTCATAATTTTTGCACTTTAGCCCAAAAGTGCACTAATTTTGCACTTAGCCCCCTAGGGTTTAAGTTTAGGCTTTCTAGGGTCTTATTTAGGGTTTTTGATACTTCTAGGGTTTGGATATCCCATAAGTTGTAACACCCACTTTGTAAATTGCTAGAAATATATCAATAGAGAAACATTTTCTCTTTATGTGAGTTTGATCTTTATGCACCATCATATGATAACACCATGTCCAATAACAATTAATAAAAATATATGCTACTAAATTGTTGCATCATGCTGGATATTTTATTTTGTGTGCATTTTGTGACAAGAAAAACATTAAATATCCAAATGAGAAATTAAATCCTAAAAGAAATGCTAAAATTTGGAAAGAGAGAAAGAAATGAATAATTTAAGGATTAAAATATGTAAATGAAGATACATTATTCCAACATTAGTGTGTGAATTTGTATCATGGACTCAAAACAGAAACTCACAATTCAAAATTTAAATTTGGATTTAAAAGAGTTAAAAATAAAAGAAAAGAAAACAGAAAATAAAAAGAAAAAGACAAAGAACCTTACCTGGGCCTCGGAACCTCCATTTCGGCCCACTTTTGATTCCATACCGCGCAGCCCAGTAACTCATCCCCGCGCTCGCCTGGGATTTGTCGCTGCCATATGGGGCCCGCGTGTCAGCTGCTAACGCCTACGCGCGCGCTTCCTCTGTTCGCGTCGCTGCCAGGTGGGCCCCCTATCACTGTTGATCTTCCGGGTGCCGTAACAAACCCAGGAGGATCTCGGCGTCTCGTCCGGGTTGCGCGGGGAGGACCTCGTCGCATGCTCGGAGCCGGGCACGTCCGACCAGTCGGGCTATAAAGCCGCGCGCCTAGCGCTCCTCTCCTCCCCTCCCATAGAGCCTAACCTCCGCCGCCATAGCTTAGAAACCATCACGGCAGCCGCCGAGAGAAAGTGAGGAGAGAGAACAAAGCCTCGGCGCTCCCATCGCGTGGAAGACCTTCGGACCGTGAGCGCCGGTCCCATCTTCACCTCCTCCGCGTCGGTACGTTCCGTGCCTCTTCTCTGTAGCGTAATGCGTGCGCGAGATGTCTGGACCTGGGCTCTGGCGTGGATGCGGTGGGGCAATACACCAGGCGCTGTCGAAGGGATGGCCTGCCACTGGATGGCGCGTAGTCTCGTGAGGTCTGTAGATGATGGCTTGGTGCCAAGCTAGACGAGGACTCGGATGGCTAGCACGGTGCAGCTCGCTGCCGCGTTTATGGCGCTTGCCGGAGAGAGAAGGCGCTCGGGTGTAGTGTTCCATCGGGGAAGACGAGGCTATAGCCTTTGATCCGGCCCTGGACGGTGGGGATTAGAAGTAGGTTGTGGGAGCCATGGACCGTAGGATTTTTAGCGAAGGGTTTTGATCAGTTTGGCTCATTCCCTTCGCTCGATTAAATCGTACCCGTCGATGCGTGATCCGGTGGCGCGGTGTGAATCTGCGAGTCGTTAAATCGGAACCCTAGGATTCTAATCGGACGGCCCACATTAGTCTATACCCCTTCGCGGGCCGATTTTGTTAAAAAGCCCCTCGGGTATTTTATAATCAACCCGCCGTCCAAAGCAATAGTGCTCTGAGTCTCGGGTTATTTGTTAAACAGACCCCTGGGTTTCTTTGGATTTGAGGCCCAGTCCAGTGACAGGTTAAAATGAATAAATGAATTAGAAAATGTGTTTTTAATACAAAAATAAGTGCTAAATCTTCAATAAATCATAGAAAATTCATACTTACTCCAAATCACTTCATTCCAGTTGCTAAAATTTTGTAATTTTATTCTTTATCACTTAGTGTCTCTGTTTTATCATGAAAACAGTAAGGAAATTTATTTATCACTTAATCCTATTTAATGCACATAAAACCTTTGAAAATGCATAACTTAAAATCTATAACTCAGAAAATTATGATTTCTGTTCCTAGGATTTTATTTTAATATGTAGAATATCTCTGTGCATTTTGTTTATATGTTTGGTGTAATGTTAATTTCTCTATATGCACTGTGCTTGTTTGTATTGTGGCGAGTAGAAGAGCCCGTTGCTGAGGATACTGGTGAGCAGCAGGTTGAAGTAGCTGAGCAGGAGCTCATTGAAGGCAAGTTGTGCCCTTGACCACTTTTTACCCAATAATGTTCTTTAATATCACTTATCCATGCATAGGTTAATTTTGATGGGACCCAATAGGTCACCCTAGATTGTTTATCTCATTACCTTGTTTTCCCCTGAATCATTTGGGTAGTTTGCTATTGCTTTATATGGTTTTGGGATAATCATTTATTACCTCTATGTTCCAATTCTTGTTGTTATTATGTTTATGTTCATGATGTTATCATTAATGTTAATTGGAACATAGAGCTTAACTTGAGAACCACGTGCCACCACAAGGGTGGAATGGGACGCCCTTGGCTGACTAATTAGGAAAGCTAGTGGAAGACTACCTTACCCGAAAGGGGCAAGGGCAGTAGGGGAGAGGTCAGTGCGGGGAGGTCCCTGGTTGATTTTGCTGCGATGGCTATCAGCCAGGAACCCTTTACTGGATCTTCCCATAAACTGTAGCGGGTTTTCGGAAGCTAGTGGAACTTTGTAAAGGCCTCGTAGTGTTGCCCTGCCGTGCTTCCTAGGTAGAGGTATATGGGATTCATGACCCCTTGGCAGATGGGTAACATGACTTGTGGGTAAAGGGTACAACCTCTGCAGAGTGTAAAACTGGTATACTAGCCGAGCTCACGGTCATGAGCAGCTCAGGACTCTCTGATGTTTAAATTATGGAACTTAAATTCAATTTTGTCATTTGCATTGCATGGGTTTGTTATTAATTTTGTTCTATACTTTACTTATGGTTTGGTATTTACTTACACTTAGTAACTGCTAATAAAATTTTGACCAACTACTTAAAAGCAATGCTCAGCTTTAACCCTGTCATTGATTCAGCCTTACACATCACATGAACTCACACCTTTGTGAGTTTATGTCCACTGGTTCCCCACAACTTGTTGAGCTATGATCATGTGTGAGCTCACCCTTGCTGTCTCACACCCCCCCCCACAGGAGATGACCAGGTGGTTCAGGAGGAGCTGCCTAGCACTGAGGAGTTCGATCTGATCTAGGTGGCGTTTCCCAGTCGACATTGGCGCCGACGATCCTTAGTTTATTTTATCTTTATTATTTCATTTTGTAATAAGTCTTCCGCTATGTAATAAATACTCTGATGTTAATGACATTTATCTCTATACACTCTGTTATTATATATGTTGTCTTCTTGGCGCATGTATGAGATGCACCCGGCTTTGTTCTTTAAAACCGGGTGTTACAGAAGTGGTATCAGAGGAAATGTTGACTGTAGGACGAAACCTAGATAGAAATGGACAAGATCCTTACCTACTTATCTCATTCTGATTCATTCTACACTCACCTTACTCTGATTCTTTCTATACTTATCTTGATCCTGTCTCACCTTCTACTGTTCTACTCTGATCATTCTTACCTTTTCTACTCTGAGACAAGATGGATTTCAAACCTTGGAATCCCTACCCCTATGACATTTTTTTAGAGATAGGAAGCCTAAGACAACAATTAAAACTATTTTCTCTATTAAAAATATTGGTTGATTGTTCTGATGATCAATGCCTGATTTGCTTCTTTGATTGATTGGAATAGTATAGATGGACATTTTAGCATGTACCACTATAAGGTATTGTATTAGCTATAGTAGGTGAAATATTAATCTGCTTAGCTAATAAATCCCCCAAAGTAACATGATTGTAATTACTGCCTTGTCTATTATCTTCTTACCATATGTATCTAACTCAGATGGTCAATACCAGGCGGGGTGGTGGAATTGACTTGCCTCCTAACCAACACACTCGAAGACAACCTTAGCCACAACCTGCGGGGATGAATCCTCCCAATCCTCCACCGGGCGGAGTTGACCCACTGGTTGCTGCTCAGATGGCAATGATGCAGCAAATGGCAGATACTATGGCTGATATGCGTGCTCAGATGCAGCAAGAACGCCAGGAGATGCGTCAAGAAAGAGAGGATATACGACAAGAGTTGCGCCAGGAGCGAGATGAGATACGCCAGGAAAGGAGGGCGCAACAACAGCAGCTGCAACAGCAAATGCAACAACAACAGCAACAAGTACCACTGCCTCCACCACCACCACCAGTTCCACCCCGAGACAAGCATAGAGAGTTCATGAGCCATAAGCCACCCACATTTGCAAGCTCACCAGATCCACTTGATGCAGATGATTGGCTGAAAGCAATTGAGAAGATGCTGAATATTGCACAATGCACTGACCGGGAGAAGGTTTTATATGCTTCTGGACGTCTGATTGGTCCTGCTGCTGACTGGTGGGATTCTTATACTGCTGCCCATGATGCTGCGGATACTATCACCTGGGCAGAGTTTAGCACACAATTCAGGAACTATCATATTCCAGCTGGTATGATAAAGATTAAGAAGAAGGAATTTCTGTCACTGAAGCAAGGGAGTATGTCAGTCAGCGAGTACCGCGACAAGTTTATTCAGTTATCCAGATATGCCCCTGAAGAAGTTGCTGAAGACGAGAGGAAGCAGGAGCATTTCATTGAAGGACTTAATGGACCACTGCAGTATGCTCTAGTGGCACACACATTTCCATCATTTCAGAGGCTGCTTGATAAGGCACTGGCTATTGAACACAAGCGTGTTCAGCTGGGAGATTTGAAGAGGAAGGCAATATCTCAAGGACAAGGAAGCAGCAGTGTTCGTCCTCGCTACAGTTCACCACAGAGTACACCGACTCGACCAGGAGGACCACGCCCAGTTCAGCAGTCACCACTGAGGACTCCACCCCCTCGACAGGCTACCCCTACTGGCACCCCGACAAAGTTTTCAGGACAGAGTCCGGGCACTCAATGTTACAAGTGTGGGAAGATTGGTCATTATGCAAATGTCTGCCCACAGAGGATTGCTACTACTCCAGCTCAGAACAGGCAGCAACAGACCCCTGGCAAAGGATATTCTATTGCCAAGGTTAATCAAGTCAGCGTGGATGCTACTCCGGATGGAGGGGACCTCGTAATTGGTATGTTTTATGTTAATGCAATTCCTGCAACCATATTATTTGATTCTGGTGCTACACATTCGTTCATGTCTGCTAGATATGCCAACACAAATGAAATACCACTGCTAAAAATGAGAACACCCCTGATAGTAATTACACCTAAAGGGCCTGTTGAGGCGAATCAAATGACACGTAGATTGACATTAACCATTATGGGTAGAGAATTTGGAGCCACTGCTATAATATTGGAGTCAAGCAGTATAGATTTGATCCTTGGTATGTCGTGGCTAAGAAAGGCAAAGGCCGTTATAGCATGCGGTAGAGGTACCGTAGAACTCACTACTACTAAAGGAGAAAGGTTTCAAGTTAATATTGCAGTAACCTCCTCATCTATGCGTGCAATGTTCTTTATGCCTGAGGAGTTTGTTGGTAACAATATCCGGGTGGTTAGAGATTTTCCGGATGTCTTTCCAGAGGAGTTACCAGGGATGCCACCTGATAGAGAAGTTGAGTTCGTTATTGACCTTTTACCTGGAACCGCCCCTATTTCTAAACGGCCATATAGAATGTCCGTAGAGGAGTTGAAGGAACTTAAGAAGCAGTTAACTGAGTTACAAGAGGCTGGGTACATTCGTCCGAGTTCCTCACCTTGGGGAGCATCGGTCTTGTTTGTACAGAAGAAGGATGGATCGCAGCGGATGTGTGTGGATTATAGATCTCTTAATGATGTTACAGTGAAGAACAAGTATCCGTTGCCCCGTATTGAAGATTTATTTGACCAAATGAGAGGTGCAAGAGTATTTTCAAAGATTGATCTCCGATCCGGTTATCATCAGATGAGGATTAGACCATCGGATATTCCCAAGACGGCTTTCTCGACTAGATATGGATTATATGAGTTCACAGTTATGTCGTTTGGATTGACTAACGCACCAGCCTATTTTATGAACTTAATGAACAAGGTGTTTATGGAGTATTTGGACAGATTCGTCGTGGTATTCATCGACGATATTCTTATTTACTCTCAGAGTGAGAGTGATCACGAGGAACATCTGAGGATGGTGCTACAGAAGCTACGAGATAATCAACTCTATGCTAAGTTCAGCAAGTGCGAGTTTTGGATTGGCGAAGTGCCATTTCTTGGTCATATTATTTCTAATGGAGGAATAGCAGTGGATCCTGCTAAGGTTAAGGAGATAATGGAGTGGAAAGTCCCCACTACGGTTACTGAGATTCGAAGTTTCTTAGGACTTGCTGGATATTATCGGAGGTTTATTGAAGGATTTTCTAAGATTGCTAAGCCGATGACTTCGCTTTTGGAGAAAGGAAAAGAATTTAAGTGGGACGAGAAGTGTCAAGACAGCTTTGATCTATTGAAGAAGAGGTTGATGTCGCCACCAGTTTTGGTTATGCCAGACTTACAAAAAGGATTTGATATCTATTGCGATGCATGTGGCCAAGGCTTAGGATGTGTGCTCATGCAAGAAGGACATGTGATTGCTTATGCTTCTCGTCAGTTGCGGAGACATGAATTGAACTACCCTACTCATGACTTGGAATTGGCAGCCGTTGTGCATGCACTTAAGATTTGGAGACATTATATCATGGGGACCAAGTGCCAAGTGTATACGGATCATAAGAGTTTGAAGTATATATTCACTCAGAAGGATCTCAACCTTAGGCAACGCCGTTGGTTGGAGCTTATTAAGGATTATGATTTGGAGATTCACTATCACCCGGGCAAGGCAAACTTGGTTGCAGATGCCTTGAGTCGCAAGGAGCATGTTCATTCAGCTGTTGTTGCCCAGCTACCCGATGAGATTGTTGAGGACTTCAGGAGACTTAACCTGGGGATAGTTGCTCATACTGAGGGAGTTACTATTGATGTGGAACCTACTTTAGAGCAAGAGATCCGCAAGGGACAAATTGGTGATGCTAAGATAAAAGAGATTAAGGATCTGATTACTGAAGGTCGAGTTCCGGAGTTCACGGAAGATGAGCAGGGCACCGTATGGTTCAAAGACAGGATGTGTGTTCCTGATATTAAAAGCCTTCGAGAGACTATTTTAAAGGAGGCCCATGACTCGGATTATTCTATTCATCCCGGTAGTACCAAGATGTACCAGGATTTGAAGCGGAAGTATTGGTGGTATGGATTGAAAAGAGATGTAGCTGCACATGTGGCTATGTGCGATGTATGTCAAAGAGTTAAGGCTGAACACCAAAGGCCAGCTGGACTATTGCATCCACTGAAGATACCCGAGTGGAAATGGGAAGAGATTGGTATGGATTTCATTACTGGATTGCCTCGCACCTAGAAAGGATATGATGCAATATGGGTGATTGTGGATAGATTGACTAAAGTGGCTCACTTTATTCCTGTGAAGACTACTTATAGAGGTTCTCAGCTAGCAGAATTGTATATGACTCGGATTGTGTGTTTGCATGGAGTACCAAAGAAGATTGTGTCTGATCGAGGTTCACAGTTTACCTCAAGATTTTGGAGAAGCTTTCATGAGAACATGAGTACAAAGTTGAATTTTAGTACAGCTTATCACCCTCAGACTGATGGACAGACCGAAAGGACTAATCAAGTATTGGAAGATATGTTGAGAGCATGTGCCCTTCAGCATGGAGGAAGTTGGGATAAAAGTCTACCTTATGCTGAGTTCTCATATAATAATAGTTATCAGGCCAGTCTGAAAATGTCACCTTTTGAAGCTTTATATGGGAGGAAGTGCAGGACTCCTCTATATTGGGATCAGACTGGAGAGAGACAGTTCTTTGGACCTGAATTGATTCAAGAAGCAGAAGAACAAGTTCGTATAATTCGAGAAAATTTGAGAGTGGCTCAAACCAGGCAGAAGAGCTATGCTGATAATAGAAGGAGGCCACTGGAATTCGAAGAAGGAGATTATGTGTATCTCAAGGTGTCACCACTTCGTGGAATGAGGAGATTCAAAGTTAAGGGCAAATTGTCCCCTCGTTATATTGGACCATTCTTGATCTTTAGAAGAGTTGGGGAGATGGCATACCAACTCGAGTTACCTGCTAGTCTATCAGATGTGCATAATGTGTTCCATGTATCTCAACTGAAGAAGTGTCTCCGTGTTCCCGAGGAACAGTTACCAATGGAAGAGCTCAGTGTTCAAGGTGATTTGACTTACACGGAGTACCCGATCAAGATTTTGGATACATTGACTCGAGTTACAAGGAATAAGGTGATAAAGATGTGTAAAGTTCAATGGAGTCACCACAGTGAAGATGAAGCAACTTGGGAAAGGGAAGAAGAGCTTCGTATAGATTTTCCCCACCTTTTCTCTAGTTCTTCTTAAATCTCGAGGACGAGATTATTTTTAAGGGGGGTAGGATTTGTAACACCCACTTTGTAAATTGCTAGAAATATATCAATAGAGAAACATTTTCTCTTTATGTGAGTTTGATCTTTATGCACCATCATATGATAACACCATGTCCAATAACAATTAATAAAAATATATGCTACTAAATTGTTGCATCATGCTGGATATTTTATTTTGTGTGCATTTTGTGACAAGAAAAACATTAAATATCCAAATGAGAAATTAAATCCTAAAAGAAATGCTAAAATTTGGAAAGAGAGAAAGAAATGAATAATTTAAGGATTAAAATATGTAAATGAAGATACATTATTCCAACATTAGTGTGTGAATTTGTATCATGGACTCAAAACAGAAACTCACAATTCAAAATTTAAATTTGGATTTAAAAGAGTTAAAAATAAAAGAAAAGAAAACAGAAAATAAAAAGAAAAAGACAAAGAACCTTACCTGGGCCTCGGAACCTCCATTTCGGCCCACTTTTGATTCCATACCGCGCAGCCCAGTAACTCATCCCCGCGCTCGCCTGGGATTTGTCGCTGCCATATGGGGCCCGCGTGTCAGCTGCTAACGCCTACGCGCGCGCTTCCTCTGTTCGCGTCGCTGCCAGGTGGGCCCCCTATCACTGTTGATCTTCCGGGTGCCGTAACAAACCCAGGAGGATCTCGGCGTCTCGTCCGGGTTGCGCGGGGAGGACCTCGTCGCATGCTCGGAGCCGGGCACGTCCGACCAGTCGGGCTATAAAGCCGCGCGCCTAGCGCTCCTCTCCTCCCCTCCCATAGAGCCTAACCTCCGCCGCCATAGCTTAGAAACCATCACGGCAGCCGCCGAGAGAAAGTGAGGAGAGAGAACAAAGCCTCGGCGCTCCCATCGCGTGGAAGACCTTCGGACCGTGAGCGCCGGTCCCATCTTCACCTCCTCCGCGTCGGTACGTTCCGTGCCTCTTCTCTGTAGCGTAATGCGTGCGCGAGATGTCTGGACCTGGGCTCTGGCGTGGATGCGGTGGGGCAATACACCAGGCGCTGTCGAAGGGATGGCCTGCCACTGGATGGCGCGTAGTCTCGTGAGGTCTGTAGATGATGGCTTGGTGCCAAGCTAGACGAGGACTCGGATGGCTAGCACGGTGCAGCTCGCTGCCGCGTTTATGGCGCTTGCCGGAGAGAGAAGGCGCTCGGGTGTAGTGTTCCATCGGGGAAGACGAGGCTATAGCCTTTGATCCGGCCCTGGACGGTGGGGATTAGAAGTAGGTTGTGGGAGCCATGGACCGTAGGATTTTTAGCGAAGGGTTTTGATCAGTTTGGCTCATTCCCTTCGCTCGATTAAATCGTACCCGTCGATGCGTGATCCGGTGGCGCGGTGTGAATCTGCGAGTCGTTAAATCGGAACCCTAGGATTCTAATCGGACGGCCCACATTAGTCTATACCCCTTCGCGGGCCGATTTTGTTAAAAAGCCCCTCGGGTATTTTATAATCAACCCGTCGTCCAAAGCAATAGTGCTCTGAGTCTCGGGTTATTTGTTAAACAGACCCCTGGGTTTCTTTGGATTTGAGGCCCAGTCCAGTGACAGGTTAAAATGAATAAATGAATTAGAAAATGTGTTTTTAATACAAAAATAAGTGCTAAATCTTCAATAAATCATAGAAAATTCATACTTACTCCAAATCACTTCATTCCAGTTGCTAAAATTTTGTAATTTTATTCTTTATCACTTAGTGTCTCTGTTTTATCATGAAAACAGTAAGGAAATTTATTTATCACTTAATCCTATTTAATGCACATAAAACCTTTGAAAATGCATAACTTAAAATCTATAACTCAGAAAATTATGATTTCTGTTCCTAGGATTTTATTTTAATATGTAGAATATCTCTGTGCATTTTGTTTATATGTTTGGTGTAATGTTAATTTCTCTATATGCACTGTGCTTGTTTGTATTGTGGCGAGTAGAAGAGCCCGTTGCTGAGGATACTGGTGAGCAGCAGGTTGAAGTAGCTGAGCAGGAGCTCATTGAAGGCAAGTTGTGCCCTTGACCACTTTTTACCCAATAATGTTCTTTAATATCACTTATCCATGCATAGGTTAATTTTGATGGGACCCAATAGGTCACCCTAGATTGTTTATCTCATTACCTTGTTTTCCCCTGAATCATTTGGGTAGTTTGCTATTGCTTTATATGGTTTTGGGATAATCATTTATTACCTCTATGTTCCAATTCTTGTTGTTATTATGTTTATGTTCATGATGTTATCATTAATGTTAATTGGAACATAGAGCTTAACTTGAGAACCACGTGCCACCACAAGGGTGGAATGGGACGCCCTTGGCTGACTAATTAGGAAAGCTAGTGGAAGACTACCTTACCCGAAAGGGGCAAGGGCAGTAGGGGAGAGGTCAGTGCGGGGAGGTCCCTGGTTGATTTTGCTGCGATGGCTATCAGCCAGGAACCCTTTACTGGATCTTCCCATAAACTGTAGCGGGTTTTCGGAAGCTAGTGGAACTTTGTAAAGGCCTCGTAGTGTTGCCCTGCCGTGCTTCCTAGGTAGAGGTATATGGGATTCATGACCCCTTGGCAGATGGGTAACATGACTTGTGGGTAAAGGGTACAACCTCTGCAGAGTGTAAAACTGGTATACTAGCCGAGCTCACGGTCATGAGCAGCTCAGGACTCTCTGATGTTTAAATTATGGAACTTAAATTCAATTTTGTCATTTGCATTGCATGGGTTTGTTATTAATTTTGTTCTATACTTTACTTATGGTTTGGTATTTACTTACACTTAGTAACTGCTAATAAAATTTTGACCAACTACTTAAAAGCAATGCTCAGCTTTAACCCTGTCATTGATTCAGCCTTACACATCACATGAACTCACACCTTTGTGAGTTTATGTCCACTGGTTCCCCACAACTTGTTGAGCTATGATCATGTGTGAGCTCACCCTTGCTGTCTCACACCCCCCCCCCCCCACAGGAGATGACCAGGTGGTTCAGGAGGAGCTGCCTAGCACTGAGGAGTTCGATCTGATCTAGGTGGCGTTTCCCAGTCGACATTGGCGCCGACGATCCTTAGTTTATTTTATCTTTATTATTTCATTTTGTAATAAGTCTTCCGCTATGTAATAAATACTCTGATGTTAATGACATTTATCTCTATACACTCTGTTATTATATATGTTGTCTTCTTGGCGCATGTATGAGATGCACCCGGCTTTGTTCTTTAAAACCGGGTGTTACATAAGTCTATTCAAGGTGACATTTTATGATCATCTCTAATGAGTTTTGAAGTTTTCTCTTATTTAAGCTTTGCTTGCTCTATTAAGCCCAATCTAGGGTTAGGTACCCTACTCTAGGGTTTCATCCACAAAATGTCATATCAATACAACTTGTTTGAAATTTTGGCCTAGTGAATGCACTCTAGGTGTAACAAACACATGATATGCCAATGCTTATGATGTTATGCTCAAATTTTAGTGACAGTAACACCAGGGGTGTTACAAGCAACGCTGTTGGTTGGAGCTCATTAAGGATTATGATTTGGAGATTCACTATCACCCGAGCAAGGCGAATCTGGTTGCGGATGCCTTGAGATGGAAGGAACACGTCTGTTGGGACTTGCTTTCCTGGGCAAGCAGTTCCAACGGGAAAGTGGAGAGAGTGTTTGCAAAGTTTAACGGGGAATGGTGATAGCTGTGTTAATCTGGCCTCTCAAGGGCACTGTACAGGGGTATTTATAGGCACCCGAGTGACCACTGTCCTTTGGCAAGGATGTTTATGCCCAAAGATACCCAGACTATCCCCAGAATATTCTCACAAGAGGAGGTTACAGACCGTCATTATAGAAAAGGCTATTACAGACACGGCCCGTAATATGCTTATCCGCGTGGGGCCCGTTACAGTGGGCCGAATCCCACTTGGGCCTCCCGACGCGGTGAGGATGTGGGACTAGCAAACTTTGACGGAGCCTTGACTTCATCTTGCAATGGAGAGGACGAAGGGTGACCGCGCCGGTTCTCATCCGACTGGTGCCCTCGGCTCGCTCAGGCGTGGTCTTCGTTGGTGTAGCGAGGCGACGAAGGCATCGAGCGAAGGGTAGCATCCTCGCCTTCGCCCCAATATTTGCCCTCCGAGGGACCAGTTCGACTAAGTCATCTGGTGCCGAAGACATCGCTAGATGGTGGAGACGCTGCCCTAGCTCGAAGTGGTCCCGCGGGGGTTTTTGAGATGTGACCGTTGATGGACGTGGCACTGTTGGACTGCGTGTTTCCTGAAGCGCCGCGTCCTGTCTATAAAAAGGCGGGCGTGGCCAGGGTTGTTTCTTACCCTTGCGTGCACCGAAAACCCTAACTTTTTCAAACCGCTCACCCACTCGCCTGCCCTCCTTGTTCTTCTGCTTCGGAGATCTGGCCCGCGTCAAGCAGACCACGCGCCGCCGCCGACGGTACGTAGCAATGTCTTCTTCCTCATCTACTGCGAGTGTGTCATCGGTCGATCCATCATCCGAGGATACCCTTAGTGATTTGGTGGCGACAGAGTTGCAACCGAGCCACACGGTGGAGTTCGGCACCTCGAGGATTTCCTCGGTTCGCGTGCAGGAGATGTAGCAGCTTGAGTACTTTGGTGAAGGTGTCGGGCTTGTTCCGGGCGCTGAGGAGATTCCTGAGCCTAAGGGCGAATTGGTTGTGTTCGAGGCATTTTCATCGGCAGCCTTAGCCTACCGGTGCATCGTTTCGTGGCGGAGGTTATGTAGAGGTTCGACGTCTAGGTCCACCAGTTGACACCTAACGTCGTGGTTGCCTTGGCGAAGTATGTCTGGGCGGTGACTTCGTACGACGGTCAGCCATCCGTGGAGGTCTTTGCCAAGAACTATTGTCTACACTGGCAAAAGAGGAAAATTGGAAATAAGATTGCACAATTTGGATCGTGCACCTTCACGCCGAGGACTGGAAAGACTTCGGCGGAAGTCGTGGAAATAGTCCCCTGCGCTCAGAACAAGTGGGGCAACTGTTGGGACTTTTGGTTTTATGTCTCAGGTGGGAAAGTCGAAGATCTCCCTGGGCTCCCTGCGACCGTTATGTGCTCCCACTGTTACGTGGCGTTCCCATCGTTTGAGGTGGCGGAGGACAATGAGGACGAAAGGGCCCTCTGGTGTGCTGCCCGCATGAGTAGCGGGCGCGATCTGGTTAAGGAGTTCATTGGATATGGAGTATGGCCCTTGATGCACGGCTGGGTACTTGGCGAAGTGTGCCCCCTGCTAGATGCCGACCTTGGGCGAGCAGCTGGTGTGAAGTCCTGCCTTCGCCTTGGATTTGCGCGGCCGGAACCCGGCCACGTTTGTGCGTCGAAGTAGAGGATGGAGCCGTGAGGATTGTGGGGCGATATGTGCCAAGGACTGAGACCTTGAGGAGTTGGGATATTCGTGGTTCCAATGTTCGTTTGAACCGCATTTTCAAGTTGAACCATCTGCCATATGGCGGTTACCTGAGAGACGACGTTGCTGTTACTGTCGATCGCCGGGGAAAAAGAGCGGCGACTGCGGTTGAGGAAGGCCCTTCACAGGGAGTCGTGCCAGCTGCGTCCACTAAAAAAGAGAGAAGTAGGTACTACAGCTAAGGGGTTGGGGGTCTCAGATCGTTTTGCTGTGGATTTAATGGGAACTTGTGCGGGCCCCGGGGGAAGGATGTCTACGCCCGAGCTCCAGGAATCTTTGGCGCGAATGCTGGAGGTTACCGGGGGTCGCTGGCCTAGGAATGTTCCGATCCCCCAAGCGACCGGTGAGGACATGTTTACGTCTCGCTTAGCCCATGAGATTAAGATTTTTCCTTATGGACGGAATATTGCTACTGTTGTATCGGCAGTGATGGATAAGGATCACCAAGATGCGATGTGGAAGCGCTGGGCGTTCACTAGGGTCAGGGACCCTCGTCACGAGGTCAAGAAGGCGCATGGAATCGCGAAGTCTGCCACCCCCAGCAGCAGCAAGCCACCGCCGGCTGCGAAGCCTGCCATCCTCGGCCCCAGCAAACCTTCATCTGGAGCGAAGGCCGTCACGCTCGGCTCGAGCAAGCCGCCATCTACTGAGCCCACACAGGAGCGAGGGCCACCGTCTCCGCTGCGCACTACCAAGGCGGTGGCGGGTGGGGCCGAACTCTCCATGGACATCTGTGTGGATGACTACCGTGTGGGTGGTGTCATGATGTTTGATTCCCGCACGGGGCAGGGACTT
The DNA here is from genome assembly GCA_029449295.1 of Zea luxurians. Classification (NCBI taxonomy): domain Eukaryota; kingdom Viridiplantae; phylum Streptophyta; class Magnoliopsida; order Poales; family Poaceae; genus Zea; species Zea luxurians. The sequence continues at coordinate 72,612 of JAOPSE010001049.1, forward strand.
GTCGGTGAGTTTTTATTATTTTATATTTTTTCACAGGGTCTGGGTCTTGGACAAGACTGTGATGCAGGGTCGGATGCTGGGCTACTAGCTGTTGTCCCGGCTCCGGTGGCGGCCACGTCGGTCGTGGCGACGACCAGGGCGAAGGGTGCTTCGCAGGACCCATGGTCCAAGTTTTGCGCCAGCAGCGAGATTACTTCGGTCGCCGCCGCTAAAGACGTGGCGGGCTCAGTTGCGCAGCAGCTAAAGCATGTAAGTCGTCTTGGACTTCGTCAGTTTGTTGTGTTTATGTGATTGCGAATTTGATGGACTTTTCATGGTAGGCGGCTGCCTTCGCCGATCATGTTGTGTCGGGCGCTCTGACCTTGGAGTTCGCTGCCGAGAGGCAACGACTCGAGGGGAGGATTGAGCGCCTCCGGACGCAGCATACGGAAGCTGTGCGGGACAAGTCAGCTGCGGAAAACAAGAGCCACAAGCTGATGGAGAAGTTGTCAGCTGCGGAGGCCGAGAAGGAGGACCTCAGCTGTCGACTGGCGGCGGAAAAGAAGGATGCAGACAAGGCCTACGCTGAGGCGCAGGCTGCACGTGCCGAGGCCAAACTTGCACGTGCTGAGACCAATCTCGCTCGCCAACATGCTGACGAGGCAGAAGCGAGCCACAGCAGCCTGTGTGGCTACCTGGACAAAGCGGAGGCCTTTACTCACGTAGAGGTCGACCGGACGCATGCACAGCTCGCGGACGCATACTGGCAGCTTGGTGGGCGGACCACTCCCTTTGATGCGTCCGGTAAGGAGGTGGGCCTCTGCTTCCTCGGATGGTTGCAGAAGGAGATGGAGGTGCTCCCAACGATTGTGACAGGCCTCATGTCCTTCGCCTTGCTCATCACCTGCGAAGGGGCCGTGAATGCCTTGTCCCTCGAGGGATGCAAGCACTTCGAAGTCTTTGACCGATCGGATGAAGACTTCGAACGCAGAATCTTCCAGGTCGAGGACCCGGTGCTGAAGCGATCTACCGGGGCACTTTATGATAGGATGTGGGGCCCTCACGGTCATGATACTGTCAGGGAGAGGTCCGACCGGGCGATGGAGTAGGTATGGACTTGTTTTGTGATTGTATATATGGGTATATATATTTATATGTGATTTTTGTTGAATGAATATGCTATTTCTGTAGATGGCGCATGATGAGGAGGTCAAAGACCTCGGGGACCTAGAGACCATGCTGCCCAAGTCGTCGGTTGCGAAGGAAGGGACTGGGGGCAGCTGGCACCGCTGTCCGATGGTGGCGAAGGCCCCGTGATGACCCTCGCGCCGACCTGTGCTGGCGAGAACCATGTGCCGGCCGCTGCACCGACTGGTGAGGACACTTCAGTGGTGGTGGGCGAACCAACTACCGAAGACCCTGCAGCGTCGGTCGGCCCTTCGCAGGTGGTGGGGTAGGGGCTAGGGCTATCGAATGTAGGATTTTGTTTTTGTGATACTGAAACTCGGTTGCTGTGCAGGTTCCGACGTGTGGGCCTGCGCAAGCAACCGCTGCTGACGATACTAATTTTGTGGCGGCCACAACCGCAGTTCTTGCCAGTGACAATTTATCTGGTTCTAAATCTAGGTCTTTTTCGTCTGATGGTGAATTTGGGAGTCTGTTTTCCTAGACCGAAGAGTCTTCGGATGAAGACTTGGATTATTTTGCTGCGTTAGATGTGGCCGCGGCGGAGTCCTCGCCGCGAGTGGTGGTTGGCGAGGTGTCTGATCTTCCCGGTGCGAGGACCAAGTGCCGGCGACGAAGGGTGGTGTCAAAGCATAGGGTTGGTGAGGTTTCGTGAAGTGGTAGGCGCCATCGGATGGGGATGGAGCGGGACCGTCTTCGAGTAGATCGGTTTGGTAAACGAGAGCTACTGTCTTCGCCGATTGAGACGAGCATTGGTGAGGGGGATCTGTGGAATCTTTTTGAGGGTGAGGAATTGAAAATAATGTTGTTCAATTATAGGGCGGCGGGCGTCATCCCAAAGGTTGAGCCGATGTAGTATGTGGTGCCCTCTCGTTGTCCGGTGGTAATGGAGGGCGTAGTTGTGTTTATTTGTGCGGTGGGTCTGGTGACCCTTCGCTGAGTGTATGTAACTCCAACTTGTATTGTAATGTGGCCTGTTGGCCTTCTTTGAGTGAGAGACTTTGTATGGCGCACTTGTTGTGCTAATCCGGCTGCACCCTTAGGCGACTTTTGCATGAAGTGTCCTTTTAGTAAAAAACTTCGGTTGACGGACCTGTTGCTCTTATCCGGCTGCACCCTTAGGCGACTTTTGCACTGAGTGTCTTTTTGGTAAAAGACTTCGATTGACGCACCTGTTGTGCTTATCCGGCTGCACCCTTAGGCGAATTTTGCACGGAGTGTCTTTTTGGTAAAAGACTTCGATTGACGCACTTATTGTGCTTATCCGGCTACACCCTTGGGTGACTTTTGCATGGAGTGTCTTTTTAGTAAAAGACTTCGATTGACGCACTTGTTGTGCTTATCTGGCTGCACCCTTGGGCGACTTTTGCATGGAGAGTGTTGCATGCGAGTGTAGTCTACACTACCTATCGCGGTGACTTCGAATTGGTCGAATGCCGAAGACCGTCAAAGCGGTCTTTTTCGACGTTGCACTTGAGATTTTGTTTTTGCGGAGGCTTTTACTGTTATATTACATGGCTCTGCCTCATTAAAAACCTCACCCCCCGGGAGGAAAAGAATGCAGGCTAGAACAACATTGTTTGTTGAATTACAAGGGCGTATGGGCCCTCAGGGTTAAACAAAAAATTTCCGGAGATTGTCAATGTTCCAGGAGTGCTCTAAGTCTTCGCCGGAAGGTGTTACCAGCCTATACGCGCTGGGGATGCCTTCGTCTTAACAATGAATGGACCTTCCCATTTCAGCTTCAGCTTGCCCCGTGACTCTGTCCGGTTGGTACGGACGAGTACGAGGTCTCCTTTGTTGAATTCCTTTGGGACGACTGCTTTGTCGCGCCAGGCCTTGGTTTGGGCCTGATATCTGTCAAGAGTCTACAGGGCGAGGATGCGGTCTCTGTCGATGAGATCTTTGGAAGTTGGTTCGTCGACATCAGGGACTGCTGATGTGTTTGTCCTGGGTGATCCATGCTTTATCTCTTGCGTCGTCATGGCATCGGATCCATACAATAGGCGAAAAGGTGTGAACCTGATTGCCCGGCATTCTGTAGTGTTTAGGGCCCATACCACTTCAGGTAGTTGGTCGGCCCATTTGCCTTTTTTATCGTCGAGAAGTCTTTTCTTGATAGTGGTAAAAAATCTTGCCATTGGCACGCTCGACGACGCCGTTGGATTGTGGGTGGTATACCGAGGCGAAGACGGGCTTAGTGCCGATAGAAAAATAGAAATCCCTGAAGTCTTGGCTGTCGAATTGTTTGCCATTGTCGACTGTGAGTTCGAACGGGACTCCGAAGCGACAGACAATGTTTTGCCAGAAGAATTTCTATGCGGTCTTCGACGTTATGGTGGATACTGCCCTGGCCTTGATCCACTTCGTGAAATATTCGACAGCGACGGAGGCAAACTCGAGGTTCCATTGAGCTGTAGGCAGTAGTCCGACGATGTCCAGCCCCCAGCGCTGAAGTGGCCATGTGTGGGCGATAAGTTTGGTGAATTGCGAGGTGCTGCCTAAGCGAGGGGAGAATTTTTGGCATGACCTTGTGACTCGATTGGCGGTGCAAATTATTGCGGGCCAGTAGAATCCCTATCGAGTCACCTTGGCAGCGAGGGCCCTTGGTCCTGAGTGGGAGCCACAAGTTCCGCTGTGGACTTCGTGGAGGATTTCTATGCCTTCAGTTTTCAGTTATGCACTTTAGCATAGGCTGGCTGATTCCCTTTTTGTATAGCTGTCCCTCGACTAGTGCGAAGTCCCGACTTCTATGTTTCAATCGTTTGGCCTCGTTGCGGTCGTTGGGGTGATAGTGACCTTGCAGGTACAGGGTTATTGGGGCCCGCCAGTCTTCGTCCATGATGAGATTGATGACGCGGTGGCCTTCTGTGTCCTACGTTATTTGCAGGCCTTCGGGGTTACGGATAGCTAGTGTGCCGATGACGTGGTAGAACACGTCAGAGGGCAGGGCATCGCCCTTGGCTGCTGCTTTGGCCAACGCGTCGACCTCTTCGTTCTTGGCGCGGTCGACGTGCTGCAGGGTGAAACCCTTGAATTACTTCTCGAGGCTGTGGATGGCTGTGAGGTATTGCATGAGCGCAGGGTCTTTGGCTGAATATTCTTTCTCGACCTGGCCAGCGACTACTTTGGAGTATGTTCTGATTATGCAGGTGGTGACACCGAGTGCTCATAATTTGTGGAGTCCCAAGATGACGGCTTCATACTCTGCTATGTTGTTGGTACATCTGTCGGACTCCAAAGTGAAGCTTAGGTGGGCGGCGTATCTGTATTTGACGCCTGTGGGTGAAGTGATGATTGCCGCAGCACCTGCCCCCGCATGGCACCATGCGCCGTCACAGTGAATGGTCCATACTTTCTATAGTGACTCTTCTTGTTGTTATGTTGGTCCTGTCCAGTCGATGATGAAGTCTGCCAGGACCTGTGACTTGATCGCTGTTCTGGGTTCAAAGGTGATGTGGTACCCAGAAAGTTCCGCTGCCCACTTGGCGATTTGGCGGATGCCTCCGGGTTCCGGAATAGTTCTCCCAGGCCTCTGCCAGAAGTGACCCATACTTTGAATGCTTCGAAGTAGTGGCGCAGCTTGCGAGATGCCATGACAACTGCGTATGAAATTTTTTCCAGCTCGGTCATGTTGCACTTGGAAGCCTGAGGACTTCGGAGACATAGTACACTGGGCACTGTCGGGTCATGCCCTCTCTGTCCTGTTCTTGGACCAACTCTGCACTGACTGCACATGGTGAGGCCGCTATGTATAGCAGTAAGGGAAGCGAAGGGTCAGGACTAGCGAGGGTTGCCAGATCGAACAAGTGTGGCTTGAGCGACTCGAAGGCTGTCGCCTGCTCTGGTTCCCAAGCGAAGTCTTTGGCACCGCGCAGTGTCTTGAGGAAAGGTAGACTGCACTCTGTGGATTTTGAAATGAACCTGTTCAAGGCCCCCAATCTGCTTGTCAGTCGCTGGACGTCCCTGGCGGACTGCGGAGGTGTCATGTTGATGATTGCTTGGATTTTTGTCGGGTTGGCCTCGATCCCTCTATGCGACACTAGGTAGCCGAGTATCTTCCCCTGGTGGACTCCGAAGACACACTTCTCGAGGTTGAGCCGAAGCCGTGCATCTCGCATGTTAGCGAAAGTTTCAGCGAGGTCGGCCAGGTGATCCTCTTTGTTTTTGCTCGCGACGATAATGTCGTCCACGTAGGTGAAAATGTTGCGGCCTACTTGACTTCCGAGGACCCTTTTTGTGAGGCGGGAGAAGGTTGACCCGACGTTTTTGAGTCCTTCCAGCATTCTGATGAAGCAGTATGTGCCAAAGGGTGTGATAAAGCTTGTGCTAGCTTTGTCTTCCTCTTTCATGTAGATCTGGTGGTAACCAGAGAAGCAATCGAGGAGGGACATGACTTCGCATCCTACTGCGCTATCGACTATTTTGTCGATCCCTGGTAGGGGGAAATTGTCCTTGGGACAGGTTTTATTAAGACTGGTGAAGTTGATACACATGTGCCACTTGCCGCTTTTCTTTTGCACCATGACCACGTTGGCAAGCCATCTAGGGTAAGCAATTGGCTCGATGAAGTTGGCTTCTAACAGGCAGTGCACCTCAGCTTTGGCGACTTCAGTCTTCTCATCGAACATTTTGCGCAGTCGTTGCTTTTTTGGGCGCACCGAGGGGTCGATGCCCAGGCCGTGCTCTATGATGGTGTGGCTGACTTCGACTAGGTCGTGGGCGGACCAAGCGAAGACGTAGTTGTTGCGAGAGAGGCAGGAGATGAGTTTTTCCTCGTCTTGCGAGGTCAGGTCTTCGCTAATTATGACCGTTTGCTTAGGGGTGGCCGGGTCGAGGGGTACCACCTTCGTTCCATCATTGCTTTGCAGCTACGCCTTTACTTTTTCGTTGGAGGCTAGGCGGGTCCCTTCAAAGCCTTTGTGTTGTGCTGTGAGACAGTGCACATTCCGTTTCCCTGGGACGAAGTCTCTTTCAATATTGCACGCGGTCTGCTGGTTGCCATAGACTGTGATCATGCCTTATGGACCCGAGATTTTCATGCATAGGTAAAGTCCGTGAATGGCCGCTTCAAACTTGTTAATGGAGCCTCGGCCCATTATGGCATTGTACGGGTATACCATGTCGACGATGTCGAAGGTGACCTGCTCACTTCGTGCATTGGGTGTTACACCAAAGGACAGGGGTAGCTTGATCTTGCCAACGGAAAAAGTGTCCTTCCCGCCGAAGCTGTAAAGGGGGTTGTCCGAAGGCTTGAGCAAACTATGGCTGATGCCCATGCGGTCGAAAACGTGCAGGAAGATGATATCGGCTTGGCTGCCGTTGTCGACCAGGACTTTCTGTAGGTCCCAGCCTGCTACGCTGCAGTTGATCACCATGGCGTCGATGTGAGGGGCACTGCGCAGATCAACATCCCTGGCGTCGAAGGTGAGTGGCACATGAGACCACCTTGTTTGCACGACTGGGCCGGTGAGGGCGACGTGGTTAACACTTCAGTAGTTGTCCCTCTTCTGCCGCTTCATTTCGAAGTCCACGCTAGACCCTCCGGTGATCGTATGGATGACTCCGCTATATGGTTGTTCGGTGAAGTCTTCTTGCTTTGGTGCTTGGGGGTGATTATGGTGGTGTGGATTTGGGTGATGCGGAGGTGGAGGCGGGGGTGGTAGGACTTGCACTCCCAGGCAGTGTTGGTACACGTGGTTGGGTGGGTATTGGATGTGGTCGTTGTTGTAAGGTTGTTGGTGGTGGTGGTATGTGTGCGCGACAACTCTCTGGTTGTCGGCTGGTTGTGCCCTGGACATCCTGTCCTTGGTGGCCTTCGTTTCAGGACAATCTCTTGTGGGGTGCGCATAGTCCTTGCCATGGAATAGGCAGTAGAATCTGCGAGGTTGCTGCGTCCGTCCCCGGCCTATTCCTCTGGTGCCATTGCCGCGGCCCTGGTGGGGGTATTCTTGGCGGCGGATGGTTTCTCCGGCTGGGTGCTAATTAGCTATGTTGTGCACCTTTTGTTGGCTTCGGCTGTCCCGACCAGAGTCTGGCTGTGAAGGCTTGGTCCAAGTTCTGCTGGACTGCGGAGGGTCCTTTGGCTTCCTCTGAGATTCGACCTTTCGCTGATGTAGCTCTTTGGATCTGGTGTACTTCTCGAATAGTTGATATAGCTCTTGGAGGTTTTTGGGTGGGTCTCTGATGCAGTGACTGTACAGGATGCTAGCCCGAAGGCCACTGATGGCGTAATGGATCGCGATGTGGTCGTCGACGGATGGCAGTTGTGACTTGAGAGTCAGGAACTTTCTGTAGTACTCCCAAAGGGTTTCCTTCTCTTGCTGCTTGCAGAGTGATAGCTCGGCCAAGGCGTCAGTATCGGGTCGGTACCCTTGAAAGTTGAGCAGGAACTTGTCCCGGAGTCCTTTCTAGGAGTCGATGGATAGTGGCGGCAACCTGGTGTACCAGGTCAAGGCCGGACCCTTGAGCGCGATGATGAAAGATTTGGCCATTGTGGCGTCATCCCCTCTGGACAATGCGATGACGACTTGGTAGCTCATGATGTATTGTGCTGGATCAGTGCTGCCGTTGTACTTGGGGTAGGTGCCTACCCTGAAGTTGGTGGGCCAAGGTGATGCTTGGAGTTGCGGAGCTAGGGGGCTTCACTCATCAAGGTAGTTGATCCCTTGGAATGTTGTGACATGCAGAATGAAGGGCCCATGCTGAGGTATGAATAGATGTCCGGCTGGGACGTGCTGTTGGAGGGGCGATCCATGCTGCAGATCATGCTGGCCTTCGCTCTGCATGAGCGCGATTTCTTGCTCAAGTTCCCGATCTCTCTGCTCCTCGTCTCGTATCATCTAGCGCACCTTGGCCTGCGTGGTGACACGTTGGCGCTTGGCCTCGAGGATGTCTTTCTGCTTTTGGAGGTTGTGGTTCTTGATGCGCAGGGCTCGCAGCTGTAGCTGTTCCTCGGCTGAGATGCTGATGACTTTGCCGTCCTCTATTGCGTCTTCGCCCTCTAGTGGAGCGAAGCCTGGAGGTGGTGCTTGCGGTAGTCCTCCGGAGCTGCAGGTGCGTAGGGTGCCTTCAGGGGTGGGGTGCTCTTGGCGCTGTCTTTTGCTGACAGCTTCATCTTCAGAGGCTTCTTGGGGGGTGTTATCCGTGAGGGCCTTGCCTTTTTCTCAGCCAGCAGCGCTGCCTTCGCTACTTCGTCGATGGATGGGCTGCCTTCAAACTAGCTCGCTTGGGTGCCATCGCGGGTTGTTTGTTCTTAGCACGAACGGTGGGCACCAAATGTTGGGACTTGCTTTCCTGGGCAAGCAGTTCCAAAAAGAAAAGTGGAGAGAGTGTTTGCAAAGTTCAACGGGGAATGGCGATAGCTCGATTAATCTGGCCTCTCAAGGGCACTTTACAGGGGTATTTATAGGCACCCGAGTGACCACCGTCCTTTGGCAAGGACATTTATGCCCTCAGGTACCCGGACTATCCCCAGAATATTCTCACAAGAGGAGGTTACATAACATCATTACAGAAAAGGCTATTACAGACACGACCCGTAATATGCTTATCCGCGTGGGGCCCGTTATAGTGGGCCAAATCCCACTTGGGCCTCCCGACGCGGTGAGGACGTGGGACTAGCAGACTTCGATGGAGTCTGGACCCCCATGGGAAAGTGCCGGACCCCTGGATATACAGTCCGGACCTCCAAGTTTGGTCCAGGACCCCCACGTGTACGGACCGGACACCTAGAATGGGATCCGGACCCCGCCGTATGGGGTTCAGGCCGCCTGTAGTAGGGTCCCAAGGTTCCAGGACAGAACACACCCGGGCCTTATTCAGAGCCCAAGCGGGGGTCCGATACTGACACGTGTCCAGACCTGGTCTGGTGGGATCCAGACCTATCCGCATACACTTCTGCTCCCCGCTCAGGTGGAGACCCGATGCTGCCACGTGGCATACTACGCGTGGCATAAGCCAACAGGCAGAACCTAGCATGACGCCTCTAGGCTATGTGCGCCTTCGCATTCATTACGGATAAGACGTGCGTCTATCCATTCCATTGACAGGCGGCGTGCTTAGTCCACGATGCGTGGGCCATGCTGTTACTCACCATTACTCGCATGTTACCAAGAAAAGGATTACTACCTATCAATGTTGCATGGACTGCGGTCATCATGACTCCCGCTGATTACTCATGCGTTGCTAAGGCAGAGGATCTTTGTGTGCTGTCAGCATTTACTATTCACATAATGTATTCCTACCATTATACTCCTGGGCCCACATGTCGGGGCTTAGCATCCTTGTATGTACCTCCCTTAAACTATAAAAGGGAAGGGACACAGCGTAACAAGGGACATTCACACGCATGCTCACATGCTCAGATACAGACTCAATACAACTTACATAGTGGAGGTAGGGTATTACGCTCCGGTGGCCTGAACCACTATAAACCCTCGTGTGTTCTTGTGTTCAACCCGAATTCACCAAACAAGCAACCGCTTAGGCCCCCTCCTCATCTTAGGATTAGGGCGGGTGCATTCCGCCACCCGGCCGGAGGATTTTCTCTCCGACATTTGGCACGCCAGGTAGGGGGTTTTGGCTTTAGGGTTTTTCACCTGTTCTCTTGCTCGGCACAATGGTTCAGATCGTCGAGCACCACGACTTGTCTCCCGAGGGCTTCCCGATGGAGGAAGGGGCAGCATCTTCCATGCCACGAGGCTCCTACCGCCCTGCTCCTAGTGCTGCTGCTATGCACGCTGCGCAACAGCACACGCCTGCGCAGACATCTAGGGCTCCATCGAGGGCTGCTCCTGGTGGGGCACTGTCTGCAACTAGGGAGTTGCTACACAACCCTCCAAGCTCCACGGCCTCGCCGGGGGCCATGAGGCAGTGGCGCGAGGATGTCGACCGTCTCCTCGGCATGACACATTCTGGCTCGGCCAGGCCCAGGCCTCGGTCATTTCGGCGTCAACACGAGGCGTCGACGTCTGTGCGCTCACCCTTAGTGAGGGCTGCACAGACTGACGACCTACGGGCAGAGCTCAACCACAGGCGTGCGGGCAAAGATGCTCGAATCTCTCTGGAGAGGGCTAACGACCTACACGCAGAGCTCAACCGTAGGTGTGTGGGCGAGGTTGCTCGAGTCTCTCTGGAGAGGGCGCGTGAGCACCAGCAAAACTTCGAGGGTCGCAACCATGATTAAGACTTCGCTCCAGTTGTGCCACAAACTCCAAGGGGCGCTCGAATCTAGGCAGGTGTCCCATTGGTCGGCGTGGGCTGTGCCGCACTGGTGGATCATCTCTGCGCGGTGACTTGACCACCCAAGTTCCGGCCACACCTGCCGGAGAAGTACGACGGTACGTCAAACCCATCGGAATTCTTGCAGGTATACGTCACCGACATTACGGCAGCTGGTGGAAACACTGCTGTAATGGCATGCTACTTCCATGTGACCGAGCCGGCCCGGACCTGGCTCATGAACCTTACCCCAAGATCCATCTACTCCTGGGAAGAACTATGTGCATGGTACACAGCGAACTTCGCCAGTGCTTACCAATAGCATGGTGTGGAGGCTCATCTCCATGCCGTAAGGCAGGAACCCGGGGAGACTCTCCGGGCTTTCATCTCCCACTTTACCAAGGTACGTGGGACCATACCTTGTGTCTCTGATGCCTCCAATATCACTGCTTTCCGATAGGGGGTGCATGATGAAAAGATGTTGGAGAAGTTGGCGACGCATGACGTGGAAACCATCACCACGCTCTTTGCTCTAGCCGACAAATGTGCCAGAGCTGCCGAGGGCCATGCATGGCACTCGACACCATAGACTGGAGTTACCCAGATGGGTGGCTCAGGTGTTGTCACCCAGGGCGGCAACAACAAGAAGAAGAAGAACCGCGGCCATGATAGGCCGCAGTCTGTGGCTACGGTCGCTACAGCCACGGTTGGGGGCCGGAATGAGTGCAGCAAGCGCCCACGGCAACAGGGAGGTAACAGTGGGTCATGCCCTGTCCATCCCAACAGTCACCACAGCGCCTCGGGATGCCGAGAAATTATCAAGCTCGCGAAGCACGTCAGCGAGCGGCGCGAGCAGGCCTCCAAAGATGGCTCACCGCCTCGTTGCCGGCCTGGCAAGGAGAAGGTCGACGAAGGTGACGCGGCCGCAGGAGAACGGGACCTCGGGTATCAGTCCCCTGAGGGGGTCTTCAAGGACGTCTTCACTGGAGTCTCCGACTCCGGTGATGACAACGACTGCCGCAAGAAGCTATACGTGATCTATGGCAGGAGCTGGGAGCTCACCTCCTGTAGGAACGTGAAGTCCCTGCGCCAAGAGGTCCTTTCGGCGACCCCAGGGGTCCCGAAGGCTGCTCCACATCAGCGGTGGCAGAGCACCACTATCTCCTTCGGGGCATCCGACTGCCCCAAAAACAAGGCAAGGGCCGGTATACTACCACTCATCACCGCCCCTATCATCGCCAACATGCGGCTGCATCATGTCCTGATTGATGGTGGGGCTGGGCTCAATGTCATCAGTCACGCTGCGTTCAAGTAGCTACTGATCCCAGAATCCCGACTGGGACCCTCTTGTCCATTCTCCGGAGTGGGCCCTCAACCGATGTATCCCCTTGGGAGCATCGCCCTCCCGGTTACATTCGGGACCGAGGAGAACTTCTGCACAGAGAACGTCCAGTTCAACGTCATGGAGGTTAACCTCCCTTTCAATGCCACCATTGGTAGACTAGCCATGTACCGGTTCATGGCCATTGCCCATTACGGGTACTTGGTCCTCAAGATGCCGTCCCCTGCTGGGGTCCTCACCGTGCGGGGTGACTGTGCCACTGCGCTTGCACTGTCAAGGAGTTGCATGCCCTGGCGGCAGAAATCGCTCGCCCTAGATGATGGAGGGAGAGACCCCTCGACTTCCTGTACTAAGGCGCCTACCATGGTGCCTAAGGTGCAGCCATCTGGGGCAGACAGCGGTCCAATCAAGGCCATCCAGATCAGCGTGGATTCCTCCCAGACCACCCGCATCGCGGGCAATCTGGAGGAGAAATAGGAACTCGCGCTCGTCGCCTTCCAACTGGCAAATGCCGATGTATTCGCATGGGAACCGTCGTAGATGCCTGGGATCCCTAGGGAGGTGATTGAGCACCATCTAAAGATCCACCCTGATGCCAAACCAGTGAGTCAGAAGCCTCGGAGACAGTCCATTGAGCGGCAGGATTTCATTCGCGAGGAGGTCTGAAAGCTGCAACACACTGGCTTCATCGAAGAGGTCCATCACCCAATATGGCTGGCCAATCCAGTCATCGTTCCCAAGGCCAACGGGAAGCTTCGAATGTGCATCGACTACACCAGCCTTAATAAGGCTTGTCCCAAGGACCCATATCCACTTCCACGAATAGATCAAATCGTGGATTCTACCTCCGGGTGCGACCTCTTGTCCTTCTTAGATGCTTACTCTGGTTTCCATCAGATCTAGATGTTTAGGCAAGATAGGAAGCATACCGCTTTTGTAACTGTGGATGGGCTTTAGTGTTATGTTGTAATGCCTTACGGTCTGAAAAACGCCTTGCCAACATTTGTACAAGTGATGAGTAAGACCTTTGGTGACTTGATTAGGGACAGGATAGAGATATACATCAATGACATCATGGTCAATACTAAGAGAGGGTCGACCTTAGTGGAAGACTTAACCTTGGTCTTTGACAAGCTGCGGGCAATGCGCATGAAGCTGAACCCAGAAAAGTGTGTCTTTGGTGTCTCTGCAGGGAAGTTGCTAGGATTCCTGGTTTCGCACCGAGGCATTGAAGCAAACCTAGAGAAGATCAAAGCAATTGAGGCAATGAGGCCTCCGGCCCGGATCAAGGATGTCTAGAAGCTTACGGGGTCACTGGCCGCCCTTAGCCGCTTCATCTCAAGGCTAGCTAAGAGGGCGCTACCCTTCTTCAAGCTCTTACGGAAGTCCGGCTCATTCTCTTGGACCGAGGAGGCAGAGCGAGCCTTCCAAGAGTTGAAGCAGCACCTTGTGTCCCTACCAATACTGGTAGCTCTAGAGCCAGGGGAGCCACTGCACTTGTACATTGCAGCGGCTACAGAGGCGGTTAGCATGGTACTGGTCATCGAAAGGACGGCACAACATCCCCAGGGGAGTCAGAAAGTTCCCCTAGGAGAAGGTGGTGGTCCAACCACCACGGAGCTTGAGGGCTCGGGACCAACCGCAGGGGTCCGGACCATCCAGAAACCGGTCTACTATGTCAGCGAGGTCGTCCATGAAGCAAAGGCCAGGTACCTTGAGACGCACAAGCTTATCTATGCTATACTTATTGCGTCCCGAAAGTTGCGCCACTATTTTTAGGCACATAGGGTCGTGGTGGTGACCTCCTTCCCGTTAAGGGCCATCCTCCACAACTCTAACGCCACAGGCAACATCACCAAGTGGGCAGCGGAGCTTGCTGAGTTCCAACTAGACTTCTAGCCTTGCCATGTTGTTAAGAGCCAAGTCCTGGCTGACTTCATCGTGGAGTGGACCCTCCCCCGAGCGCTCCTGGGGTCCGGATCCCGATTCGGACCCCACAACTACAGCGCCTAGGGCTCCGGTCTTCACCGAGACCCACTGGACGCTCTTCTTCGACGGGTCCGCTCGCAAGCACGGTGGCGGTGCTGGAGTGGTCCTCGTCGACCCAAGCGGAGATCAAGTGAAATACATGGTGCACCTTGAGTTCATGGCCACCAACAACATGGCAGAATATGAAGCACTGATCTACGGCTTGTCTACGACCCTATCCCTAGGGATCCGCCAGCTCCTCATGAAGGGGGACTCCTAGCTAATTATCAAGCAGGTCCACGGAGAATGTAGCTGTAACGAGCCTAGGCTTGCAGCTTACCTCCTCCACGTAAGGAAGCTGGAAAAGGACTTCATTGCCCTAGAACTGCAACATGTTCCTCGGGCTAACAACTCAGCAGCAGATGAACTCTCCACGAGGGCATCCACTTGGGCACCCGTGCTCGAGGGCGTCTTTGAAAGACGACTGCTGAGACCTACCACCTAGCCTGCCGAACCGGGTGAAGGGGGTGAGACTAGCACCTCAAAGCTAGCGGTCCCGGTGGTGTTCCATATGCAGAACCCACCAAGGATTGTGTGTGCTACAGAGGGTCCTGCCGACCTCTTAGTGCCACAGCCAGTTTCTTAGAGTGGTCCCGATGCATGGATCTTCGAGATCTAGGACTACCTAAAAGAAAATATCCGTCCTGAAGATCATGTGTCCGCAGAGCGCATAGTGCAGTTGGCTAAATTATACACGGTGGTAGAAGGGGATCTATACCGCTGTGGCGCCAACGGCATTCTCATGCGGTGCATCACCCAGGAGGAGGGTCGTGAGTTGCTCGCGGAGATCCATGGAGGTGAGTACGGAAGTCATTCCCGCACACTGGTCGGTAAGGCCTTCTGGCATGGCTTCTACTGGCCAACCGCTCTCCAGGATGCAGCTGAGTTGGTAAAGTCCTGCAAAGCATGTCAGTTCCATGCAAAGCAGATACACACACCAGCTCAAGCTCTGCAAATGATTCCACCCTCCTGGCCATTCACTGTATGGGGGGTGGATATCCTGTGACCATTCCCCAGGGCTGTCGGCGGGTACCGTTTCCTCTTCGTCGCCATCGACAAGTTCACAAAGTGGCCAGAGGCCACCCCTATGGTCAGTATCACCCAGGGTGTTGTTGTTGCCTTCCTCAAGTCGATTATCTACAGATTTGGGGGACCAAGCCGTGTCATTACAGACAACGGGACCCAGTTCAAAAGTCGGCTCTTCCAAGAGTATTGCGAGGGCATCGGCACCTAGCTCTGCTTTGCGTCTATGGCTCATCCTAGGAGCAACAGCCAAGCTGAGAGGGCAAACTTAGAAATCCTCAGGGGATTCAAGACACGCACCTATGACTGCTTGAAAAAGCATGGTGCAAATTGGGTCAACGAGCTTCCATCCGTACTATGGGGGAACCAGACCACACCCAGCCGAGCTACCGAGGAGACCCCGTTCTTCCTGGTCTACGGGGCCGAAGCCTGTCTTCCCCCAGAAATCATTATGGGCTCCCCACGGGTCCAGTCTTTCGATGAGTCTATGCAGGAACAGCTACGGCGTAAGGACGTGGACTTCATCGACGAACACAGATGGCAAGCGGTGATCCAAAATGCACGGTACAACCAAGCGCTCAAGCGCTACCACCAACTGTTTGTGCATAGTAGGGAGCTCAGGGTCAGGGACCTAGTCCTAAGGCGAGTACTGAACCGAGAAGGGCTCCACAAACTCTCCCCCAGTTGGGAAGGACCCTTCAAGGTGACGGAAATATGCCGACCCGGGTGCGTCCGCCTTGCCACAACAGAAGGAGTACCTCTTCCCAATCCCTGGAACATAGAGCATCTCCGTAAGTTCTATCCATAATAGCAAAACTGGGGGGTTGAGTTTTCTTCCTTTGTAACTAGGTTACGCATGTGTACATCAATCCGGTGAGGCCCATCCTCATAAACCCGTCTGTTGGTCTACACCCATGTATATTGAGTTATAAGGAAAAGATTTACCCCCTGGATGTGCTTTTGTGATAGTGTTATTCTACTTCAGTTTACACGCATTAGTTTTTATCTAGCCCACCCATACAGTTTCCCACCCTTGCTGGTATGATGACATCCGAATTGAGTAGCCAGGCTTGCAGTTCAGGACCCCTCCCCTGCCGCAGGGGGTCCGACAACCTGGGGTCTAGTTCTAGAGAATGGGTGCTCGTCTCCTAGAGTGGTCCAGAGCTATGTAGCCGCTTAGCCTGGTTCCGTACCCTAAGCCTGCACGCTCCACCACTCTGCAATGGGTACCCTAGTATTTGGAGCTATGATCCTGTGGGTCCGGGCATACGGCTTGGCTTCCTATCCTAAATCCTGTAGGTCCTGTAGCATGAATCAAAGGATGACAGATACCAGATGATGGGTCCTATGGGTGTGCTCCTAACTCTTCAAAGTCGAAGCTGTGTGCAGGTCTAGGTCCCAGTCCAGAGGTAGGTAGTCTCAAATCCTAGAGACTACCTCCTAGGGACCGGGCAACCAATTTTCTCTTTGGTATACTAGTATCCAGCCTCGACACGTCGAGCCTACCTCCCAGGGGGGCCAAGTACCAGAGGGAGGTTGATGACGCTACACACGGCAAGGACAAATAACATACAAGATAAGTTCCAGTTTTACTTGATTAAACGTGTAACACCCTGATTTGGGGGGTATAAAATTTCTTTCTAATTATCACCCAAAATCAGGTGTTACTCTTCGTTTTTCTCACTCTAGATTCTCTCTCCCTTTCTCCCTTTTAAGTAGAATTAGCTTAAGTTTGAGAAATTTAATTATTTATTTTGCTAAAACATTTTGAGTCATGACATGTTGCATCATGCTGAGCTTAAAATATTCTTGGGAATGTTGCACATGTTTGAATTTATTTGAATTTGAAACCTAGTTTGAATTTGGATTTGAAAACCCTATAGAAAAGAAATGGAAAAGGAATTAGGAAATCCAGAGAAAAAGAAAAGGAGAAAGCAGCCCAGCCGGCCCAGTTAAGCCCAGCTAGGCCGCGCGCCCGCGCGCCCGCGCCACCTGACAGGCGGACCCTGCATGTCAGCGGTAGTTCTCCCTCACGCGTGCCCCCTCTCTCGCTCGCTGCCCAGTGGGGCCGATCTATCGGCTCTCGTTTTCCTTCGCCCGTGTGTGCTCCCTCTCTCTGTCTTGTGGGCCCCGATCACCAGTCGTCGAGCCGTTGCCCCGAGCGTCCCTCTTTTCTCTCTCAGTGTCGTGGGCCAGCCCTATCAGCTCCGCCCTCTCCGCACGTCGCCGTTGACCGGCGCATGCGCAATCGCGCACGTCGCTGGGTTTCTCGGCCACGACGCCAACCCTCGCGTCCAGCTCCCTTATAGCCCCGCCTGTGACCCGCGCACACCCCTCACCTCATTTCGCACACCTTCACCCTCTCTCGCGCTCGACCCTCGTCGCTAGCCGCCGCCGGAGACCCGCACCCGCGTCCCCGGTCATCTAGCCCACCGGAGTCCGCACCAAGCCTCCCTAAGCTCCGCCCCGAGGTGAGACACCTTTGCCCGTGCCCAATTTCCCTTATTATGCCCTGTGTTCAGCCAATTTCGCCTTCGCCGGTGCTCAGCCGCGGCGGTTCGCCGTGCTCACACGGTGGCCGGCCGATTTGGCCTGGTTTATTTCACCGGAGTAGGTCTCTATGTCACCCCTGTCTCTGCTGAAGCTAGCCCAAGCCTTAGCGCACCTTAAGTCCCTTCCCCGTCGTCGAAATGGCTCACCGGAGTTTCTCTGGCCCGCCCGAGGCCACCTCATCGCCGCTCTCCCCTCTCTGCCCGTGGATTCATGGCCTCTTCCCCCACCATCGAGTTCGCGGTGGCGCCCTCTTCCCCTCTGCCCAACTCCGGCGACCATAGAGCCACCCTAGCTCGTGCCTGCCTCAGCTCCAGTGACCTCACCGCCGCGGAGAGGAGCGGCGCCGCCCGCAGCCATCTGTTTTCCCTCGTCTGATTTCCCCTCCGTCTGATTCAGATCGAACGGCCCGGACTGTGGGATACCGCTTCGTGCACGCGCGCCTGACACGCCCTGGCCCACCTATCAGTGCCACCCGCAGCCGCTCATCCTTCCCGGTCTAATTTCCCCCCATCCGATCTTGATCGAACAGCTCGGACCTGCTCGGACCCGTTCGGACCCGCTCAGACCCGTTCGGACCCGCTCGGACCCGCTCGGAGCCCCTTCGGACCCCCTCCGTCCGATCTTGATCGAACGGTTCGGACCCCCTCGGACACCTGCAGCTGCCTGTCAGCGCCCCAGTCCTTTGGCGTTGGACCCGCTCGGTCAGTGCGCTCTCCCCCTCTATCGCTGACACCCCCTGCCCCGCTTGTCAGTGTTCGTCTGCGCCCTCGCGCGTGCTCTAGGCCGTAGATCTAATCTCGACCATTGGTTTTAGATCTGACGGTTAGAATAGCCTGATACCCCTTCGCGTGGTAGTTTTATTAAAGAGACCCTTGGTTTACTGGAAATCAACCTGCCGTCCCTGGTTTTCGCGCGCAGGCCCCTGTAATCTTGCAGATTTAGCCCTGGACTTTTAAATATTCACAGAATTAGACCTAATTTCATATTTTGAATTCCCAAACTTGTTTATTTCATATCTTTTGCACATGAACTCCAAATTTAGTGATTCAAATTGCAAAATGTTCATAGAATTATTCTATGTTTAAACACAATGGTTTCACTTACTATCTGCACATTCTAATTTTTATGATGGAATATGAGCTAATATAGATGTAGTTCTATTTATTTAATAAAATAAATAAAAGGAGAACCTTAGAGATTTAAACTTCTTTAAGCTTGTGAGATTAATAATATGTATTACATAAGTTCATCTCCGTTCTAAATTTTAGGTCACAATAAAATAAATTGATCCGTGCTTATGTACTTGTAAATAACACTTAGGGAAATAATAATCTATTTTCAAATAAAGTTAATGTATGCCATAGTTTATGTTATACTTTGAATTCATTATCCCCTAGGTAGTATTATGTCTTTTTAAGATGTGTTCCAATGTTTGTACATGTTTGGTGTGATGTTCATTTGTACTTTCCAAATGTATTGAATGCATGCTCGCTTTACTTAGACAACGAGCAGACCGAGATTCCTGAGTGTGTTGTTGGAGACCTCCCTGAGCAGCAACCTAGTGAAGGCAAGTGTCCTCTGACCTATTATGTCCTACATACTTTATAATTCATAGTCCTGCATTAATTTATGAAACCTAAGGATTGACTAGTCTGTATTCACTTGTCCTTGTTTACCTTTTTGGTTATCAAGGTTAGCATGTTGCTATTGCCTTAACTTAATCAATGAACATGATGTGAACCTTTATGATACGATATTGTTATCCTGTTTATGTGGATGATCTTGTGATGTTTTAGGGGGCTCAGGCCTTTTTCCTGAATACCTCTCCGTAAGGACCTGTTCGTGGAGTGACCACCCGGGATAACAGTACAACCATGAGGGTGGAATGGGATGCCCTTAGCTGATTAATTAGATGAACCTGGGGGTGTAGTTGGCTTTGCTGGAGAGCCATAAATGGGGGCTGGGGCATAGTGCTCGCTCTGCCAAGGTTGGGGTGCAGAGGTTCATTCGATTTGGTTTTTGTTAGTCACCCACCTTGGGGAGGTGTACTGCGTTTGTACGACTGGCGAAACATAACGAGCAGCTATGCACCAGGGGAGTCTTTGTAAAGGCTACGTAGTGAGACCCTGCTAGGTCACCATGGAAGTGATCAATGGGGAGTCATGATCTCCGGGCAGAATGGGAATCACGACTTGTGGGTAAAGTGTACAACCTCTGCAGAGTGTTAAAAACTGGTATATCAGCCGAGTTCACGGTTAAGAGCAGCCTTGGGATCCTCTTTGATTAGAAGAACTTTGGATACTTTTATGTTGATGATTAACTATGATGTTATAAAATCTGATCTTTGGTATTTCTTCTTTTGAGGAGATACTTTTGGGTAATAACTGGGTTTATTACTAAAACTTGGCTCTACTAATAGTAATAAATACTTGACTAACCTAAAAGCAACTGCTTAACCTCAACTCCACATACAGCTAGTCCAGTTTAGCTAAACGGGACATTTGCTGAGTACGTTGATGTGTACTCACCCTTGCTTTACAAACCACCCCCACCCCAAGTTCTCCCCACAGTTCTCAGTGCTCAGGAGGTGAAGCTGGCAACATGGATGACTTCGAGGAGTTTCAGGATTACAACGAGTTCTAGTTCTTTCTTAGTGGCAAACCCCGAGTCAGTTTCCTTTGTAGGCTTAGCTTCTACACTTCGTAATTCCGCACTTTGATAATTATGTTGAACGATGATTATGTGTTAGACTCTGTGGATGTCTTGGACATCTTGATGTAATAAAGTACCTTTTTGCTATTATTTCATGCATTGTGTGATGATGTCCAATTATGTAATCGCTGTGTACGTGAGTTTCTGATCCTAGCACGTACATGGTTCGCATTCGGTTTGTCTTTCAAAACCGGGTGTGACATAAGTGGTATCAAAGCCCTTGCTAACTGTAGGACTGCTTACCTAAACTAGAATGGTCGCCCTAAGGACTATAGACCCCTACTCTTACCTGGACCTCAGTGTCTTTTCAAAAGATGGTCATCTTGACCAACTCTATGTTGTTTACTTATCTCAAAAGTTTTATCTCACTTTTCTATCTATTTACTTTCTGGTCTCATAGTTCTACTCTTACTCTTGTGCTTACGATGACTTTTGTAGATGGCTCGTCTTAGGTGCACTGCACGTAAGTCTGTGATCCCCTTTTTGCCTTCTCGCCTAGCGGAGCGTCCCCTGCGTCGCAAAGTGCCAGGTCAGTCCAGTTAGCTGGAGAGACTGCATCGTCGCCTACACGAGGAGCAGGAGCGCCGACGCCTGGAGCAGGAGCAGCAGGACTCTTCCCCCTCGCCTCAGCAGAAGGTGGAGTCTGAGAGGCCACCTTCCCCTGCACCTTAGCCAGAGATGCCCCCTGCACCACCTTAGGGCATCCCGACTGCTAGAGGAGACCCTGACGGAGATGGAGACAGAGACGACGACGATGCTGGTGGCAGTTCGAGACACAGCATGGAGCTTTCGGAGGAGCCGGAGCCGGAGGGATGGATCGCTAGACCCGTCACTCGTAACGCTGCTCGCGGGTGTCACTTCCACGACGCTCTCGATACCCTGTTGCGTCGGGCCTTTGACCGACAAACTTGGTCTATCGAGTACCATTGTGTAGTCTACCAGCATCGTCGCGGGCTATACCCGGTCTAGTGGGAGGCTACTTGCTTGGTGCGCCGTCCAGACGATGATCTCTGGGGTGCAGCGGCCTTCTCAGAGCACTATTCTATTACTGAGAGGGATACTAACGAGGCAGCCATGCAAGATGCAGCACGACAAGCACTTCCTAAGTATTGCTCGTTGTTCAGCGGGGTAGCTGATGGCCTTGACCTGAAGTACTATGCTCAACACAGAGTTGGACCACGCCCTTGACGAGTTGGGCAAGGTTCGGGCAGAGGTTGCGGAATTGTGTGCTGAGTGTGCTGCACGCCACTATCTAGATGGTGGTCCTCCCGCCCCTGTCGGGATTCAGCACCCTTACCGTTCACCGCCCCGTGGTCGCTTTGACTAAGGTACCCCAGACTGTAGGACCCGCATAGATTTAGATCACTAGATCGATAGAGTTGGAGTCTGTAATAATTCTTAGTTCAGTGTCTTTGTCTAGCTAGTCTTAGTCAGAGTTAGTTTGCTTATCTTTTGTTGGATGCTTGTTATGATGGACATGTACTGAAGTTGGATCTTTGTAATGATTGTCACCAAGGTGTGGGTATTCCCTACAACTTGGTTTAGTTATTAATAAAGTTAGCTATTTAGTTGGGTAACCCATTTGTCTCCACTTTCATTTTGATCTGAGAAGCTGTCAGTAAAGTTGGTCAATTGTTCAGTTCTATGAAGATCTTCTATACATCTTTTCTTATGCTGAAAGACTATAGAGTCAGATCTGATATGTGTGATTCCTACAGATGTCTGAGAACAGGCGCAGAGGTGCAAGGCGTGCTCAGCCAGAACTATAGGCACCCCAGGAGCATGCAGCTCAGCCGCAGCAGCAATTACCACCGCCACCACCGATGACCATTGAGCAGATGTTCTTGATGCAGACTCAAGCAGTCCAGGCAATTTGCTAGACCTTAGTAGCAATGCAGCAAGCACAGCGGCAGCCACCACCGCCTCAGCCTCCAGTGCAAGTCCAGATGCCTCAAGTGCCCAGAGACAAGCGGGCAGAATTCATGAGGGGCCATCCCCCAGTCTTTACCCACTATGCAGACCCCATGGACGCCAAAGATTGGCTGTGTATTGTGGAGCGTGAGTTGCACACTGCCTAGTGCAACGATCGTGAGAAGGTGTTGTATGGTCCTCGACAGCTGAGGGGAGCAGCACAGTCTTGGTGGGAGTCCTGCCTCGCCACCCATGTCAACCCTGAAGCCATCACTTGGGAGGAGTTCAGGGATAACTTCCGTCGCTACCATGTGCCCGAGGGACTGATGATAGTGAAGAAGGAAGAGTTTCTCGCCCTGAAGCAAGGTCCACTATCCGTCAGTGACTACAGGGATAAGTTTCTGCAGCTGTCGCGTTATGCCCTAGAGGATGTCAACACGGATGCCAAGAGACAGTACCGCTTCTTGAGAGGATTGGTTGACCCTCTCCACTACTAGCTAATGAACTACACCTTCCCCACCTTCCAGCATCTGATAGATAGAGCAATCATGACAGAAAGGAAGCATCGGGAAATGGAAGACAAGAAACGCAAGCTTGGTGGATCTCAGGTTGGGAGTAGCAGCCATCCTCGCTACTCAGGCAACCCACCTCAGCCATTCAAGCAAGGTCACTAGCACCAACATCAGCGTCAGAACCGGCCGCAATAGTACCAGAGGCAGTTTCCTCAACAGCAGCAGCAGTACCGTTAGAATAACCAGCAAGGAGGAAATCCATACCAGCGTAAGAGCAACCAGGCAGCCCGTCTTACTGCCCCAGCAACCAACCAAAACAATCAAGCAGCGCCAGCTCAAGGAGGAAGTCGTGCATGTTTCCAATGTGGGGAACAAGGCCATTGGGCGAACCATTGCTCGAAGAAAGCAGCTCAGCAGCAGCCAGCTTCCAATGCCCCAATCAGGCAGAATGCAATGCAACAAGTAAGCAACAACCGTGGGCAACCTCGTGCCCAATATGGAAAGGTGAACCACTTGGAGGCCGACACAGTCCAGGAGACTCCAGGAGTGGCACTAGGTACGTTTTCAGTCGAGTACCATTCTGCAAATGTCTTATTTGATACTGGAGCAACACATTCTTTTGTGACTGCATCACGGGTAGAATCACATAATATACTAGTAGCACCCATGTATCCACCTATGAGAGTTAGTTTAGTTGGTGGAAGGACCCAAACAGATAGATTTTGCCCTAGTGCAAGAGTCCAAATAAGGGGGATAGAGTTCCCCGCCGATTTGATAGTTATGGGTAACCAGGATACGACCATAGATGTCATCCTAGGGATAAATTGGCTAACCAAGTATCAATCCAGTCCTAGTTGTGACAAGAGAACAGTGAAGTTAGTGTCCTTATCAGGAGAAGAAGTGTTAGTGCAGTTGATCTTGTCAGGACCAAGAACAAGGAGTTGCCACCAAGTCACCACCCATATTGAGGGGATTAACCCATCAGAGGCTATCCATGTAGTGTCAGAATTCCCCAATGTGTTTCCCGAGGAGTTACTAGGTATGCCACATGAAAGGAAGGTTGAATTTGCCATAGAGCTTATACCAGGCACCGCCCCTATTTCCAAGAGAGCCTATCGAGTGTCCGGACCAGAGTTGGTGGAACTCAAGAAGCAGATTGATGAGTTGTTAGAGAAATGCTACATCAGACCAAGTACCTCGCCTTGGGTAGCCCCAGTCTTATTTGTGGAGAAGAAGGATGGCAAGAAAAGGATGTGCATCGATTACAGATCCTTGAATGAAGTCACTATCAAGAACAAGTACCCCCTGCCCAGAATTGAAGACCTATTTGATTAGTTGAGAGGAGCCAGTGTGTTTTCGAAGATAGATCTGAGGTCAGGCTACTATCAGCTCAGAATCCGACCTTCGGATATACCGAAGACAGCATTCATCACCAAGTATGGACTGTATGAGTTCACGGTTATGTCATTTGGTTTGACGAATGCGCCAGCCTACTTCATGTACTTGATGAATAGTGTGTTCATGGACTACCTCGACAAGTTCG
The DNA here is from genome assembly GCA_029449295.1 of Zea luxurians. Classification (NCBI taxonomy): domain Eukaryota; kingdom Viridiplantae; phylum Streptophyta; class Magnoliopsida; order Poales; family Poaceae; genus Zea; species Zea luxurians. The sequence continues at coordinate 96,622 of JAOPSE010001049.1, forward strand.
TGGTGGTGTTCATTGATGATATCCTTGTATATTCCCAGAATGAGCAAGAGCATGTGGAGCATTTGAGGAAGGTACTTCAGAGGCTACGAGATTGTCAGTTGTATGCCAAGCTTAGCAAGAGCATGTGGAGCATTTGAGGAAGGTACTTCAGAGGCTACGAGATTCTTGGGTCACATTAGAAACCGAGATGGACTAGCCGTGGATCCAAAGAAAGTAGCCGCTATCTTGGACTGGAAAGCACCAAAAGATGTCCGAGGAATCAAGAGTTTCATCGGAATGGTCGGTTATTATCGGTGTTTCATTGAAGGTTTCTCCAAGATTGCCAGGCCAATGACAGCCCTACTAGCAAAGAAGGTTGAGTTCAAGTGGACCCCAGCATGCCAGAAGTCCTTTGAGACATTGAAGGAGAAGTTGACAACGGCACCAGTACTGATTCTGCCAGATGTTCACAAGCCATTCTCAGTATATTGCGATGCTTCGTACACAGGACTGGGATGTGTGTTGATGCAGGAAGGGAGAGTAGTGGCATACTTGTCTCGACAATTGAAGATTCATGAGAAGAATTATCCCACTCATGATCAGGAATTAGCAGCCGTGGTTCATGCATTGAAGACCTGGAGACATTATCTTTATGGGCAGAAGTATGATATCTACACAGACCACAAGAGCCTCAAGTACATATTCACTCAGTCAGAGTTAAACATGAGGCAGCGAAGATGGCTAGAGTTGATCAAGGATTATGAGCTGGAAATCCATTATCACCAGGCAAAGCAAATGTGGTTGCAGATGCTCTTAGTAGAAAAGTCAAGTCAATATGTTGGCAGCTCACCCGATGCCGTATGAGCTAGCAAAGGAGTTCGACAGATTGAGTCTCGGATTTCTGAACAACACCCAAGGAGTGACACTCGAGTTGGAACCCACTCTAGAGCAAGACATCAGGAAAGGTCAGAAGGATGATGAGAAGATCAACGAGATCCAGCAGCTGATCATAGATGGAAAATGCAAGGATTTCCGTGAAGATGCAGAAGGAGTGATATGGTTCAAGGACAGACTGTGCGTGCCTGACATCAAATTGATCCGAGAACTGATTCTCAAGGAAGCTCATGAGACAGCATACTCTGTACACCCTAGTAGTGAGAAAATGTACCAAGACCTAAAGAAAAGATTCTGGTGGTACGGAATGAAAAGGGAGATAGCAGAGTATGTGGCTGTGTGTGACAGTTGTTAGAGGATTAAAGCAGAACATCAGAGACCTGCAGGTTTGTTGCAACCATTGCAGATTCCTCAGTGGAAATGGGATGAGATCGGAATGGATTTTATAGTTGGTTCGCCCCGCACTCGTACTGGTTATGACTCCATCTAGGTAGTAGTGGACCGTTTGACAAAGGCGGCCCATTTCATACCAGTCAAGACCACCTACAACAGTGCAGTGTTGGCCGAACTATACATGTCTCGGATTGTGTGCTTGCATGGTATTCCGAAGAAGATAGTATCAGACAGAGGCACCCAATTCACCTCTCATTTTTGGCAGCAGTTGCATGAAGCTTTGGGCACACATTTGAAGTTCAGCTTAGCTTACCACCCACAGACACATGGTCAAACAGAGAGAACCAATCAGATTCTGGAGGATATGTTGAGGGCTTATGCTCTACAAGACAAGATGGGGTGGGACAAGAGATTACCATATCCAGAATTCTCTTACAACAACAGTTACCAAGCCAGTCTGAAGATGTCACCATTTGAAGCGCTCTATGGGAGGAATTGCAGAACTCCATTGCATTGGGATCAACCTAGTGAAAGACAGGTGTTCGGTCCAGATATTTTGCTTGAAGCCGAAGAGAACATCAGAATGGTCCGAGAGAATTTAAAGGCAGCACAGTCCAGACAGCGAAGCTATGCTGACACCAGAAGAAGAGAACTCAGTTTTGAAGTGGGAGATTATGTCTATTTGAAGGTGTCACCTATCAAAGGAACCAAAAGGTTTGGAGTCAAAGGCAAGCTAGCACCTCGTTATATTGGACTGTATCAGATTCAGGCGAGACGTGGAGAAGTGGCTTATCAACTCAGCTTACCAGAGAATCTGTCAGCTGTGCACGATGTGTTCCATGTGTCTCAGTTGAAGAAATGGTTGAGAGTGCCAGAAGAGCAGTTGCCAGCAGAGGATCTTGAAGTTCAAGAAGATCTGACTTATATCGAAAAGCCAACTCAAATTCTAGAGACAGCGGATCGGGTCACCCGGAGAAGTACCATCAGGATGTGCAAAGTCAAATGGGGTCACCACTTAGAAGAAGAAGCAACCTCGGAAAGAGAAGATGAATTGAAAGCCAAGTACCCTGAGCTCTTTTCTAGCCCACCCTGAATCTCGAGGGCGAGATTCTTTTAAGGGGGATAGGTCTGTAACACCCTGACTTTGGGGGTATAAAATTTCTTTCTAATTATCACCCAAAATCAGGTGTTACTCTTCCTTTTTCTCACTCTAGGTTTTCTCTCTCTAGATTCTCTCTCCCTTTCTCCCTTTTAAGTAGAATTAGCTTAAGTTTGAGAAATTTAATTATTTATTTTGCTAAAACATTTTGAGTCATGACATGTTGCATCATGCTGACCTTAAAATATTCTTGGGAATGTTGCACATGTTTGAATTTATTTGAATTTGAAACCTAGTTTGAATTTGGATTTGAAAACCCTATAGAAAAGAAATGGAAAAGGAATTAGGAAATCCAGAGAAAAAGAAGCCCACCTACAGTTGTCCTTGTCCAACGGACCTCAGACAACCCTACAGGTGCCCCTGAATCACTTGACAAGTTTGGTATCTGTATTCCTTACCTTTCCCAAGAGCGTTTCACCCGTCACATGGACATTACAATATATCGGAGGTACGAAAAGGCAGAAGCAGTTACAATAACTTACTTTATTTAAAATAGGAAAGAGTAATATTATTACAGACCAGAGTTAAAATATAGGAGTGCTGAAGTACTATTATTACATCACTAGGAGGCAAAACCCCCTCCCGATAAATAGCAAAAAGTTTTTCTTAACGGAGGACCCTTCCTCCTACAGCTTCAGTCTTGGTTTTCCTCTTTAGGCACCACCCTGGAACAGAAGCAACAAAAGTTTGCCGCTTCCTCACCTAAAACAACATGGGACAAAGCCCTGAGTATGAAGTGTACTTTCGCAAGTCTTACCCGTCAAAATAAAAGACTCTCATGGATATGCTGGTCTTTGGGAATCAAGGTAAAGCTTATCAATAATCAAAGACTCTGTTTGCAGAAATGCTTACTAATGGTGGATCCTTAAAAGTCTAGTTTTACTTATCAGGTTAAGTGAAGTTACCTACATCTAAGGTTTTTTCTACCCTAGTTCAATCACTGGACCTATACTAGCCAATTTCTTATCAACCCTTCTTATTCACTGGAATGCTACGTGTAGGTCAGTGACCAAGTCTTCATGTCCGCGAAGTTACGGTGATCCGAATCGATTATACTCAGATGAGGATCTCCAATCACACGACATATGTAGCACTTAACCCTTGCATATGTCAACTCGCCACCGGGGTCCTCAAGACCAGATCGTTCACGCCAACTGAGAGCACAGATACACCACCGTCCAGCCTCTTGCCACGGAGGGTACACGCTACTCTCGCCATCTCTCCACTCCCATTGCGTGTTATCTTATCCTGGTATTAGTCTGCCCGAGGCAAAGCTTACCCATGACGAGGCATGTGACCAGTTAAAGGGTCCTCGATCATCAAGCCTACATCGACAAGGTCCTTAATCGACTCAGACGGAGACACTACACCGAGACTCTCTTCTCGTGAAGTCACCCACCCGGTCTCAGCTTTATCATTTCAGACCCAAAGTTTGGTACCTGGGAGAGGTACATCTTTTCCGATGTTGAACCCATCATGGCCATGACAGATTCACCATCAAGTTTTGTTTTTGTAAACATCCCATCCACTTTGAAGCATCATCTTTAGTCAAACAAAACATTTTGTTTTTCTAGAGCAAAGCTAAGCATCAGAAAAACCTTTTGTAAATCAGGGGATTAAGGAGAAGTAATCAAATCCAAGGAAGGAAATGCAGCAACTGGTTTAGCACACAACTCCTATCACCTAATGCATCAAGCAAGTGAGAAAGATTTTAAAATAACAAGGGGGTGGCAAATGCACCGGGGCTTGCCTTGAGTGATAGGTGAATCAGGCTCTGCTCCACAGATATCAAAATAAAAGCAGTTTCCTGCCTGAGGTTCTTCAGATGGTGGTGGTGTAGTCCTCGCTTCTTCAACCTCTATTTCCTCTTCGTTCTCTAGATATAGCCATATATAATCATGAATGCTCATGTAATGCTCATGAAAATGCAAAGATAATAAAAGTTTATTATCTAATGTCTTGAATATAATTTTCCTTCACAGATCTCCGGGAAACTAGGGTTTTCGGAGTCTATAGTGAAGTTCATAGGTCAGGGGGGCTAGGGTTCTAGGTTCTAAGTATCAAACATGGTCCAAATCATACCAAAATTTACCCAAGGCTTCTGAATATTATTTAAAGTTTACCTAAAAAGTTTGGTGAATTTTGGAATTATTAATTATTCCCTAAAATTCCAGAAGTATGGATTTTGGTTATTTTAAATGCCCCAAAATTCCTTATTGGAACTAAAAATCATGAAACTATTTTTATTAAATACTACAGAAAATTAGGAACCTAGCAAAATTGGTCTTGCATTTTTATCATTTTTTCTACAATTTTCTAGGAATTTTCTAGTTTTGGCAGAAAAAGAAAAAAAGGAAAGTGCTACAGTTTTGGGTTGATTCTAGCCCAATATAGCCCAGCTTAGGCGGATTACGCCAGCGCGCGTGCCCGTGCTATAGGTTTTGCAGAAATGCCCTTGATGTTTTAATTAACTTGAACAACGTCCATCGGAATATTTCTTGTGTCACTGACACATTACAAACCCCCCCTTCTAGTTCTATTCCTTCTCCATTCTGGGTCCATAGCGGAGCCGTGGCGAGCACCCGACCGGAGCTGTGATTCTACGGCGAGGGTGTCACACCCGGGTTTCGGGGCACCAAGACCCGGGCGCAAACATAATCACCAGGTGTGCTGGGACCAAGTCTCACACATATGATGAATCATGGCACAAGATCGAATGTCACATATTTACTACATAACAGGAATTCTATACAAAATAAATAATTACATTATAAGGAGACAACGGTCCAACAACCCAAAGTTGACTGGGAGACGACGGCCTAGACCTCTCACGAACTCATCACAGCATCCTCCATGCGCCTCATCCTGCGGTACCTATTCTTGACCTGTGGGGGGGTGTGAGACAGCAAGAGTGAGCTCACATATGTTCATAGCTCAACAAGTTGTGGGGAATAATGTGCATGAACTCGCCAAAGGTGGGAGCTCATGTGAAGTGTAAGGCTTACCGAAGAGGATGGTTAGAGCTGAGCATTGCTTTTATAGTTGGTCAAAATTTTATTAGCAGTTACTAAGTATAAGTAAATACCAACCCAATTAAATAGTAGAACAAAAGTAATAACAACACCTGCGATGCAATGCATATGACAAATTGAATTTAGTTCCATAAATTAATCATGTGAGGGTCCGAGCTGCTCATGACCGTGAGCACGGCTAGTATACAAGTTCTACACTCTGCAGAGGTTACGCATCTTTACCCATAAGTCATGTTACCCATCTGCCAAGGGATCGCGACTTCCCATACACCTCTACCGAGGAGGCGAGGCAGGGTAACACTACGAGGCCTTTACAAAGTTCCACTAGCTTCAGAAAACCCGCTACAGTTTATAGGAAGCTCCAATGCAGGGACCCCTTGCATGACCGCCATCGCAGAAAAATCATCCCAAGGGCCTCCCTACACTGACCACTCCCCTACTGCCCTTGCCCCTTTCGGGTAAGGTAGTCATCCACTAGCTTTCCTAATTAATCAGCCAAGGGCGTCCCATTAAACCCTTGTGGTAGCACTGTTTTCCCGGGTGGTCGCTCCATGCTCCAATTAACATAATGATCTTATCATGAACAGTAATGATAAACAGATAATAAAAGTGTGATCATGAATATTGTATCTTCGTACCCAAAACCACATAAAGCACTAGCAAGTACTACCCAAAAAGTTTAGTGGTAAACAAGGTATAAAGATAGACAAACTAGGGTAACCTATTGGGTCCCATGAAAATTAACCTATGTAGATCATTATGATTAATTAGAACATGAGTGGGTAAAAAGAAGTGATCAAGGGCATAACTTGCCTGGCACTTGAGATTCCAGGTACCAACTTGCTCTTCAGGTGACACGTGACCTCACGCTAGTCGTAGCAATACAAACAAACATGGTATAGGCAGAATTAACATCACAACAAACATAAGAACAAACTGCGTAATAATCTATGCGTTGCTACGAGATCGTGGGTTCGAGAACTACTAAGATCAGAGTCATGGTTAAGGAGTTATGGTTTTCCGAAGATCCACGTGGTTAAGTATATAATAGACTAAGTGCGACATTTTAACCTATATCTCATGACAAAACAAAGTTACCAGACGATAATATTTATTATTGTGAGACTAATGCAACTAGAATGGATTAAAACGGAGCTAAGATGAATTAAAGATGAATTAAACAAGTTTTTGAAGTCAAAAATTATTTTCTGGTTCATTTTATTAAATCTTAAATTCACTTGGACTGCAGCTATAAAAACCAGACACCGCAGGGGTTGTCTTGCAAAATTTCCGCACCCGGCTGTAATTATTCTACACTAAAAGGGGATGGCGGGTTTATTTCTAAAAATCGTAGGGTCTCTTTTGCACTTTTGCTCGGCGAAGGGGTATCCTAAAACCTGAGCCGTCCGATCAGAGGTGGACGCCCCGGATTAGATCGTATTATCATGAACTGGTACGCAATACGAGCCCTCGGATTACCGACCAACGGGCACAATTTAAAATCTTCGTTATTAAATTTGAGATGCAGAATTAGATCGGATGGACCGGAGCAAGTTCATCGAAATGGTACCCGCGATCCAATCACAGCCGGCCATCCGAGCAACAATGGCCACGATACACTATCGTGAATTCGCTATGTAGATCATATCCTAGCCATTCATTTCCTGATGAGCCACTATCTCGTTCTTCTACCTCAGCCCCAGATTGGGCGATCAACGGCACTGGCATTACCCCGCCTTCACGGCCAGCCCGTGGCGGAGCACGCACCCCCCAGCGGCGGTGCCATAGCCGGTGATCAGGCGCCAAGGTTCCGACCCCCAAACATAAGAACAATCGATGCTCTACGTCGAGGGGAATAATGCGAACACAAACGGCACCTACCAGAGATGGACATCGCCAGCGCACGTTGGCCACGGCGAGGGGCGGGTCCGGGGTTCCCCAATCTCACCGGTAAGCAATCCCAGTTGGAGACAGCCGATGCACCACTTGATAATGCGACGCACAGCTCTGCCATGTGACGACGAAACTCCAGCACCACCCTTCCTAAGTCTCACGGCGGTAGACAGTGAACTCAGACTTTCCTTCCTGGCCTCGAGCACCGCGAGCGCCGGCGAGACCAAAAGAGCCATCAAGGAGCATGGCCGAGGGCACGGGATGGCTAGGCGAGATCTGGTGGTCACGAGCTAGTTTTATGCACCGGGACGCGGAGTCCGAACTCAGTCCTAACAACCCCACGAGAGCGGCGGCAGTACTTTTCTTTCTATCTTCTCTCTACGCAAGCTCTAGGTTCCTGGTGCTTACTCGTGATGAAGACAGCAAGGGAGCTCTGGATTATATAGTCCCATGGATGGGCGAGATGAACAAGCGCCAGCAGGTATCGCGTGGCTCACGGTGAGATCATCGTGCGGATTCCGGCGGCGCCCATGGCGTTCTGTTGAGCACCGCAGGAGGTGGGAGAAGAAAAGATAGGCTTCCACGCTATTGGGCCAGACTGGCAGCGACACACATCACGTGCGGCAAGCTGCATATTTTGTTGTTTGACCGTCATGTTCGGCAAGTGGTTTTCTTTATTACATTCTCTTTTGCTACTTCGGTTGGAGAGAAAAAAAGCGAAACAGGAACGTGGGCTAGCTCTATGTATTATGATGTGCCGACCACGAAGCTCTCTTCACACTTTTTTTCTTTTTCTTATTTCTTATTTTTATTTTGTATTTTCTATTTTATTTTAGTTCAAACATCCAAATTCAAATATGGTTTTGGTCACAAATTCATATGCACATTCAAAGAACTCAGCATGAGATGCAGGTCACATTTATTTTGTATGTTAATTATTTATTTAGACAAATGCTTCAAAATATATAGTACAGACACAAATATGTATTTTAAGAATTAATTGCTCGTATAGTGTAATGAGAAGTCAATTCCAATATTCCATGTTTATTACTCATTTATTTTACTAGAAAATAAGCTCTAATATATAATTTCTACCTCGAAATACTTTTAATTTAATAATTTTAAAAGAATGTTTCTAAACTTATAAACCATCAATTTAAACAATAGAGGAGTTTATGGTGTCTCTTTTCAGTTACAAAGTCGAATTCTAGTCTCCAAGTTTTAAATCTAATCTTTGAACTACCAATTTTTTTTATATATCTAGTTATTTATTTTTAGGTAGATACTTTAGTTTGATTTTTTTTAAAAAAATTACTAAAACCAAAATCAGGATTTTGGGGCATTACAAATTCTACCCCCCTTAACAGAAATCTCGTCCTCGAGATTTATAAGAAAAGGGATAAAGAAAGCCAAATGTTTGGTTGCAGTTTAGCTTCGAGTTTTTTTTCAAATGATTTTAAGCACAAATGTTTTCTATATAATTTTTTAAAGTCATTTAAATAAGGAAATGATTAGGAACACATGGGTATACTATGTTTAGCTATTAGGCAGAAGTAGAGAAGGTTGCGGTAATAAGGATTAGGGCAAAGAAAGATTCCATTATGGATGGTGGATCTTGACTCATATGGTGATTCCGTTTTGCCCTTTGAAAACTTAATTTGGTGCTTATCCTCCCTTGATGTGGTTGGTCTTCTTTGGCCCTCAATCCTGGAGTTGCCATCCGAGCTGAGGACATATGGCTAGGATAGCTAGGGTACATGAGGTAGTTAGGTTTAAACAGAGTTTTACTTTGCTTTTGGGATATCTGGATTAGGCAACCTATGACGTAGGTTAGGTTGTTGTTTACAGACGAGTTAGTCCAAGGTATTAATTTAGGGTAAGATGTGTTTATAGAATTAGGGTCTAATTTTTGTTGCCAACATTATCTAACTTATTTAAGTAACTCAATTTGGATTAGATCATGTTAGATTAGGTGGGATCTAGATCAGATTGGTATAACTAGATAAGATCTAGTATATATTGATATGACTATTTTAGACTACATAAGATCTAAATAAATTTTTGGATCAGCTCATGGTTGTTATTCTAGAGTGGAATAAATATACTAATTAGGGCAAGATGAATCCATATGGATAAGGTAGGATCTTTTGAGGTCAGTTAGATCTATTAGGATAAGATAAAATGTTTTCAAGATAAGATGAATCTATTAAGATAAGAGAGAATCTTTTAAGATAAGATGTATCTATTTGATATACTCTAGTGGGGAATATTCATAGTTGATCTAGTTTATCTTATAAATATATCTATTTTAATAGATCCATTTTTTTAATAGGGAATATTCTGTGTTGTCTATTTTGTAAATATTTTCCATTATGTCTAGGTGTACATGTAGATGCAATTGTGGACATTACTCCACAACCCATCACACTCAATCAAAGATCCAAATCAGACAAGTATCATAAGAACAAGCATTCAAGCATATAGATACCTATAAAAATAGTTTTGTTTTTGTTCCTAATATTAGGTCTCCTAGTCTTAGAAATCATCTTAGGTACGGGATTTCATAGGGTGAAATCCACATTTGTCTTTAGAATGAAAAAGGTAAGAATAATCAGAGTAAAGCGGAAATAGATGAGAAAAGATTAAGAAAAGTTTAGAAAGAATCGGAGTAGCAAAGGTAAGTAAGTAGAGGTTGTCCAGTTCTATCTAGGTTTCGTCCTACAGTCAACATTCCTCTGATACCACTTCTATCACACCCGGGTTTCGGGGCACCAAGACCCGGGCGCAAACATAATCACCAGGTGTGCTGGGACAAAGTCTCACACATATGATGAATCATGGCACAAGATCGAATGTCACATATTTACTACATAACAGGAATTCTATACAAAATAAATAATTACATTATAAGGAGACAACGGTCCAACAACCCAAAGTTGACTGGGAGACGACGGCCTAGACCTCTCACGAACTCATCACAGCATCCTCCATGCGCCTCATCCTGCGGTACCTATTCTTGACCTGTGGGGGGGTGTGAGATAGCAAGAGTGAGCTCACATACGTTCATAGCTCAACAAGTTGTGGGGAATAATGTGCATGAACTCGCCAAAGGTGGGAGCTCATGTGAAGTGTAAGGCTTACCGAAGAGGATGGTTAGAGCTGAGCATTGCTTTTATAGTTGGTCAAAATTTTATTAGCAGTTACTAAGTATAAGTAAATACCAACCCAATTAAATAGTAGAACAAAAGTAATAACAACACCTGCGATGCAATGCATATGACAAATTGAATTTAGTTCCATAAATTAATCATGTGAGGGTCCGAGCTGCTCATGACCGTGAGCACGGCTAGTATACCAGTTCTACACTCTGCAGAGGTTGCACATCTTTACCCACAAGTCATGTTACCCATCTACCAAGGGATCGCGACTTCCCATACACCTCTACCGAGGAGGCGAGGCAGGGTAACACTACGAGGCCTTTACAAAGTTCCACTAGCTTCAGAAAACCCGCTACAGTTTATAGGAAGCTCCAATGCAGGGACCCCTCGCATGACCGCCATCGCAGAAAAATCATCCCAAGGGCCTCCCTACACTGACCACTCCCCTACTGCCCTTGCCCCTTTCGGGTAAGGTAGTCATCCACTAGCTTTCCTAATTAATCAGCCAAGGGCGTCCCATTAAACCCTTGTGGTAGCACTGTTTTCCCGGGTGGTCGCTCCATGCTCCAATTAACATAATGATCTTATCATGAACAGTAATGATAAACAGATAATAAAAGTGTGATCATGAATATTGTATCTTCATACCCAAAACCACATAAAGCACTAGCAAGTACTACCCAAAAAGTTTAGTGGTAAACAAGGAATAAAGATAGACAAACTAGGGTAACCTATTGGGTCCCATCAAAATTAACTTATGCAGATCATTATGATTAATTAGAACATGACTGGGTAAAAAGAAGTGATCAAGGGCATAACTTGCCTGGCACTTGAGATTCCAGGTACCAACTTGCTCTTCAGGTGACACATGACCTCACGCTAGTCGTAGCAATACAAACAAACATGGTATAGGCAGAATTAACATCACAACATACATAAGAATTACCTGCGTAATAATAATCTATGCGTTGCTACGAGATCGTGGGTTCGAGAACTACTAAGATCAGAGTCATGGTTAAGGAGTTATGGTTTTCCGAAGATCCACGTGGTTAAGTATATAATAGACTAAGTGCGACATTTTAACCTATATCTCATGACAAAACAAAGTTACCAGACGATAATATTTATTATTGTGAGACTAATGAAACTATAATGGATTAAAACGGAGCTAAGATGAATTAAAGATGAATTAAACAAGTTTCTGAAGTCAAAAATCATTTTCTGGTTCATTTTATTAAATCTTAAATTCACTTGAACTGCAGCTATAAAAACTAGACACCGCAGGGGTTGTCTTGCAAAATTTCCGGACCTGGTTGTAATTATTCTACACTAAAAGGGGATGACGGGTTTATTTCTAAAAATCGTAGGGTCTCTTTTGCACTTTTGCTCGGCGAAGGGGTATCCTAAAACCTGAGCCGTCCGATCAGAGGTGGACGCCCCGGATTAGATCGTATTATCATGAATCGGTACGCGATACGAGCCCTCGGATTACCGACCGACGGGCACAATTTAAAATCTTCGTTGTTACATTTGAGACGCAGGATTACGATCGGATGGACCGAAGCGAGTTCATCGAAACGGTACCCGCGATCCAATCACAGCCGGCCATCCGAGCAACAATGGCCACGATACACTATTGTGAATTCACTATGCAGATCATATCCTAGCCATTCATTTCCTGATGAGCCACTATCTCTTTCTTCTACCTCAGCCCCAGATTGGGCGATCAACGGCGCTGGCATTACCCCGCCTTCACGGCCAGCCCGTGGCGGCGCACGCACCCCCCAGCGGCGGCGCCATAGCCGGTGATCAGGCGCCAAGGTTCTGGCCCCCAAACATAAGAACAATCGATGCTCTACGTCGAGGAGAATAATGCGAACACAAACGGCACCTACCAGAGATGGACGTCGCCAGCGCACGTTGGCCACGGCGAGGGGCGGGTCCGGGGTTCCCCAATCTCACCGGTGAGCAATCCCGGTTGGAGACAGCCGATGCACCGCTTGATAATGCGACACACAGCTCTGCCATGTGACGACGAAACTCCAGCACCACCCTTCCTATGTCTCGCGGCGGTAGACAGTGAACTCAGACTTTCCTTCCTGGCCTTGAGCACCGCGAGCGCCGGCGAGACCAAAAGAGCCATCAAGGAGCATGGTCGAGGGCACGAGATGGCTAGGATAGATCTGGTGGTCACGAGCTGGTTTTATGAACCGGGACGCGGAGTTTGAACTCAGTCCTAACAACCCCACGACAGCGGCGGCAGTACTTTTCTTTCTATCTTCTCTCTGCGCAAGCTCTAGGTTCCTGGTGCTTACTCGTGATAAAGACAGCAAGGGAGCTCTGGATTATATAGTCCCATGGATGGGCGAGATGAACAAGCGCCAGCAGGTATCGCGTGGCTCACGGCAAGATCATCGCGCGGATTCCAACGGCGCCCACGGCGTTCTATTGAGCACCGCAGGAGGTGGGAGAAGAAAAGATAGGCTTCCACGCTATAGGGCCAGACTGGCAGCGACACACATCACGTGCGGCAAGCTGCATATTTTGTTGTTTGACCGTCATGTTCGGCAAGTGGTTTTCTTTATTACATTCTCTTTTGCTACTTCGGCTGGAGAGAAAAAAAGCGAAACAGGAACGTGGCCTAGCTCTATGTATTATGATGTGCCGACCACGAAGCTCTGTTCACACTTTTTTTCTTTTTCTTATTTCTATTTTGTATTTTCTATTTTATTTTAGTTCAAACATCCAAATTCAAATATGGTTTTGGTCACAAATTCATATGCACATTCAAATAACTCAGCATGAGATGCAGGTCACATTTATTTTGTATGTTAATTATTTATTTAGACAAATGCTTCAAAATATATAGTACAGACACAAATATGTATTTTAAGAATTAATTGCTCATATAGTGTAATGAGAAGTCAATTCCACTATTCCATGTTTATTACTCATTTATTTTACTAGAAAATAAGCTCTAATATATAATTTCTACCTCGAGATACTTTTAATTTAATAATTTTAAAAGAATGTTTCTAAACTTATAAACCATCAATTTAAACAATAGAGGAGTTTATGGTGTCTCTTTTCAGTTACAAAGTCGAATTCTAGTCTCCAAGTTTTAAATCTAATCTTTGAACTACCAATTTTTTTATATATCTAGTTATTTATTTTTAGGTAGATACTTTAGTTTGATTTTTTTAAAAAAAATTACTAAAACCAAAATCAGGATTTTGGGGCGTTACAGAGGATGGCCCGAACAAGAGGTAATAAGTACATAAACATGGTGTGACAACCTATTCGTTCAAAAGCCCTCGCTTAATTTGAAGGATTCAACCCTAATTGGAGCTTGTTCATGGTCACGGCGGCGGAATGTCCCTGGCGATCGCGTTCCAAACAACTAACGACATGGATGTTGAAATTGAAGCTCGGAGAAGCTTCACGGGTTCACCAGAGGTTATGTACACGCTTAAATTTGGACTAAGCAAGAATAGAAGAGCGGGTCGATAGAGAGGGTGGCTGCGGCGGCGTTCTACGGGACGACTGGGTGTTCCGGTGGACGGGCTGTAGTAAAGTTCAATTGGCCGGCTCCGAGAGCAATAGAAGGCCGAAGACAAGCTAGAACAGGAAGCAATTTGGTAGGTACTAACCCGAGGAGTGCTGGCCACGGAGGGGTCCTTCACGGCGGCGCTAAGAACACGGAGGAGGGGATTTGTAGACTGTGTGAGTTCTCCGGTGAAATTGAGTCGATTGCACAAGTGCTCCTGTGCAGGACTCGGGCTCAATTTATAGGTCGATCGCCGAAGATGGATGAGGCTCGCGGAGCTGTAAACGCGCTGGCGAGCTCACCCGCGCGGGCAGAGCCACGGCGATGGTCCGACGACCGCCGATTAACCGGGCAGTGCCACCTCAGGACATTAGCGCCACGTCGCAGAAGATTTTTACCATGGCCGTAGACCCATCCCCAGCCGCGGTGGCGATCTTATCCCGGCGAGATTTTTCTGAACTCCGGTGAACAGTACGCCAACCAGCTTGATTTCAAATGGCTATTGCTCCTAATTTCGTGTGGTTGCTCGCAGACAAGTCTGTATCAAAATTATACCCTGATCAATGTTCTTTCATTTCGTTGTAATGACTATGCCAAAAATCCTTATGGATCGATCAGGCCAGGGCGTGCAAAATGGCATGATAACACTGAACCCTGATCAAATTTAGATTCAGTGAACAAATGTATGTCAGGCCGACTGACGGCCTCCCCTTCAACCTCGTATATCTCCCATTTTTGTGTAACACTTGCGCTTGATTACTTAAACAAATTTGTTCTCCATACATGGCTCTACAATTTTGCTGTACTGACCCATGGCAAAGTCCTCAATAAATCCGAGATATAGAGCTCCAAAGACAGCTTTTTTCCACTGATTTTGGATTTAGGTATATGGAGTATATGAGGTGCTTTTTTGTAATTTAGTCCAAAATTCACAATTTGATTTACAACTCCACAAAGGTGTGAACCATATGATTAGAGGTACCTTAATACCTTAGTTTTTGCACTTAGGTCCAAAATGTGCACATTTTTACAGATAACCCCCTAGGGTTTCAGTCCAGGGTTTTTCAGGGGTCTATTTAGGGTTTTTGTGTTTCTAGGGTTTGGATGCTACTTAAGTCCATCCATGGTGATATTTTGTGATCATTTTAACTTTGTTTTGAAGTTTTCTCTTAGTTAGGCTTTGACTACACTTTTAAGCCTAGCCTAGAGTTAAGTACTGTACTCTAGGGTTTCACCCATGAAATGCCACATCAATACAACTTGTTTGAAATTTTTGCCTAGTGAATGCACTCTAGGTGTGACAAACACATGATATGCCAATGCTTATGATGTTATGCTCAAATTTTAGTGGCAGTAACACCAGGGGTGTTACATTCTTCCCCCCATAAAAGAATCTTGTCTAGGGCAAGTAATGGAAAAGGAAACGTGTCATACTTTTATTTCCTTATTTCTGGTACAAGGCAGGGGTGGTATGGGGTTCATTCCTCTATTACAATAAATGTACACATCTTACAATTTACACGAAGCTAAAAATTCTAGGAAATTCTTATCTAAAAAGTCTTGAGTTTCCCAAGTAGCTTCATCTTCTGTATGTTGGTTCCACTGTATCTTGTAAAACTTGAGAGTTCTCCTTCAGGTAATTCTGTCCTTTTGATCCAAGACTCGGATAGGATGTTCAGAGTATGTCAAGTCTGGTTCTAAGGCAACATCCGTTACTTCAATGGTTCGATCGGGAACCCAAAGACACTTCTTCATTTGAGACACGTGGAACACATTATGTACAACAGACAATGTTTCGGGTAGCTGGAGTCGGTATGCCACTGGTCCAAATTGTTCAAGAACAGGGAAAGGACCAATGTACCGGGGTGCAAGCTTCCCTTTTACCCCAAAACGTGATATACCTTTCATTGGTGAGACTTTTAGGTAGACATAATCCCCAGCTAGAAAGTACAAGGGTTTTCGTCGCTTGTCTGCATAACTCTTCTGACGAGCTTGAGCTTCTTTTAAATTATGAATTATTCGTTGAACTTTCCCTTCTGTCTCCTTTACCATATCAGGCCTGAAGAAACTTCTTTCACCTGGTTTAGACCAGTTTAACGGAGTACGACACCATCGGCCATACAAAGCTTCGAAGGGTTCCATCTTAATGCTTTCTTGATAGCTATTATTGTATGAGAACTCCGCTAATGGTAAGCAATCATCCCATTTCTGTGGGAATTCCAGAACACATGCTCGCAACATATCTTCAAGTATCTGATTTACTCTTTCAGTTTGCCCACTAGTTTGAGGATGATAGGCCGAACTGTGGAGCAATTTAGTACCCAAGGATTTGTGAAGTTCTTCCCAGAATTTGGATACGAATTGAGGTCCACGATCCGACACTATGGTCTTCGGAACACTGTGCAAACTGAGAATGCGAGCAATGTACAGTTCCACATATGTGAGGACCGGGTAATATGTTTTGACTGGCAAAAAATGAGCAATTTTCGTAAGCCGATCAATTATAACCCAAATATAGTCATACCCTTTTGCTGTTCTGGGCAATCCTACAATAAAATCCATGCTTATATCCTCCCATTTCCATGTTGAGATAGGCAAAGATTGCAATGGACCAGCAGTCTTCATATGTATGGCTTTGACACGTCTGCAAGTGTCACATCTCGCCACATAGCGTGCAATTTCAATCTTCATCTTTGTCCACCAATAATGATGTTTTAGATCATGATACATCTTAGTGCTTCTGGGATGAATAGAATAGCAACTAAGATGGGCTTCATCTAAAATTTGCTGGCGGATCTCATCATTTTTAGGCACAACTATGCGGTGGTTAAACCATACAACACCTTGACCATCTCTTTTGAAGCATTTGGCCTTTCTGGCCTCCATTTTCTCATGAATGTGTTTCATTCCCTCATCATTTCTTTGTGCGTCAATTATTCTTTGCAGGAGGACCGACTCAAGCTTCAAGTGATTTGCAGTTCCGTGTTGTATCATTCCTAGGTTCAACTTTTCCCTTTCTTGGCATAATGTAATGTCAGAAGTCTTTATCGTCGGACAATGGTAGGAAGCCTTGCGACTTAGTGCATCTGCCACTACATTAGCTTTGCCCGGGTGATAGTGAATCTCAGTTCATAATCTTTAATCAGCTCGAGCCATCTCCTCTGCCTCATATTCAATTCTGACTGGATAAAAATATACTTTAAACTTTTATGATCTGTATAAATATGATAGATATTCCCCAGCAGATAATGACGCCATATTTTTAGGGCATGAACCACAACAGCTAATTCTAGGTCATGAGTTGGATAATGTTCCTCATGTCGGCGTAACTGCCTTAAAGCATAAGCTATCACTCGGCCCTCTTCCATTAGAACATAGCCTAGACCACTGCCTGATGCGTCACAATACACATCAAAGGGCTTTTCAATGTCCGGTTGAGCTAATACCGGAGCAGTGGTCAATAATACTTTCAGCTGCTCAAAGGCTTCATCACATTTTGAAGACCAATTAAATTTAGTATCATTCTTCAATAAACTTGTGATTGGTTTCACCAACTTAGAAAAATCTGGAATAAATCGGCGGTAATAACCAGCCAGTCCAAGGAAACTTCGGACTTGATGTACAGTGGTTGGGGGTTTCCACTCCAAAATATCCTTGACTTTGCTGGGATCCACCACAATCCCCTTGGCAGATAATACATGTCCCAGAAATTGGATCTCCTCTAGCTAGAACGCGCACTTACTGAACTTAGCATATAATTGGTGCTCCCGTAAGCGCGTTAATACGATCCGCAAATGCTGAGCATGCTCCTCTTCATTCTTAGAATATATTAAGATATCATCAATGAATACCACCATGAATTTATCCAACTCGGGCATGAATACCAAGTTCATAAGATATGTGAAGTGGGCAGGAGCATTTGTTAGTCCGAAAGACATAACCAGTTATTCAAATAATCCATACCGCATACTGAATGCGGTCTTTGGTATATCTTTGGCCCGGATACGGATCTGATGATAACCTGACCTGAAGTCAATCTTGGAAAATACCCGAGCGCCGGTAAGTTCATCAAATAGGATGTCTGTTGGGGGCCTTCGTCCTCCGAAGGTCCTCAAAAACATGATTTGACAATGTTTTCCAAGTGGATTATGTGAACAGGTATCTTCGGACTCAGAATTATGAACATAAAGCACGGTCAGGACGAAGCCTGAGTCAGACGAAGGACGAGCTGATCACCAAGTTCTACGAAGGACGGTGCACAGCCGAAGCTGTGTGCAGGGAAGCTTCGTCGCGATAGCGGAAAGGGGAACCGACTTAAAGATGAAAAGACTGTGTGGGCCTCGATAGATTTCCATAAGCCGTTAGCAAGTGTGATGGACATGGATGTAATTTTACGAGGGTTGCGTCCCGCGTCTATAAATAGATGAACAGTACTCCCGTACTGTTCACGCTGACTTGGCATTCGCTTTTGCGTCACGCTTGTATTTTCTACCTTCTCTCAGGACCGAAGGTACATTTATAATCCGAAATCATTTCTGTTTCTCCATGTTAATAAAATAGAAATGATTCTATGTTAATGTTTATATTTCACGCTTTATATGAATCCTTCGTCATTACTTATTATATTTACGAAGGTACGTTTCTTATGACCTTCGTCCTAAAATCATTATCTCCCGAAGGGGCATAATGTTTCGAAGGACGAAGGACTTTAGCATTTAACACTTTTTATGTTGCCTTGTTCTTAATCCGAAGCATTTGAGAACAAGTCCCCAACATTGGCGCCCACCTCCGGTGAACTCACTTCCACTTCGAGTTTTTTGAACACCTTCGGAAGCTGTAGATCTTCGCTATGGCACCGAAGAAAGCTTCAGCGGCTGGGGCTTCAGCACTGCAACCGCTGGACCACAACCAGGACACCGTCTCTCTTCGGGAGGCTCGAAGCCAGAAGAGAAAGGCCGTCAGCCCGACACTTCAGGAGGAAGAGCTAGACCAAGAAATCAGGGATATGGAGATTCTACATCAACAGGTGCAAAGGAAGAAGGAGAAGATGGCCCGGCTAGCTGAGTTGCAACGGCAGATAGACGAAGCCTCTGAGGAAGTCCGCCATCTTACCCATGATGAGCAAAATAGAAGGCCTCAGCAGAAAGACCTTCATCAGGAGGGCTTCGTCAACGAAGATGACTGGTATGATAATTTCCATCAGGGAAATTTTGTTTTCGATGATGCTTCTCCTTTGTCCGCTGAGCTGCAGGCTACACCTTGGCCTTCATCCTATAAGCCACCCCAGCTTCCCATGTTCGACGGTCACTCAGACCCGAAGCAGTTCTTGATGAGCTACGAAGCAACAGTGTCTTCGTATGGGGGCAATGCTGCAGTCATGGCGAAGTCTTTCGTCATGGCCGTCAGGAATGTTGCTCAGACCTGGTACTCCTCTCTTCGACCAGGAACAATCACCTCATGGCAGAAGCTGAAGGATATGTTGTTAACCAGCTTTCAAGGATTTCAGACAAAGCCGGTCACTGCTCAAGCCTTATTCCAGTGTACTTAGGACCATGAAGAATACCTTCAGGCGTATGTCAGGAGGTTCTTGCGTTTGAGGGCGCAGGCTCCAACGGTGCCTAATGAAATTGTTATCGAAGCCATGATCAAGGGGCTTCGTCCTGGGCCTGCAGCTCAATACTTTGCTAGAAAGCCGCCTCAGACCCTGGAGAAACTGCTCCAAAAGATGGATGAGTACATTCGTGCTGACAATGACTTTCGCCAAAGAAGGGAGGAGGCCTTCAGATTTTCTGAAATGACCAGGGGCTTCGGAGGAAGATACTACCCGAGGCATGTCCGGTCCATCCACAGCTCCACTCAGAATGATGATAAGGGGAGTCAGCAGAGTAGACCGCAGTGCTCCTCACAGGCTTCGGGGCAACAACAAGCTTCCTTCCGGCCACCAGCTCCGAGAGGCAGAGGCGCCAGGGGCTTCGGCGGAAGATTCGGAGACCAACCAAGGAAATTGTTTTGCTTGTTCTGTGGAGAAAACAAGGTCCATACCACCAGGACGTGCTATATTACAATCCAGAAGCAAAAGGAGATAGCCGAAGCTGCATCTCAACAAGTTCAGCCGAAGCAGGTCATGCATACTGCTTCGTATCATCCGCCTTACATCCCACAATACATAGACAACCACCCTGCAGCTTCTGTAGCTTCGGCAAGTCAACCTCAAGCTTCCTGGCAACAGCCCCCGCCTCCACCTCCGTTGCAACAGGGTCAACAGCCAGAAGGGAGTCAATATGCGCCACATCAAAGGGACTTCAGAGAACAATCCGAAGCTCGCACAGTCAACAGCACTGTGCCAGAGTCGAAGCACATTTATTGACACATATCCTACCTTTGATAGCAGTCTTTTCCATTCAGTTCTATTATCTGTAGCAAAAAACATTAATAGTTTCCATGTAATAATTTCGCTGTTTCCCACGAAGAAAATCTATTTTCTCCACAGGCTTAAGTTGATGAAGTTTTTGTGTTAACAAGGAGGACCTTCGAAGCATTAAAAATCCTTCGGATTAACAGAAAGTCGTTCTAAGGAACGCAGACTAAGTTCTTGAAGTCACAAAAAGCCGTTCCAAAGGGAGCGCAGTGTAAGTTTTCTGCTCAAAAGTCGTTCCTAAAGGAATGCAGAGCTTACAGCGAAAAGTCAACGCTGATACCGTCTAAGTAAAAGACGAAGAAGCTCCAAAGACGTTCCTAAGGGAATGCAGAGCTTATACCGTCTAAGTAAAAGGCGAAGAAGCTTCAAAGACGTTCCTAAGGGAATGCAGAGCTTACGAATAAGTTTTGTGTGTATCTTCGGAACAAAGGTCATTTGCATAACATAACATCATCACATCATCTTGCATAGCATAAGCATCATACATCATATTGCATTTTGCAAGAGAAGGGTACACAGTATCAACCTTCGAAAGGATGCTTTGAGAAAGCAATATCGAAATTGTACAGCTTCGGAGAATATTGTTACGAAGCATGGACAAGCTTCATCAGAGCAATATCGAAATCGTATAGCTTCGGAGAATGTTTTCATGAAGTATGAACGTGTTTCATCAGAATAATTTTAACGGAGAATGTCTTCTTCACGAAGCATGAAAAGAAGGGAAGGTGTTTTTTCGCCGAAGGCTCAAAAAGGTATGTATGTAGAGTTTCATGCATCGTAAAGAATTGAATAATGAAAAGAAACTTGTATATTACATTCAAATGTACAAAATGTTACATAGATCACAATTTAAATGTTTTTTCTAAATAGCATCTAGTCTTCTTTTAATACTGCTTCGGCGGCTTCATTTAGAAGTTGATCAACAACTTTGTCCATGATAGCTTCGGCCATTTCTTTAATTTCATCATCCCCTTTTGTGTGGGGGTCGGCAGTCGATCCAGCAGCTTCTGAGGGAAGAGAACATTTCTTCATTACTATTACAAACCGTGAGCAAAGTTACAGCACAATAAGAACGACTAATTAATACCTAATTGCCTTTCGGGCTCTGTACTTCTTTCGGCAGCTTCTGTCACCTTTCTAGCATCATGTATGCCTTTTTCGCTCCTCTGGATGATTTCTTGCGTCATTCCTCGGCCGCCGTCGTTCCAGATATCAGTAAAAAATTTGCCACCAACCACGCTTGCTTCGGCCGAGGGGTCCTTGATGTCTTCCGAAGATAAGGCAGCTTCGGACTGAGCTAAAAATTTTATATGCCCGCAACCTTTCTTCTCTAAGACAGAAGCAATTCCTCTGGCGCCCGAAAAAGCGCAGATGTCGCCGCGACTGCTCAAGATCTCCTCGAAGGCCTCTGCTTCGTGACTAATCCATTCCAGTGGACCTTTGGGATTGCCTCGCGAGAAATTCTCTTCGCTGGAAAAGGCGCCCACGCTGGCGAAGCTGGTTTTAATTTTATTCACGCATTCTACAGATTTGACATAACATTTCCTCTGAGAAGCACGAAGCTCTTTAACACTCAACTCCAATTTATTGACCATATAATCACTGAGTTCTCGTTTTGTTTCCTCAAGCACGCGTTCCTCTTTAGCTCTAGCCAGCTGTTTTTGAAGATCTTTAATTTCGCGTCTTTGGGCTTCGGCCTGGGTTTTTGAAGCAGCTTCGTCTTTCTTTACTTTATCTACCAGTGTAAGCAGAATCTTATCCTTTTCCAGAGCTTCGTTTCTCAGCTTGATAACTTCGGAGCGTAAATTGTTAAACGCAATGTCGTAGCTTTCATCTTCGGCGCTTTTTTGGGCTCTTAACGCGTTGCTCAGAATTAAGCCCTGTATGAAAAAGAATCTATATAAGAATAAAGGAATGAAGTACGCATTAAAAAGTTTTTTCAAACGCTTAATTTCCATACCTTTAGGCTATTATATGCAAGACTGTCTGCGAGATCCTCTTTCGTCATGGCGCATAATCCAGCTTCGAGTTTCGGAAACCCCATGCTTCTAGCCATTTCCCGGCATACGGATAGTTCCTTATTGTCTGGGAGACAGTACAGGAAATCATCTTCGTTTGTCCCGTTGAATACTACTGCCCCCTTCGGATACTTCAACTCTCTAGCATAGTGATTCGCTTCATAGATTTCTTCTTCAGATAGTTTCTTCCCCGAAGCATGTCGCACGATGTAATCGTGTATGCTGGAGGGAGCTTCGGGGGCGGCAGTGTCAATTTCTTCAACTAAAGCTGGTTCTGATATTTTCTTGGATTGTTTCTTGGCGGGCTCTGAAGGCCCAGCTTCGGCTTCAGCTTCAGTTTGTTGTTTCGAAGCTTCTGTAGATGCTTCAGCGAGTTCAACAGGCTCCTTTGCGGTTGTGCTTGAAGACTTAATTGTCTCCAAGACATCCAGTACGTTCACCATTCTTTTTCTTCTTGGGGTCACCAATGGGCCCTTTTGATTTTTTGTTGTATCGATATTTGCTGAAAGACTTAAAATTTCTGATGTTTTTGGCCCTTCAGTCTTCGGTTTTTCTACTGCTGAAGGTGCTTCAATTTTCTCTACTATCTTCGGCACTGGAGCTGGTTCTATAGCTTCAGAGGCCAAAGAAGCTTCACCAATAAATTCTGGCACTGTGGCCGGCTCAATAAAGCGCGTTCGGTGGGTGAGCACCTTCATCTTTTTCCTTTGAGGTGCTGGCTCACTAGTGGCACTTGTGGTAGCCTCTGTTGCAGGAGAAGCATTTTTCCTTTTGCGACCCAATACCGGATAATGATAGTCAGGGTAGATAAACCCGACTGCGTCAAACACACGGTTGAGCCTTTTCTTTTTTCGGCCTCCGAAGGCTGCTGATAGTGCAGTATTTTCGGCCTTCGAGTATGCCCCAAGCAGTTCGTCACTTAATGTTTCAATGCTTTTCAACCAGTCATCATCAGGTTCAACAAATTTATCTGCATACTTGAATGTGTATTTTAGTCTAACTAGTCCGCCTTCGTCGGACTCTTTAATGGTTTCCTTCGGCATTTCCCACTTTTCTGCAAGTGGCCATACCCTGAAGGCAATGTGCTCTTGGACCAAGTCCCTTGTTTCAATGAAGGAGCAGACTACGCCGAAGGCTCTTTGGCATTCCTCGGCTGCTTCGTCCATTTCAACCTTCGGCCTTCGAAGTCCGAAGCGTTGCCAGATGGGGCGCATAATGATACTTTTAACATTTTCTTGCGCTGTTAAGTCATTCTTCACATAGAACCACTCTGTCATCCAGGCTCCGGGCCACCTCTTCCGAAAGGTCGGCACAGGGTAGCTTGACCCGGAGCGGGCACCGAAGCTATAACACCCAAAGTTGTTGTGGTATTGTTCTTTTCCCCAGGGCTTCGTCTCGTATAATAACTCATGAATATTGCAGAAACTTTTAGCGTTTGGTTCCAAACCTTGACTTCTCACAGCCCAGACAAACACCCCCATTCTTATGATGGCTTCGGGGGTAATTTGATGAAGGTAGACTTGAAATGTCTTCAGGACTTCAACAACAAAGTTGCTTAGGGGGAACCGAAGCCCAGCCTTGAGAAAGCTTCGGAAGACTACGACTTCATCTTCTTCTGGGGTGGGAGAAGTCTTCTCTCCAGCGTCAGCTCTCACAACAGATATATCCCGAAAATACCTCCCCCTCATATTATCAATATGACTCTGCTTGATAGTGGTCTTACCGAAAACCGTGTGGCTTGGCCGCCATGGTCGATCTTCGGCATCTTCCCCACCACTTTCTACATCATAGCTGTCGCTGTCACCAGTATCTTCGGACAAACCTTCAAGAATCTCCTTGGTGATTTTCTCTGTATTGGTCTCCGCCATCGCTATCAAGAACCCCAAATTCTTCTCTTCTTCGAGACTCAGCTTCGTCTCAGCAGGGATCTTCTTACCTTCAGACATCTTCGGACACGCTAAAAAAACTTTTTTCAGGGCCGAAGCTTCGAAACCAAAAAGGTCACCAATCTTAATGCACAAGAGCTAAAAATTTAGTGGACCGAAGCAGATGGCAAGTGTGCGTACCAAATGAGTTGGCGGTGTGATCTTATTTATACACCCAGGGCGCTGAAAATTGAAAGACCCCGCTTGTCAGTGAATGTTGCTAT
This sequence comes from Zea luxurians, assembly GCA_029449295.1. NCBI lineage: Eukaryota > Viridiplantae > Streptophyta > Magnoliopsida > Poales > Poaceae > Zea > Zea luxurians. Next base: position 121,262 of record JAOPSE010001049.1, read on the forward strand.
TCTAGCAAAGGGAAGGTGTTTTTTCGGACCTTCGGCTCAAGGCCTTCGTCCATATCGCAATCTGAATTTATTATTAACAAATTAATATTGCGAGGGGCTACTGTTGGGGGCCTTCGTCCTCCGAAGGTCCTCAAAAACATGATTTGACAATGTTTTCCAAGTGGATTATGTGAACAGGTATCTTCGGACTCAGAATTATGAACATAAAGCACGGTCAGGACGAAGCCTGAGTCAGACGAAGGACGAGCTGATCACCAAGTTCTACGAAGGACGGTGCACAGCCGAAGCTGTGTGCAGGGAAGCTTCGTCGCGATAGCGGAAAGGGGAACCGACTTAAAGATGAAAAGACTGCGTGGGCCTCGATAGATTTCCATAAGCCGTTAGCAAGTGTGATGGACATGGATGTAATTTTACGAGGGCTGCGTCCCGCGTCTATAAATAGATGAACAGTACTCCCGTACTGTTCACGCTGACTTGGCATTCGCTTTTGCGTCACGCTTGTATTTTCTACCTTCTCTCAGGACCGAAGGTACATTTATAATCCGAAATCATTTCTGTTTCTCCATGTTAATAAAATAGAAATGATTCTATGTTAATGTTTATATTTCACGCTTTATATGAATCCTTCGTCATTACTTATTATATTTACGAAGGTACGTTTCTTATGACCTTCGTCCTAAAATCATTATCTCCCGAAGGGGCATAATGTTTCGAAGGACGAAGGACTTTAGCATTTAACACTTTTTATGTTGCCTTGTTCTTAATCCGAAGCATTTGAGAACAAGTCCCCAACAATGTCAATCCGGGGAAGAGGGTACTTATTCTTGATTGTGACCTCATTAAGGGGTCTATAATCCATGCACATCCGAAGTGTTTGGTCCTTCTTCTTGACAAAGATAGCTGGACAACCCCAAGGTGATGAGCTTGGTCTGATGAATCCCTTTTCTAGTAGATCTTGTAATTGGGTCTTGAGTTCTGCCAATTCATTTGGAGGCATTTGGTATGACCTTCTAGAAATAGGAGCCGTACCGGGCTTCAACTCAATCACAAATTCTACATCTCTTTCTATAGGCAATCCAGGTAGATCTTCCGGAAAGACGTCCAAGAATTCACGTACTACCAGAATATCTTGGATCTCCGGTATGATAGCTTCATATACTCTACCAATTGGTTTAGCTAGAATAGCTATAGGGACAGACAAGAGAACCTCTTCTTGGCCATAACTCAACCTGATGGTTCTCAGATCAGTGTTGAGGATAGCTTTATGTTGGGCCAACCAAATCATGCCTAGAATTACATCTATATCTTGGCCTTTTAGAACAATCATGTTTCTGGGAAAGTCCCGTTCAGCCAATGTTACGGGCACATGGAAAGCCACTTCTTTAGTGAATATTTGTCCCTCAGGTGAATGAATTATAAACCCTTCCCTTGATTCATTGTATGGAATGCAATGTTGCTCCACAAACTTCTTGCTTATGAATGTATGTGAAGCGCCAGAATCAAAAAGAATAACTGCAGGGTGATTGGCCATGAGAAACGTACCCATCATAACCGGTTCTCCTTCCGGTGTCATGGCCACTTGCGTATAATAAATTCGCCCAGTTTTCTTCATATTTTTGCCCGTTGTATTATTCGCCGTATCCCCTGCCTTGAGTGGAACTCCCTCAATTCTGCTGATTATTTGATCTATTCTGCTTTGGGTATGGACAGTCCTTGATAAAATGTCCAAATTTTCCACAATTAAAGCAGCCTGTTGAAGAGCTTGGGAGAGCGGGGAAACGAGTACCAGGGGCACTCGGCTGATTTGTTGAGATGGGAGTAGTAGCAGGACGGATAAAGACTGGTTGTTTGAAAGGGTAGGAGGGTGGACGTGGTGAAGAACGATTCTGATTAAAAGGTCGGATCACCAACCTTTGTCTCTTCTTAGGCCCCTGATTGGGCCTATCGCCTCCATAGCCCTTCAATTTTCCTGGGCCTACATATTTGGCTTCGACTGCCAGTGCCGTGCTGACAGCCCTGCTATAAGTGAGGTCGAGGCAGGTGGCCATTTTCCGCTGCAGCCGGTCATTGAGGCCTCTCATAAAATAATTTTTCTTCTTCAGGTCAGTGTTGACCTGATCGATGGCATACTAGGACAGGTGGTTGAACTTGTTGAGATATTGCGTGATAGTATCTCCACCTTGTTTGAGCTTCATAAATTCTTCCTGTTTCATGTGGAGCACCCCTTCAGGAATATAGTGCTCCCGAAACGCTAGTTTGAATTCGTCCCAGGTAACTTGATGGCCAGCCGGCTGAATAGCCACATAATTTCTCCACCAGGTGCTGGCAGGGCCTCGCAATTGTTGTGCTACAAATAAGGGCTTTTGAGTCTTCATGCATCGGAGGAGCCCAAACTTTTGCTCCATAATCCGGATCCATTCATCCGCTTCAAGAGGATCTTCAGCCTTGATAAATAGCGGGGGACGCATTTCTGAGAAATCCACATATGAGGTTTCGCGGGGTCCTTGCGGATAGGCTCACCCGCCTTGCTGTTGCATTTGTTGTTCCGCCATTTCTCGAAGAAAGCGGGTGTTGTCGGTTGTGGCATTAACTAAGGCAGTGATGGCCTCAGATAATGTTGGAGGTACTGGGGGCGGGTTAGGAGTTGCTTCCCTCCCATGGGAGGTTCCTGCACCATCCTGTCCACGAGTCCTGGACGGCATCTGAGGCAAAGAACATTTGGAAAATATAATATGCCAAAGAAAACCATCCATTTTACATTACTTTAAAAGGTAATGATACAGACTCGAATTTACAACAGGACCACATTACCTGTTACACATTAACACTATTTCTATACTACACTACTCTAGCTTCTTATCACTTTTGGTAGCTTCACTGTCAGGCGTAGGAGACCATTCATCAACCAGCTTCATAGAGGGAGGGGGCCTGAAAAGGTCCAATTCACCACCAAGTGCTTCTCCCGCTACTCCAGAAGGTCCGGCTCCCATTCCGACAGGATCCGCAGGTAAGTTAGGGTGCAGTTGTGAATACAATATATGAACCTCCCCATGTAGTGTATTACAGTACACTTGCAAGTTGTCCATGGCTGTGCTAAGCTCCTCCACGCGGGCTCGAGCTTTGGCTTCCTTGGCCCAAGCAAGTGAACGTGAGTTAACAACCCAATCGAGCGCTAAATCTCGTTCATCAAGTTGGTCTTGCAAGTGTCGGATGTCAGTCCTCAACTCGTTTATTCGCTGACCATCCTCGACCCATACTTCATTCCTGTGACGGAGCTCCGATCGAAGCTGTTCTACTTGAGCTTCCAGATCTCCGATTGGATCATTGCTACCACTACTACTGTCCTCATGCCTTGGAGCTAGTTGATGGTGAGGTACGCCAATTGGCCTAGTAGACTTACATGCAGTTTTCCTTATGCACGGCGGCATATCTCCATAAGGGGAAAACCTCATTAATATAGTTTTTATCATGTTGCATGCACAATTACAGAATCAACCTTAGTTGATTCACAACCTTCTATATATTGCACTCTATTATCTGGTCTTAAAAATAGGTACTTCAGAAGATGATTAGATAAGAAAAGAAATTTTCTAGATAAGTCTTTGAAAACTCTTTTTGAAAATGTCCCATAACCTCTGTAGAGATGGGCTTCGCTCCGATACCAGCTGTGACATAACCTCCCAAGTCATTAGGCCCACCTACAGTTGTCCTTGTCCAACGGACCTCAGACAACCCTGCAGGTGCCCCTGAATCACTTGACAAGTTCAGTATCCGTATTCCTTACCTTTCCCAAGAGCGTTTCACCCGTCACGCAGACATTACAATACATCGGAGGTACGAAAAGGCGGAAGCAGTTACAATAACTTACTTTATTTAAAACAAGAAAGAGTAATATTATTATAGACCAGAGTTAAAATATAGGAGTGCTGAAGTACTATTATTACATCACTGGGAGGCAAAACCCCCTCCCGATAAACAGCAAAAAGTTTTTCTTAACGGAGGACCCTTCCTCCCGCAGCTTCAGTCTTGGTTTTCCTCTTTAGGCACCACCTTGGAACAGAAGCAACAAAAGTTTGCCACTTCCTCAACTAAAACAACGTGGGACAAAGCCCTGAGTATGAAGTGTACTTTCGTAAGTCTTACCAGTCAAAATAAAAGACTCTCAAGGATATGCTGGCCTTTGGGAATCAAGGTAAAGCTTATCAATAATCAAAGACTCTATTTGCAGAAATGCTTACTAATGGTGGATCCTTAAAAGTCCAGTTTTACTTGTCAAGTTAAGTGAAGTTACCTACATCTAAGGTTCTTTCTACCCTAGTTCAATCACTGGACCTATACTAGCCAATTTCTTATCAACCCTTCTTATTCACTGGAATGCTACGTGTAGGTCAGTGACCAAGTCTTCATGTCCGTGAAGTTACGGCGATCCGAATCGATTATACTCAATTGAGGATCTCCAATCACATGACATATGTAGCACTTAACCCTTGCATATGTCAACTCGCCACCGGAGTTCTTAAGATCAGATCAGGTTCACGCCAACCGAGAGCGTAGATACACCACCGTCCAGCCTCTTGCCACGGAGGGTACACGCTACTCTCGCCAACTCTCCACTCCCATTGCGTGTTATCTTATTCTGGTATTAGTCTGCCCGAGGCAAAGCTTACCCATGAAGAGGCATGTGACCAGTTAAAGGGTCCTCGATCATCAAGCCTACATCGACAAGGTCCTTAATCGACTCAGACGGAGACACTACACCGAGACTCTCTTCTCGTGCAAGTCACCCGCCCGGTCTAAGCTTTATCATTTCAGACCCAAAGTTTGGTACCTGGCAGGGGTACATCTTTTCTGATGTTGAACCCATCATGGCCATGATGGATTCACCATCAAGTTTTGTTTTTGAAAACATCCCACCCACTTTGAAGCATCATCTTTTGTCAAACAAAACATTTTGTTTTTCTAGAGCAAAGCTAAGCATCAGAAAAAACCTTTTGTAAATCAGGGGATTAAGGAGAAGTAATCAAATCCAAGGAAGGAAATGAAGCAACTGGTTTAGCACACAACTCCTATCACCTAATGCGTCAAGCAAGTGAGAAAGATTTTAAAATAACAAGGGGGTGGCAAATGCACCGGGGCTTGCCTTGAGTGATAGGTGAATCAGGCTCTGCTCCACAGATATCAGAATAAAAGTAGTTTCCTGCCTGAGGTTCTTCAGATGGTGGTGGTGTAGTCCTCGCTTCTTCAACCTCTATTTCTTCTTCGTTCTCTAGATATAGCCATATATAATCATGAATGCTCATGTAATGCTCATGAAAAATGCAAAGATAATAAAAGTTTATTATCTAATGTCTTGAATATAACTTTCCTTCACGGATCTCTAGGAAACTAGGGTTTTCGGAGTCTATAGTGAAGTTCATAGGGCAAGGGGGCTAGGGTTCTGGGTTCTAAGTATCAAACATGGTCCAAATCATACCAAACTTTACCCAAGGCTTCTGAATATTATTTAAAGTTTACCTAAAAAGTTTGGTGAATTTTGGAATTATTAATTATTCCCTAAAATTCTAGAAGTATGGATTTTGGTTATTTTAAATGCCCCAAAATTCCTTATTGGAACTAAAAATCATGAAACTATTTTTATTAAATACTATAGAAAATTAGGAACCTAGCAAAATTGGTCTTGCATTTTTAGCATTTTTCTACAATTTTCTAGGAATTTTATAGTTCTGGCAGAAAAAGAAAAGAAGAAAAGTGCTATAGTTTTGGGCTGATTCTGGCCCAATACAGCCCAGCTCAGGCGGATTATGCCCACGTGCGCGCCCACGCCCGCGCCCGCGCTGTAGGTTTTGCAGAAATGCCCTTGATGTTTTAATTAACTTGAGCAGCGTCCATCGAACTATTTCTTGTGTCACTGACACATTACAAAAACTCCCCTTCTAGTTCTATTCCTTCTCCATTCTAGGTCCATGGTGGAGCCGCGGCGAGCACCCGACTGGAGCCACGATTCTACGGCGAGGGTGGCCCGAACAAGAGGTAATAAGTAAATAAAAGTGGTGCGCCAACCTATTCGGTCAAAAGCACTCGCTTAATTTGAAGGATTCAACCCTAATTGGAGCTTGTTCATGGTCACGGCGGCGGAATGTCCCTGGCGATCGCGTTCTGAACAACTAACGACATGGATGTTGAAATTGAGGCTCGGAGAAGCTTCACGGGTTCACCAGAGGTTATGTACACGCTTGAATTTGGACTAAGCAAGAATAGAAGAGCGGGTCGATAGAGAGGGTGGCTGCGGTGGTGTTCTACAGGACGACTGGGTGTTCCAGAGGACGGGCTGTAGTAAAGTTCAATTGGCCGGCTCCGAGAGTAATAGAAGGCCGAAGACAAGCTAGAACAGGAAGCAAGGAGGGGTCCTTCACGGCGGCGCTAAGAACAGGGAGGAGGGGATTTGTGGACTGTGTGAGTTCTCCGGTGAAATTGAGTCGATTGCACAAGTGCTCGTGTGCGTGATGTGGTGAAGAAGCAGGACCCGGGCTCAATTTATAGGCCGATGGCCGAAGATGGATGAGGCTCGCGGAGCTGTAAACGCGCTGGCGAGCTCACCCGCGCGGGCAGAGCCAGAGCGATGGTCCGGCGACCGCCGATTAACCAGGTAGTGCCACCTTAGGACATTTGCGCCACGTCACAGAAGATTTTTACCGCGGCCGCAGACTCATCCCCAGCCGCAATGGTGATCTTATCTCGGTGAGATTTTTCTGAACTCCGGTGAATAGTACGCCAACCAGCTTGATTTCAAATGGCTATTGCACCTAATTTCATGTGGTTGCTCGCAGACAAGTCTGTATCAAAATTATACCCTGATCAATGTTCTTTCATTTTGTTGTAATGACTATACCAAAAATCCTTATGGATCGATCAGGCCAGGGCATGCAAAATGGCACGATAACACTGAACCCTGATCAAATTTAGATTCAGTGAACAAATGTATGTCTGGCCGACTGACGGCCCCCCCTTCAACCTCGTATATCTCCCATTTTGTGTAACACTTGCGCTTGATTACTTAAACAAATTTGTTCTCCATACATGGCTCTACAATTTTGCTGTATTGACCCATGCCAAAGTCCTCAAGAAATCCGAGATATAGAGCTCCAAAGACAGCTTTTTTCCACTAATTTTGGATTTAGGTATATGGAGTATATGAGGTGCTTTTTTGTAATTTAGTCCAAAATTCACAATTTCATTTACAACTCCACAAAGGTGTGAACCATATGATTAGAGGTACCTTAATACCTTAGTTTTTGCACTTAGGTCCAAAATGTGCACATTTTTATAGATAACCCCCTAGGGTTTCAGTCTAGGGTTTTTCAGGGGTCTATTTTGGGTTTTTGTGTTTCTAGGGTTTGGATGCTACTTAAGTCCATCCATGGTGATATTTTGTGATCATTTTAACTATGTTTTGAAGTTTTCTCTTAGTTAAGCTTTTACTACTCTTTTAAGCATAGCCTAGAGTTAAGTACTGTACTCTAGGGTTTCACCCATGAAATGCCACATCAATACAACTTGTTTGAAATTTTTGCTTATTGAATGCACTCTAGGTGTGACAAACACATGATATGCCAATGCTTATGATGTTATGCTCAAATTTTAGTGGCAGTAACACCAGGGGTGTTACAAAAGCAGCCCAGCCAGCCCAGTTAAGCCTAACCAGGCTGCGAGCCCGTGCGCCCGCGCCGCCTGACAGGCGGACCCCGCCTATCAGTGACAGTTCTCCCTCGCGTGCGCCCCCTCTCTCACTCGCTGCCTAGTGGGGCCGATCTATCGGCGCCTGTTTTCCTTCGCCCGCGCGCGCTCCCTCTCTCTCTGTCTTGTGGGCCCCGATCACCAGTCGTCGAGCCGTTGCCCCGAGCGTCCCTCTTTTCTCTCTCTGCGCCGTGGGCCAGCCCTGTCAGCTCCGCCTTCTCCGCGCGTCGTCGTGGACAGGCGCTTGCGCACTCGCGCACGTTGCCGGGTTTCTCGGTCACGACGCCCACCCTCGCGTCCAGCTCCCTTCTTATAGCCCCGCCTATGCCCCAAGCACACCCCTCACCTCAATTCGCACACCTTCACCCTCTCTCGCGCTCTGCCCTTGCCGCCAGCCACCGCCGGAGACCCACGCCCATGTCCCCAGTCATCCAGCCCGCTGGAGTCCACGCCAAGCCTCCCCGAGCTCCGCCCTGAGGTGAGACACCTTTGCACGTGCCCAATTTCCCTTATTATGCCCTGTGTTCGGCCAATTTTGGCTTCGCCGGTGCTCGGACGCGGTGGTTCGCCGTGCTCGCACGGTGGCCGACCGATTTGGCCCGGTTTAGTTCACCGGAGTAGGTCTCTGTGTCACCCCTGTCTTTGCTGAAGCTAGACCAAGCCTTAGCGCGCCTTAAGTCTCTTCCCCGTGGTCGGAATGGCTCACCAGAGTTTCTCCGACCCGCCCGAGGCCACCTCACCGCCGCTTTCCCCTCTCTGCCCGTGGATTCATGGCCTCTTCCCCGCCATCGAGTTCGCCGTGGCACCCTCTTCCCCTCTGCCCAACTCCAGTGACCCCAGAGCCACCCTAGCTCGCGCCTGCCTCAGCTTCGGCGACCTCACCGCCGCAGAGGAGCAGCGCCGCCCGCAGCCATCTGTTTTCCCTCGGTCTGATTTCCCCTCCGTCCGATTCAGATCGAACGACCCGGACCGTGGGATACCGCTTCGTGCACGCGTGCCTGACACGCCCTGGCCTACCTGTCAGTGCCACCCGCAGCCACTCATCCTTCCCAGTCTGATTTCCCCCTTCCGATCTTGATCGAACGGCTCAGACCCGCTCGAACCCGCTCGGACCCCCTCGGACCCGCTCGGACCTGCTCGGACCCCCTTCGGACCCCCCCCCCTCCGTCCGATCTTGATCAAACGGTTTGGACCCCCTCGGACCCCTGCAGTCGCCTGTCAGCGCCCCAGTCCTTTGGCGTTGGACCCGCTCGGTCAGCGCGCTCTCCCCCTCTGTCGCTGGCACCCCCTGGCCCGCTTGTCAGTGCTTGTCCACGCCCTCGCGCGCGCTCTCGGCCGCAGATCTAATCTCGACCGTTGGTTTTAGATCTGACGGTTAGAATAGCCTGATACCCCTTCACACGGTAGTTTTATTAAAGAGACCCTTGGTTTACTGGAAATCAACCCGTCGTCCCTGGTTTTCGTGCGCAGGCCCCTGTAATCTTGTAGATTTAGCCCTGGACTTTTAAATATTCACAGAATTAGACTTAATTTCATATTTTGAATTCCCAAACTTGTTTATTTCATATCTTTTGCATATTAACTTCAAATTTAGTGATTCAAATTGCAAAATGTTCATAGAATTATTCTCTATTTAAATAAAATGGTTTCACATACTGTCTGCACATTCTAATTTTTATGATGGAATATGAGCTAATATAGATGTAGTTCTATTTATTTAATAAAGTAAATAAAAGGAGAACCTTAGAGACTTAAACTTGTTTAAGCTTGTGAGATTAATAATATGTATTACATAAGTTCATCTCCATTCTAAATTTTAGGTCACAATAAAATAAATTGATCCATGCTTATGTACTTGTAAATAACATTTAGGGAAATGATAATCTATTTTGAAATAAAGTTAATGTATGCCATAGTTTATGTTATACTTTGAATTCATTATCCCCTAGGTAGTATTATGTCTTTTAAGATGTGTTCCAATGTTTGTACATGTTTGGTGTGATGTTCATTTGTACTTTCCTTAGACAACGAGCAGACCAAGATTCCTGAGTGTGTTGTTGGAGACCTCCCTGAGCAGCAACCTGGTGAAGGCAAGTGTCCTCTGACCTATTATGTCCTACATACTTTATAATTCACTGTCCCGCATTACTTTATGAAACCTAAGGATTGACTAGTCTGTATTCACTTGTCCTTGTTTACCTTTTGGGTTATCATGGTTAGCATGTTGCTATTGCCTTAACTTAATCAATGAACATGATGTGAACCTTTATGATACGATATTGTTATCCTATTTATGTGGATGATCTTGTAATGTTTTAGGGGGGCTTAGGCCTTTTTCCTGAGTACCTCTCCGTAAGGACCTGTTCATGGAGTGACCACCTGGGATAATAGTACAACCATGAGGGTGGAATGGGATGCCCTTAGCTGATTAATTAGATGAACCTGGGGGTGTAGTTGGCTTTGTCGGAGGGCCGTCAATGGGGGTCGGGGTGTAGTGCTCGCTCTACCAAGGTTGGGGTGCAGAGGTTCATTCGATTTGGTTTTTGTTAGTCACCCACCTTGGGGAAGTGTACTGCGTTTGTACGACTGGCGAAACATAACGAGCAGCTATGCACCAGGGGAGTCTTTGTAAAGGCTATGTAGTGAGACCCTGCTAGGTCACCTTGGAAGTGATCAATGGGTAATCATGATCTCCGGGCAGAATGGGAATCACGACTTGTGGGTAAAGTGTACAACCTCTGCAGAGTGTTAAAAACTAGTATATCAGCCGAGCTCACGGTTAAGAGCAGCCTTGGGATCCTCTTTGTTTGGAAGAACTTTGGATACTTTTATGTTGATGATTAACTAGGATGTTATAAAATCTGATCTTTGGTATTTCCTCTTTTGAGGAGGTACTTTTGGGTAATAACTGGGTTTATTACTAAAACTTGGCTCTACTAATAATAATAAATACTTGACTAACCTAAAAGCAACTGCTTAACCTCAACCCCACATACAGCTAGTCCACTTTAGCCAAACGGGACATTTGCTGAGTACGTTGATGTGTACTCACCCTTGCTTTACAAACCACCACCACCCTAGGTTGTCCCCACTGTTCTCAATGCTCAGGAGGTGAAACTGGCAACATGGATGACTTCGAGGAGTTTCCGGATTACGACGAGTTCTAGTTCTTTCTTAGTGGCAAACCCCCAGTCAGCTGCCTGTGTAGGCTTAGCTTCTACGCTTCGTAATTCCGCACTTTGATAATTATGTTGAACGATGATTATGTGTTAGACTCTACGGATGTCTTGGACATCTTGATATAATAAAGTACCTTTCCGCTATTATTTCAAGCATCGTGTGATGATGTCCAATTATGTAATCGTTGTGTACATGAGTTTCTGATCCTGGCACGTACATGGTTCGCATTTGGTTTGCCTTCGAAAACCGGGCGTGACAAAACGGTTCTTAGAATATGTTACAAGACCAAAAATTATTACAGCCACCTCCCAGCGGAACCCTCGCCTTGTCTCTGCAGATTCGGCTACTCGTCGTCAGCAGGATCACGCTGGAAGCGCTCAGCCATCAGCTCCACGGCGTCTAGTACGCTCTCCCGAGCGGCGTCTTCTGTGGCGGCTACCGGACCAGCGATCCCCAGCGCCAAGGATATGGCGGGGTCGTGACTCCGAAAGCACGTCAGGACGTATTCAACCACTGCCCTGTAGAGCTTGCTACCCTCTGCCTCCAGGCGGGCACCGAGGATCTGATCCAGGCGCCGGAGGCGATCGGCAGTGGAGTCCAGCACCGGGAGCGCATCGGAGATTAACGCTGGCAGCTCCGACACTGGGATGGGGCTCATCCCTAGCGGCACCAGTGTCGTGCTTGCCTCGCCGGCCCACGCGGCAATGCGCTGGACCCCGGCGCGGTGCTTCGCTTGGAGATCTTCAAGGGCCTTCCTGGTGGCCTCCACCGCCTGGGGACCCGGCGCCGCCTGTGCCGCGTTGAACTGGCGGATCTGCTCCTCCAGCTTCCTCTCTTTCTCCTCCACCTCGAGCTCGTGCTCGGCCAGCAACTCACCTCGCCGGGTGAGCATTTCTTCCCTGAAGGCAAGATCCGTCTCTCGCCTGGCGAGGTCCGTCTCCCACCTATCCAAGGACTGTTCCTTCGCCTTTAGATTTTCCTCGGCGAGGGTGGCGTCGCTGGCCTTGCCCTCGAGCTCTTGCTGCCATCTCTGCAGCCTCTCCACAGCCTTGACCTACTAGGCCCACTAGGTTTCTAGTGTCTGGTCTAGGGCATTTAGCTTGGCCTGGTATTCTGTCGTGAGGGCCTCCCTTTGGGTCACGGCCTCCTCCCTCCTGGCCACCTTCTTTTCCCTCCAGTGCGCCTCCAGCTCCATGGCGCACACCTTTTGGAGGTCTTCTTGTACTCCTTGTGGTCCCGCTCGAGTTAGGACCGCTCGGAGGTGAACTGTCGGGACGCCGACTTGGTGCGCTCCTCCAGTTGGGTGCGCTAGTCACTGAGGCGCTGGTGCTTAGCCTCAAGCGCCTCCCACTCCCGCAAAATTGCTGCCTCAATGTCACTAAGGACCTGGTGGGCACGGGACAGCATGCAGGGGAGGGGGACTAGAGTAGCTTCTTGCTCAGCGCCTGACCGGAGTCGCCGCCCAAACACCACCTCCATCTCCTCTGGAGCAGGCGGGGGGTTGGAGCTGGACACGCCTCCTGCGTCACCCCCAGTGTCGGGAGTGGGCGCGGATCCCCTAGCTGGGATCTCCTATGCCACTGTGACGCCGCCTGATGCTGGCGCCACTGCCACCGGACCCCCGGCTGGGGCATGGGAAGCCGCTGGCGCTGTCTTGGCAGCAGCTGGGGGTAGACCACCGGCACTACCCTCAGCAGATTCCTGCTGCTGAGAGCCAGACCCGTCGGTGGGCCTAGTATCTAGCGGAGGAGGCGTGACCATGGGAGTGGCAGAGGAAGAAACCCTGGCGAACAGACGATGGGTTAAGACTTGTCGGCATGATAATTAGACTCATAGAAAAAGGGGCTACACTTACTTGGGGCCCTGGACTTTCTAGCGACCCAAGAAGCAGGACGACCGCTGCTGTTGCGGTTGTTGTTGCTGTTGCTGCTGCTGGTGCCCCTGGGGGTGATCACCCCTAGAGGGTGGTGGTGGCGGCGGGACCGGAGGACTGACATGCCTCTGCGTGCCGTGGGCCTAGGAGCTGGCCTCCTCGGCCCCACATGCAGTCCTCTGGCGCTTCTGGGGGGGCTCCAAAACGAGCGACCCGTCAGCGCGACGCAGCCTGCGTCGCCTCTCCTCCTCCGACCTTCCAAAGCTACCTGGGGCGGAGGCACTGCTTGCAGCCCCTTTGCCCTTGTCCAAGGGGCTGGGGGCCACAGCGGGGTTGGCGCTAGGAGCCACAAGGGTGGGCTGGGGACCCCCAGCCGGTGCATCAGAGATCCGGATCCCACGGAAGGGGTCCCGGCCGTCGGTCTGGCGAACCGCCATGCCGCTGTCATCGAGGGTCAGCAGTGTGGCCAAGATCGCCGTCCTCAAGCCTATGTCATCGCAGAGCGCTGGGGTGGCCTGGGGGAGTATCAGGGACTCAGGGACAAAAGTCTCCTCGGTAATCCCTCCCACCAGGACAGCCAGCTCGTCCCAAGACAGATTGGTGCCTGGCCCATGCTAGATCCTACCGATGTCGTTCGGGCCGGTGAACCAGCAGCCCAGGCATGGCCTCCTCTGCAGCGGCATGATCCAGCGCTTCAGGAGGTCGCCGACCATGTGCATTGACGTCAAGCCGTCCATGGCTAGGACCTTGATCCTATCCAATATGGGCAGGAACTCTAGCGATAGGGACGGCTTGGTCCTCCACTACTTGCGGTCAAGGGCCGGCCCATTGGACGGAAGGATGAGGCGGTCGTTGGCCTCGATGCTGGCAATCACCCAGTCGCTACACCAGTTCTCCCACCTCGCTCCACCAAAGGTGGGAATGTAGACTACGGCCAGATCTGGCCTCGTCTGGAAGTAGTAGGCACCGATGTGGTCCCTAGTCTTTCCGGACTTGACAAGCACAAAGAAGTAGTGGAAGAGGGAAGTGCAGGGGGCCACACCTACAAACATCTCACAGAGGTGGACGAAGATGGCTGCCTAGAGGATGGAGTGGGGCGTGAGGTGTTGAAGCTGAAGCCTGAACTCCTCCAGCAGCAGCAGTAAGAAGAGCGAAATCGGCAGTGCCAATCCGCAAGAGATGTAGGAGGTGAACAGCATGAACTCCCAGGCGGCGAGATCGCCAAGGGGGCAGCGTCGGCACGGATTCTTCCAGCGAGCCCTGGCGTGCTCCACCCAAGCAGGCCACACACTAGATTAAGCGCTTCTTTAGACTGAAAGCAGTCAGGATGACCAAGCGAAGCCATGGCATGTGCGGCGGCGCGGGCGTAGAGCAGAAGAGCACGAAGGCAAAGAGGCGCAGTCGATTGGAAGAGAATGCGAAAAGTTAACTGTTGCACGCGGGGTGAATCCTTTTTCAAGGAAACCAGAGTCCTTGTTTAGGGAAACCCTTTCGCACGACCCTCAATCGCCGCATGAAATCACGCTCGATGGGCACCTAGGATCCAGGCAGCCCAGTCTATGACACAGGGGCCCAGGTCCACAAGTCATACAGTTTGTGTGTCAGATTTCGGGTGCGAAAAGAGCGAACCGCCGCACACGCCGGTAGTGCGCCTCCTTGGGGCCACTGCTGAAGACAAAAGGTAATTTTTTAAACCAATGCAGTGGTAATGAGGCGCCCCGCGCGTGGCTCGACGAAACCACCAGGCCTGGGGGCCATGGGTCAGTCAGCCGCGGGGACAGATATGGCAGTTGGCGTGACCGAAGGTGATTGACAGAGGGTGCATCAGCAGACGCGCTGAAACGGCATGCCAATCACCAATCAGGCCATGTTGAAGCAAAGTACAAGATTTGGCCCCACCTGCAGGCTCACATCCTCCCTAAGGTGGGCCCGAGGGCCACTGTCGATACCCTAAAACTAGGGTACCCCTTGCTACTGTATAAAGACGCAGTACCCACGTGGCTATCTTTAGTCGCGTGGTAAAAGAGTTGTATGTGGGACTAGGCCATGACTCGCCCTAGCCTCGGGCGACTACTCTGGGCCAGCAACAGCGCCTGACCCCACCACATGGGCGGGTCCGGAGGCGCCACGTGTCCAGAGAAAGTGTTATACTCCAAGGCATCAACAGTGAGTCCGGACCCCCATGGGAAAGTGCCAGACCCCTGGATATATAGTCCGGACCTCCAAGTTTGGTCTAGGACCCCCATGTGTATGGACCGGACCCCTAGAATGGGATCCGGACCCCCCCATATGGGGTTCGGGCCGCCCACAGTAGGGTCCCAAGGTTCCAGGACAGAACACACCCGGGCCTTAATCAGGGCCCAGACAGGGGTTCGGTGCTGACACGTGTCCAGACCTAGTCTGGTGGGATCCGGACCTATCTGCATACACTTCTGCTCCCGCTCAGGCGGAGACCCGATGCTGCCACGTGGCATACTGCGCGCGGCATAAGCCAACAGGTGGAACCTAGCATGATGCCTCTGGGCTACGCGCGCCTTCGCATTCATTACGGATAAGACGTGCATCTGCCCATTCCATTGACAGGCGGCGTGCTCAGTCCATGATGCGTGGGCCATGCTGTTACTCACCATTACTCGCATGTCACCAGGAAAAGGATTACTACCTATCAATGCTACATGGACTGCGGTCATCATGACTCCCACTGATTACTCAAGCGTTGCTAAGGCGGAGGATCTTTGTGTGTTGTTAGCATTTACTATTCACATAATGTATTCCTACCATTATACTCCTGGGCCCACATGTCGGGGCTTAGCATCCTTGTATGTACCTCCCTTAAACTATAAAAGGGAAGGGACACCACGTTACAAGGGACATTCACACGCAAGCTCACACGCTCAGACACAGACTCAATACAACTTACACACAGTGGAGGTAGGGAATTACGCTCCGGTGGCCTGAACCACTAGAAACCCTCGCGTGTTCTTGTGTTCACCCCAAATTCACCAAACAGGCAACTGCTTAGGCCCCCTCCTCATCTTAGGATTAGGGCAGGTGCATTCTGCCACCCGGCAGGAGGATTTTCTCTCCGACAGTGTTCCTGAGATTGATAGTCTCCGTGAGACTATATTGAAGGAAGCCCATGACTCTTATTACTCTATTCATCCTAGGAGCACTAAGATGTATCAGGATTTGAAGCAAAAGTACTGGTGGTATGGGCTGAAAAGTGATGTAGCTGCACACGTGGCTATGTGTGATGTGTGTTAAAGAGTCAAAGCTGAACATCAAAGACCAGCTGGACTACTACACCCGTTAAAAGTACTCGAATGGAAGTGGGAGAAGATTGGTATGGACTTCATTGTCGTGTTGCCTCGCACCCTGAAAGGGTATGATTCCATATGGGTGATTGTAGATAGGCTGACCAAAGTGGCTCACTTCATTCCAGTCAAGACTACTTACAAGGGATCTCAGTTGGCAGAGTTATACATGGCTCGGATTGTGTGTTTACATGGAGTACCAAAGAAGATCGTTTTGGATAGAGGCTCACAGTTTACCTCTAGATTTTGGAAAAGCTTTCATGAGAATATGAATACAAAGTTGAGTTTCAGTTCGGCCTATCATCCTCAAACTGATGGCCAGACTGAAAGGACCAATCAAGTACTAGAGTATATGTTGAGAGCTTGTGCCCTTCATCACGGAGGCAGTTGGGACAAAAGTCTACCATATGCTGAGTTCTGATATAATAATAGTTACCAGGCCAGTCTGAAGATGTCACCATTTGAAGCTTTATATGGCAGGAAGTGCAGGACTCCTCTATATTAGGATCAGACTGGAGAAAGACAGTTCTTTGGGCCTGAACTTATTCAAGAGGCAGAAGAACAAGTCCGCATAATCCAGGAGAACTTGAGGGTGGCATAGACCAGGCAAAAGAGCTATGCTGATAATCGAAGAAGACCCCTGGAGTTTGAGGAAGGTGATCATGTGTACCTCAAGGTGTCACCACTTCATGGAATGAAGAGATTCAAAGTGAAAGGAAAATTATCCCCTCATTTTATTGGACCCTTCAGAATCTTTAGGCGAGTTGGGGAGATGGCCTACCAACTTGAGCTACCTGATCATCTATCTGATGTACACGATGTATTCCACGTGTCTCAACTCAAGAAGTGTTTACGTGTCCTTGAGGAACAACTACCAATGGAAGAGCTCACTATTCAGGCTGATCTTACTTACATGGAGTATCCTATCAAGATTCTTGATACATTGACTCGAGTTACAAGAAATAAAGTGATAAAGATGTGCAAGGTGCAATGGAGCCATCATGGAGAAGATGAAGCTACATGGGAAAGAGAAGAAGAGCTTCGGATAGAATTTCCCCATCCTTTCCCTAGTCCTTCCTAAATCTCGAGGACGAGATTCTTGTTAAGGGGGGTAGGATTTGTAATACCCAAATTTGTAAAAGTATAAGAAATGAGATTGTTTTCCTTATATGTGTTGCCTTTATTCATTAGTACATGTGAAACCCCATTTAGAAGTGAATCATTAAATAAATGACACATAAATAACCTAATGCATCATGTTGGTGTTTATTTGTTTATGCATTTGTCTACAAAGGTAATGATAGTAGAAATAAACAAATGGTGAAATAGACACTTAAACCTAAAGTTAGAAATTTAAAATGTGGAGAAAAGGAAGAATACCAAACAAAGATAAAGAAAATAAATATAAAAATAGTTAGACCTTCCATATTATTGGCTTCAATTTGTACATTTAAAATGAGTATAAGTTCACAGTTAAAATTGAATTCAAATTTGAATTCTAGAAATTAAAAGGAAAAAAGGAAAAGGAAAATATAAAAGAAAAAAGGGAAAGAAAAATGGAAAACTGTTATTGGGTCGATTATCACCGGGCGACCCACTATTGTGCCCCGCGTGGCCGGGCGCGCGCGTACCGCGGTGCCGACAAGTGGGTCCGCGGGGGCAGAGATCGGATGACCGCTAGGCCCGCTTTGCTAGACCTGCGCCCGTCTTTTGTTGCGCTGACGGGTGACCCCTTTGGTCAGTCCCTCCCCACCTCACCACGACGTGCGAGCCGATTCCTTCGCCGGAGAAGCCGGACCTCCCTCAACCACTTCCGCACCTTCCCTGCGGATCACTCGAGAGCCTCGGCCTCGTGCATAAGAACCAGCGCTCTATTCTTTCCTCCCCCTCCATTCCCCAAGTCATACGGTGGACACTGCTACCGGTGAGACAAAGAATAGAGAGAGAGTGTGCCACGAACCGGGTGGTCGTCGGTGTTGTCCTCGCCACGGCTGGCATCCGGGGGTCCACGACGAGTCGAGGTGCTTCGGGTGGTTGCCGGTGGATCGCCCGTAGCTAGATTGGGAGGGAATCGACCCTGGGGCAGCCAGAATTCATCACCATACACATCGATCTGCCGCGCCGCGTGGGTAGATCGGAGTACTCCTGGAATCGCGGTGAGCAACCTCTCACCTGCATCGAACGGTTATCCTCTACATGTTACTGCAATTGATTCGGAGTTCGTGCATGTGGGCCGGATTTTGGGCGACGCCGGCCATGGCGCCACCGCGGGCGAGACACTCCGCCATGCTCGTTCGTTGTAGGGGAGTAGAGATAGATGACAGTGCGATCGGAGCTGTCGATCATCCTAGGGGCGGTCTGGATTAGACGTCGAGCGTACTGCTTCGGGCCATGGTCGGGCGCGGTTGATCTCATGATGAACGGACATGATTCAATGTCCGTGTACCCATTCGGCACGTTCGGTCTGGTTCGTTGATCTGGATCGGACGGATAGAAATGGATCTAGAATAATAACATCCTCACCATTGAATTCGGATCCAACGGTTTTCGTCGCGTACCGATTCATCCACCGCTAGATCAAATCCTGGCCGCGGGATTGAGATCTGACGGCCGAAACGGCTCCATACCCTTTCGGCCGTGCACATTCACATATGAGCCCTGCAGAATACAGAAACTAACCCACCGTTCACATCCACTGTTCACTAAGTCTAGTGAATCTAACGCAGTGGCCCCTGTGTTTCTGTTTAATTGACGCCTCGACCAGAGATCAGAGAAATTAGTGAATGAATTATAGAAATTAATTTTTAATACAAAAATAATTCTAGGAACTTGTAAATTTCATATAAAATTCATTTTAACTCCTTTTTAGTCCATTCTAGATCCTATAAATTTGTAATAATATTGTTCATCACATAGTGTCTCTGTTGTGACATGAAAACAATATTAAAATTGAGCTCTTAATTAATCTTGTACCAAACACCTAAAACCTTTGGAAATCCATAACTTAAAATCCATAACTCTGAATTTAATGATTCTTTTTCCTATGATCTTATTTTAATATGTAGATTATTAATATATATTTTATATACATGTTTAGTGTGATGTTAATTTTTCCTTTGTACTATGCTTGTTTGTGTTGTGGCGAGTAGAAGAGCCAATGGCTGAGGATCCCGGTGTTCAGCTGGTAGAAGTTGCTAGGCAGGAGCTCATTGAAAGCAAGTTGTGCCCTTGATCACTTTTATTATCCAATAATGTTCTTTATAATCATTTATTCATGCATAGGCTTAATTTTGATGGGACCCAATAGGTCACCCTAGTCTGGTTATCTTTTTACCTTGTTCACCCCTTAATCATTTGGGTAATTTTGCTATTGCTCTATATGGTTTTGGGTTTAATATTACATTATCTTCATGTTCCATTTATACTATTATTTTATTTATGTTTATGTCAAGATCATTGTTTTTAATTGGAACATGGAGCTTAACTTGAGAAACACGTGCCACCACAAGGGTGGAATGGGACGCCCTTGGCTGACTAACTAGGAAAGGTAGTGGAGGACTATCTTACCCGATAGGGGCAAGGGCAGTAGGGGAGTAGGCATGTAGGGAGGTTCCCGGGTTGATTTTGCTGTGATGGTAGTCAGACGGGGGATTCCTACATTGCTCTTCCTAGCAACTGTAGCAGGTTTTCTGAAGCTAGTGAAACTTTGTAAAGGCCTCGTATTGTTACCCTGCCTCGCTTCCTTAATAGAGGTGTATGGGGCCCGTACAACCCCGTGGCAGATAGGTAACATGAGTTGTGGGTATAGGGTACAACCTCTGCAGAGTGTAAAACTGGTATACTAGCTGTGCTCGCGGTCATGAGCAGCTCAGGACTCTCGCAGGATTAATCTATGGAACTTAATTCAATTTGTCATTTGCATTGCATGGGATTTGTTATTAATTTTGTTCTATTCTTATTATGGTTTGGTATTTACTTACATCTAGTAATTGCTAATAAAATTTGACCAACTTATAAAAAAGCAATGCTCGACTTTAACCCCTATTGTTGATCAGCCTTACACATCACATGAACTCCCACCTTTGTTGAGTTCATGCACATTATTCCCCACGACTTATTGAATTATGATGTTTTGTAGACACTTGCGATATATAAACCCCCCACAGGAGAAGAACAGGTGGCCCATGAAGAGCCGCACAACGAGGAGTTTGACTTGATCTAGGTGGCGTCTCCTAGTCGACTTTATGGCGCCAAGGATGGATATTACTTCGCTTTATATTTATCTTTTATTTTCATAAGACTTCCGCTATGTAATAAATACTTTTTTGATATTGTGACATTTATCTCTATACACTCTGTTATTATGTGTGTTGTTCTTCTTTGGCGCACATATGAGACGCACTTGGCTTTATCCCTTAAATCCGGGTGTGACAGTCTAAGCCGCTCATGACCATGAGCATGGCTGATATACTAGTTTTACACTCTGAGGAGGCTGCGCATCTTTACCCACAAGTCGTGTTACTCATCTGCCACGGGGTCATGAATCACATACACCTCTACCGAGGAGGCAAGGTAGGGTAGCACTACAGGCCTTTACAAAGTTCCACTAGCTTCAGAAAACCTGCTATGGTTTCTAAGAAGGGCAATATAGGAATCCCTCATCCTAAAATCCTTCACAGCATGATCGACCCATGAACCTCCCTATACTGCAGCTCCCCTACCGCCCTTTCCCCTTTCGGGTGAGCTAGCCCTCCACTATCTTTCCTAATTAGTCAGCCAAGGGCGTTTCAAACCACCCTTGTGGTAGCACTATTTTCTCAGGTGGTCGCTCCATGTTCCAATTAACATAATGATCTTATCATGAACAACAAATAAACCAACAGTATTAATGGAACATGATCATATATAACATTAATTCCCAAAACCAGGTAGTGCAATAGCAGATACTACCCAAAAGTTCATTGGTAGCAAGGAGTACGGTAAATCAAACTAGGGTGACCTATTGGGTCCCATCAAATTTACCTGAGCATGTCACAATGATTAACATAAATATTATTAGGTAAAAAAGAGTGATTAAGGGCACAACTTTCCTGTGACTTGAGATTCCAGGTATTTCACCAAATTGATCCTCGGGTTTCTCGTGACCTCACTACTACTCGAAGCAATACATACAAATAGACAAGGAGTACATAAAAATAACATTACACCAAACATGAGAACAAACATCATAATAATATTATATGTGCGATACGAGATCGTAGGTTCGAGAATCACTAAAATCGGAGTTACGGTTAAAAAGATATGGTTTTCGTTAAATATAGGTGGCTCAACAATAAAAGTATATCCTCGGTTAACTAATAATAAGCATGTGAGAAAGATATTCTAAATAACATCTTAGTTCATCTCTAATCCATGTTATATCTTAATTAGAGGCCATCTTTTAGTCAGGTTACAATTATAGATAGATTAACTTTGATCTACAAAGATTAATCTACTACTCATAGGTTAAACAATATATATTTATAAAAGTTATGTGACATGACAGAATAATATTGTTACTACATAGGAAATTTTATTACGAAGCTAACACGATTAGAACAGAGTAATTTAGAGATAAAATGAATAAGTTATGATTTATTTAAAATTTCTAGATTTATTTTCATACGTAAAGTCAATTTCTTATTCCTTTTATATAATTTGGTGGACTCTTGGACTACGGGTACTATTTATATAAAAGTTAGGGGCTAAAATACTAAAAGTGGGACCTGCTTATAATTATTTTTGAATACGACTGGATGGCGGGTTTATTCAATAAAAGGGCATGGGCTCTTTAGCAAAATGTATGAGGCCGAAGGGGTATGGGGTGTCCGTGGCCGTCCGACCAAAACGAAGGGCCAGGATTAGGTTTCAATTTCCTGTGAACCTATATCAATATTTGACCACTGGATCATGATCCAACGGTCTAGATTTTAAATTACTAAGATCACTTTTCATCCGACCGATTTGGATCGGACAGCCCAAACC
Organism: Zea luxurians; assembly: GCA_029449295.1. Lineage (NCBI taxonomy): Eukaryota > Viridiplantae > Streptophyta > Magnoliopsida > Poales > Poaceae > Zea > Zea luxurians. The sequence goes on from JAOPSE010001049.1 coordinate 143,387, forward strand.
CAACCATGAAGGGGGTACACCCCCTATCTAATCCTGATCGCATAAATTAGATCTGACGGTGCCCGCCATCCTCTCCCCCATGCCACTCTCCCCTGGCGGAGCACTACGGTGGCCGTCGCTTCATGGCCTGGATACGTCAGTGAGCAACGACATGGCAACCCGGTGCTCGGATCTACGTGCTGCAAGGTACAATCGTTCCTAAGAACATGACGAACCTGCAAGAGGGTTACTTACCGATGATTATTCAACTAGGGACCCAGACCTCGGTGTATTGCGGCCCCACGGTGGTAGAGTAGCTCCAATAGGAAGTCCCTGCAGACCACCAATCGCGCCCGCTGAGGGTACCCTTTGCTCCAGCGTGCTTCGAAGAAGATCTCCGACCACCACGCGCCACCCGAATGACCACGCAGCCAAGTATCCCATGTCGATGTCATGTTTCTCCCTCTGCCATCTCTTATGTCCTTGGTGAGATCCACCCAGCATACCTAATTGGTAGTGCCATGGCCGCCTTATATAGGCGCTGGGGAAGGAACAGGGCCCCACCAGATCCCAACAACCCTGCCATATCCTAACTAACCACAGCGAGCCGCGTGGGGAAGAAGGCCTTCTGACGGGGTGGGCCCAGAGACTCGTGTCCGTCGCACGCAACAAGTGGGGTGAGGGCTGACGAGGAGGTCCCATAGGCTTGTGGAACAAAGGAGTCTGTCGTGGGACGCTTGCTCCGACAAGGTGGGATCACATGTTAACGACTTAGTAACAGTGTGTGCACGGGAGAGATAAAGTGGAGCTGGGCCGGTAGGGGAATTCGGCCCATTTGGTCGACTCTCCAATTCTCTTATTTTCTTTATTTTTATTTTTAGTTTCCTATTTCTTTCAAGTTTGAATATGGTTTAAATTTAATTTCAGATCTAGGTTAAAAGTTCTCAATTCAAGCTACTATGCACAGCATAAAACTGCAACATGAAAATGCAAAGGTTTTATTATATTTATATTAACATTTATTGAAGCAAATACTCCCCGACATAATCCACATGCACACATATTTTACTTAAGAAGATAATCTTTTGCATGTTTATTCCTAATAAAAGCATATTCAAAAATTTAGTAATAATTATTTATTTACTTTAGGAGAAGGTAAATACAATCTTTGTCATGAATCATTTTACCCCATATAGTTTTAAGGAGTGCCTTAGTTATATAATTTATAAAGGGGAAATGCATAGATTAAAAGTCTCTTATTCTATTTATAGTTTCTAACTTAAACTTGTAGTCTCAAGGTTTGTATAAAAGTTTTGAACTACTAGACTTTTTTTATGTTACTAGTTGTTTGTTTTAGGAACTCGAAAAAAAGAAATACTTTATAAAGAAAGGAATTGATTATTAGAAGACGTTTTATCTTAAGTCTTTGTTTTGGAGAGTTCTTTAGATCACCAAAATGTGTTTTTTGTGTTACAAATTCTACCCCCCTAAAAAATAATCATGTCCTCGAGATTAGTAAGAAAGGGAATATATAAAGAATGGTTTGTAATTTAGCTTTTAGTTTCTAATTAGATCAAAAATCAAGGGTCCTCCTTTTTATGATTATCATTAATGGGTGATTAGGAGAGTATTGGTATCTAGGCACTTATTATGTGGGATAAGAGATGGATAGATTGGGGTAAGAAGGATTATGGCAAGGAAAGACACCATCTTGTGTTGTGATGCATCTGAAGATCTGGTTTGACTTTTATCCTTCCTTGATGAGGTTGATCTTGTCTTCTCGAGTCTGAGTTAGGGACCTTCTGTCTTGGTGTTAGATACTATTATTCGAGTTGGGATAACAACTGTGGGTACATGGGTTGGTAGGTTAGATAGAGTTTTACTTTGCTTTTGGGATAGATTGATTAGGCAACCTATGATGTAGGTTAGGTTGTTGTTCACAGAGGAGTTGGTCTAAGAAATTAATTTAGGTTAAGATATGTTTGTAGAAGCAGTGTCTAATCTATGTCACCCGGATTAACTAACATGTCAAGTAACTCACTATAGAATGGATCATATTAGATAAGATGGGATCTAGATTAGATTGGTATGACTTAGACCGGATTGGATCTAATTAATTTTGACTAGATCATGGTCAGGTAGTTGTACATGGCCAAGTTAGTTTATGGCACCAATTTATGATTAAGTGAACTATGTGGGATAAGTATACTTATTAGGACAAGATGAATCTATAGGAATAAGATAGCATCTTCCAAGACGAGATGGATCTATTAAGCTTGATATTTTAATGGGGGATAATCTAGGTAGATTATTTGTCTTGAAACATATTTTTATGCATATGTGTCTATGCAAATGCAATTGCGGACATTACTCCACAATTCATCACACTCAATCAAAGAACCAAATCAAACACAGTTCATAAGGACAAGCATTCCAAGGTGTGAAATCCTTTTAATCTTTAGAAGTGAAAAGGTAAGAATGATTAGAGTAAAGCAGCAATAGATAAGAAAATATTAAGGAAGGTTTAGAAAGAATTAGAGTAGCAATGTAAGTAGTTAAGGGTTATCCACTTCTATCTAGGTTTCGTCCTACAGTAAACATTCATCTCATACCACTTCTGTCACACCCGGATTTAACACGCAAACCCGGGCACGAACCAAATGTGTGTTGGGATCAAGTCTCACACATATGATGACTCATGGTACAAAAACGAATGTCACATCTTTACTATATAATAGGAGTTCTGTACAAAATAACTAAATAATTACATCATACGAAGACAACGATCACGCAACCATAGTTGACTAGGAGATGACGGCCTAGATCTCTCATGAACTCATCGCGACATCCTTCATGCTCTTCATCATGTGGTGTAATACCCAGTTTTGAAATATTAAGAAAAAGGGGGAATATCAAATTTTGAATATACTTTTAAAATTCGACATACATGCAAGAGTAACAAAGATTCTATAACATGTGTTGTGTATGAGTGCATTTCATACCTGAAACATTTGCTCCAATAGATGAATAAAATAAATAATATAAACAAAGTTGTATTCCATGCTGGAATTTTGATCTGTGCATCTAAACTGGTATTTAAACTTCAAAATAGAGTTTAATTTGTAATTTAAACACTAATTGAAAACTGAATTTCAAACAAGAAAATACAGATAGAAAAGGAAAGAAACAAAATGGCTCTCAGGCCAAAAGCACCTAGCCGCTTTGACTAACAGCACTGGCTCATGTTCCAAACAATTATATTTTATTGTGTTGGCCGAAGCATGCGTCATCAGGACCTCAGCAAGGACATCAGCCATGTTTCATTGACGCGTGGGGTCCATCGGACTTCTCTTCTGCAGGTTCATGGCCGTAGCCCATATCGTAACAATCCATGGGGAGTTTGTTTAGGAAAATCTGTTGCAACCATCCGCTACGTCCGGCTCCTCACTGCATAAATAGAGGAGATTTTTCTCTCAGACCTCAACCCCATCACCTTAGTCACCAAGAACGTAGAGAGAGAGAGATTGAGATCACGTTGTGGCACTGGGAGCAAGGCTGCGGGCGTTGATAGGAATCTTTGAAGGACCAGGGAGAATCACCGTCGGGCATCCGTGTGGTCGTAGTCTTACCTGGTGAGGAAGACCAACCAGAGCCATGGGAGTCCACACTATCATTCAGGCCACGCCGCGGAACTACTGCCTGGCGTGGTCAGCATCATCTACATCGTGATCACGAACAAGCAAGCTACAGAGGATCCAGAGGTTTAGCTGGTAGAGACTGCTGAGCAGGAGCTCGTCGAAGGCAAGTTGTGCCCTTGATCACTTTCTTTTACCCATTCATGTTCTTATTAATCATAATGATCTGCATAGGTTAATTTTGCTGGGAACCAATAGGTTACCCTAGATTTTGACTATCTTTATACCTTGTTTCACCACTGGTTTTACTACTAAAATTTTGGGTAGTACATGCTATTGCTTTATGTGGATTTGGGTATAGAGATATTTATTACTCATGATTACACTTTTTATTATCTGTTCATTATTTACTGTTCATGATAAGATCATTATGTTAATGGGAACATGGAGAACCACCCGGGAAAACAGTGCTACCACAAGGTTTAATGGGACGCCCTTGGCTGATTAACTAGGAAAGCTAGTGGATGACTACCTTACCCGAAATGGGCAAGGGCAGTAGGGGAGTGGTTAGTGTAGGGAGGTCCTTTTGTTGATTTTGCTGTGATGGCGGTCAGGCGAGGGATTCCTGCACTGGAGCTTCCCATAAATTGTAGCGGGTTTTCTGAAACTAGTGGAACTTTGTAAAGGCCTCGTAGTGGTACCCTGCCTCGCTTTCTAGGTAGAGGTGTACGGGGTCTAATCAACTCCATGGAAAATGGGTAACATGACTTGTGGGTAAAGATGCGCAACCTCTATAGAGTGTAAAACTGGTATACTAGTCGTGCTCACGGTCATGAGCGGCTCAGACACTTACATGATTAATTTATGGAACTTAAACTTAATTTGTCATTTCATTGCATCTGGGATTATTTTATTATTACTTTTACTTATTATTACTATGGTTTGGTATTTACTTACACTTAGTAATTGCTAATAAAATTTTGACCAACTTAAAAGCAATGCTCAGCTTTAACCTTTATTTCATTGATCAGCCTTACACTTCATGAACTCCCACCTTTGGTGAGTCCATGCACATTATTCCCCACAACTTGTTGAGCGATGAACATGTGTGAGCTCACCCTTGCTGTCTCACACCCCCCCACAGGAGAAGAACAAGTGGTCGAAGAGGAGCCGCCTAACACCGAGGCTTTCGACTTGATCTAGGTGGCGTCTCCCAGTCAACTTTGTGGCGCCAGGGAATAATATATAGTTCGCTCTATTTTATCATTTATTTTTGTAAGACTTCTGATATGTAATAAGTACATTTATGATATTTATGACATTTATCTCTATGCACTATGTTATTATATGTGTTGTCTTCTCTGGCGCATATATGAGATGCATCCGGCTTTGTTCCTTAAAGCCCGGGTGTGACAGAAGTGGTATCAGACCAAATGTTGACTGTAGGACGAAACCTAGATAGAAATGGACAAAACCCTTACCTACTTACCTTACTCTGATTCTCTCTATACTTATCTTGATCCTGTCTCACCTTCTACTGTTCTACTCTGATCATTCTTTCCTTTTCTACTCTGAGACAAGATGGATTTCACACCTTGGAATCCTACATGTATGATCTTTTTAGGAGATAGGAGGCCTAAGACAAAAATCAAAACTATTTTCTCTATTTAAAAATGTTGTTTGATTGTTCTGATGATAAATGCCTTATTTGCTTGTTTGACTGATTGAATTATTATAGATGGGCATCTTAGCATGTACCACCATAAGGTATTGAGTTAGCTTTAGTAGGTAAAATATTAATCTGCTTAGCTAATAAATCCCCAAAGTAACATGCTTCGTAATTACTGCCTTGTCTACTATTCTCTCTTACCATATTTATCTAACTCAGATGGTCAATACCAGGAGGGGTGGCAGAATTGATTTACCTCCCAGACGACACACTCGAAGGATATTTAGACAACCCTAGCCACAACTAGCAGAGATGAATCCTCCTAATCCTCCACCAGGCGGAGTTGACCCACTGGTTGCAGCTCAGATGAGGATGATGCAACAAATGGCGGACACTATGGCAGATATGCGTGCTCAGATGCGGCAAGAACGCCAGGAGATGCGCCAGGAACGAGAATAGATATGCCAGGAGTTGCGTTAGGAGAGAAGGGCGCAACAGCAGCTGCAACATCAATTTCAACAACAACAGCAACAGCAACAACAGCAACAAGTACCATTGCCTCCACCACCACCACCAGTTCCACCTCGTGATAAGCACCGGGAATTTATGAGTCACAAGCCGCCGACCTTCACCAGTTCGCCAGATCCACTTGATGCAGATGATTGGTTGAAGTCAATTGAGAAGATGCTCAACATTGCCCAATGCTCAGACCGGGAGAAAGTTCTTTATGCCTCTGGTCGTCTGACAGGTCCTGCTGCTGACTGGTGGGATTTTTATGTGGCTGCCCATGATGCTGCTGACACTATTACTTGGGCGGAATTCAGTACACAATTAGAAACTACCACATTCCAGCTGGATTGATGAAGATTAAGAAGAAAGAGTTTCTGTCATTGAAGCAAGGCAACATGTCTGTCAACGAGTACAGAGATAAATTCATTCAGCTGTCAAGATATGCTCCGGATGAGGTTGCTGAGGATGAGAAGAAGCAGGAGCACTTTATTGAAGAACTTAATGGGCCCCTACAGTATGCACTAGTTGCACACACATTTCTGTCATTTCAGAGGCTACTGGATAAGGCTCTTGCTATTGAACACAAGCGTGTTCAACTGGGAGACTTGAAGAGGAAGGCTATCTCATAGGGACAGGGTAGCAGCAGTGTTCGTCCCCGCTATGTTTCACCACAGGGTACACCTACTCGTCCAGGAGGAGGACCACGCCCAGCTCAGTACGCTCCACATGGGTCTCCACAAACACCTCCTACTCGTCAGGCTACTCCCACTGGCACCCCGACAAGGTCTGCAGGACAGAAGACCAACCCTACATGCTTCAAGTGCAGTCAGATTGGGCACTATGCTAATGCTTGTCCGATGGGGAATTCTGGTACACCAGCTAAGAACAAGCAACAGACTCCTAGCAAGGGAAATTCTATAGCCAGGGTGAATCAAGTCAGCGTTGATGCTACTCCTGATGGTGCTGACATCGTACTTGATATGTTTTACATTAATGTCATTCCTGCAACCATATTATTTGATTCTGGTGCTACATATTCATTCATGTCTGCTCGATATGCCAACACAAATGAGATACCACTGCTAAATATGAGAAAACCAATGATAGCAATCACACCTAAAGGGCCTATTAAGGCAAATCAAATGACACGTAGATTGACATTAACAATTATGGGAAGAGAATTTGGAGCCACTGCTATAATATAAGAGGCAAGTAGTATAGATCTGATCCTTGGTATGTCATGGTTAAGAAAGGCAAAGGTCGTTCTAGCATGTGGTAGGGGTACTGTAGAACTCACCAGCCCTAAAGGAGAAAGATTTCAAGTTCAAATTGCAGTAACCACCTCTTCCAAACGGGCGATATATTTTATAGCTAAGGAGTTTGTGGGTGACAACATCCGTGTGGTTAGAGATTTTCCGGATGTCTTTCCAGAGGAGTTACCAGGGATGCCACCAGATAGAGAAGTTGAGTTTGTGATTGATCTTCTACGTGGAACTGCCCCTATATCTAAACGACAATACAAGATGTCTGTAGAAGAATTAAAGGAACTTAAGAAGCTGTTAACCGAGTTACAAGAGGTTGGGTACATTCGTCTGAGTTCCTCACCTTGGGGAGCACCGGTACTGTTTGTACAGAAAAAGGATGGATCAAAGTGGATGTGTGTGGATTATAGATCACTTAATGATGTTACTGTGAAGAACAAGTATCCATTACCACATATTGAGGATTTATTTGATCAGATGAGAGGTACTAGGGTATTCTCGAAGATTGATCTCCGATTGGGATACCATCAAATGATGATTAGACCATCGGATATTCCTAAGACGGCTTTCTCAGCCTGATATGGATTATATGAGTTCACTATAATGTCGTTTGGATTAACCAATGCACCAACTTATTTTATAAATTTGATGAATAAGGTGTTTATGGAGTATTTGGACAGATTCGTCGTGGTGTTCATCGGCGATATTCTTATCTATTCTAAGAGTGAAAGTGATCATGAAGAACATCTAAGGTTGGTGCTGCAGAAGCTACGAGATAATCAACTCTACGCTAAGTTCAGTAAATGCGAGTTTTGGATTGGTGAGGTGCCATTCCTTGGACATATTATTTCTAATGGCGGAATATCAGTGGATCCTGCTAAAGTGAAGGAGATAATGGAATGGAGCGTGCCCACTACCGTCACTGAGATTCGGAGTTTCTTCGGGCTTGCAGGATATTATTAGAGATTTATTGAAGGATTCTCTAAGATCGCCAAGCCTATGACCTCGCTTCTGGAGAAAGGAAGAGAATTTAAGTGGGATGAGAAGTGCCAAGAAAGCTTTGATGAATTAAAGAAGAGATTGATGTCACCACTAGTGTTGGTTATGCCAGATCTGTAGAAAGGATTTGACATTTATTGTGATGCATGTGGTCAAGGATTGGGATGTGTGCTCATGCAAGAAGGACATGTGATTGCCTATGCGTCTTGTCAGTTGCGGAAACATGAATTGAACTACCCCACTCATGACTTAGAACTGGCAGCTGTTGTGCATGCGCTTAAGATTTGGAGACATTATATTATGGGAACCAAGTGTCAAGTATACACGGATCATAAGAGTTTGAAGTATATATTCACTCAGAAGGATCTCAACCTTAGGCAATGCCGTTGGTTGGAGCTTATTAAGGATTATGATTTGGAGATTCACTATCACCTAGGCAAGGTGAATTTGGTTGCAGATGCCTTGAGTCAGAAGGAGCACATTCACTCCGCTATTGTTGTCCAGCTACCCGATGAATTAGCAAAAGATTTTGAGAGACTCAATCTGGGAATTGTTACACACACTGAAGGAGTCACCATCAAATTGGAACCTACCTTGGAGCAAGAAATTCGTAAAGGTGAAGTGGGTGATGCAAAAATTCTAGAGATTAAGGATCTGATTACTGAAGGTAGAGGTCCAGAATTCATGGAGGATGAGCAAGGTACTACATGGTTCAAGGATCAGATATGTGTTCCGGAGATTGATAGCCTTCGTGAGACTATATTGAAAGAAGCCCATGATTCTGATTACTCTATCCACCCTGGTAGCACTAAGATGTATTAGGATTTGAAGCAGAAATACTGGTGGTATGGATTGAAAAGAGATGTGGCTGCACATGTGGCTAAGTGTGATGTGTGTCAAAGAGTCAAGGCCAAACATCAAAGACCAGCTGGACTATTGCACCCGCTTAAGATTCCCGAGTGGAAATGGGAAGAAATTGGTATGGATTTCATTGTTGGACTACCCCGCACTCCAGCAGGTTATGACTCAATTTGGGTGATTGTGGATAGATTGACAAAAGTGGCTCATTTTAATACCGGTGAGGACTAATTACACGGAAGCCAAGCTAGCAGAATTGTATATGACTCAGATAGTTTGTCTACATGGAGTTCCTAAGAAGATCGTGTCTGACCGAGGATCACAGTTTACTTCTCGGTTTTGGAAGAAGTTGCATGAGAGCTTGGATACAAAGTTGAATTTTAGTTCTGCCTACCATCCCCAGACTGATGGACAGACAGAGAGGACTAACCAAGTACTGGAGGATATGTTAAGAGCTTGTGCTCTTAAACATGGTGGAAGTTGGGATAAGAGCTTACCATATGCGTAGTTCTCTTATAATAATAGCTACCAGGCCAGTTTGAAGATGTCACCATTTGAGGCTTTATATGGTAGGAAGTGCAGGACTCCTCTATATTGGGATCAGACTGGAGAAAGACAGTTCTTTGGGCCTGAACTTATACAAGAGGCAGAAAAACAAGTGCGAATGATAAGGGAGAATTTGGGAATTGCACAATCAAGGCAAAAGAGCTACACTGATAATAGGAGAAGACTACTGGAGTTTAAGGAGGGTGATCATGTCTATTTAAAGGTGTCACCACTTTGGGGTATGAGGAGATTCAAAGTTAAAGGAAAGTTGTCCCCTCGCTTCATTGGACCTTTCTTGATCTTAAAGCGAGTGGGAGAAGTTGCATATCAACTGGAACTACCCGATCATCTGTCAGATATACATGATGTCTTTCACATGTCCCAACTAAAGAAGTGCCTCAGGGTACTTGAGGAGCAGCTACCAATGGAGGACCTTAGTGTTCAAGATGACCTGACATATGCTGAGTACCCTATCAAAATTCTTGATACACTGACGCAAGTTACAAGAAATAAGGTTATAAAGATGTGCAAAGTGCAATGTAGTCATCATGGAGAAGATGAAGCTACATGGGAGAGAGAAGAAGAACTACGCATAGACTTTCCCCATCTTTTTCCTAGTCCTTCTTAAATCTCGAGGACGAGATTCTCTGTAAGGGGGTAGGATTTGTAATACCCAGTTTGGAAATATTAAGAAAGAGGGGGAATATCAAATTTTGAATATACTTTTAAAATTTGACATACATGCAAGAGTAATAAAGATTCTATAACATGTGTTGTGTATGAGTGCATTTCATACCTGAAACATTTGCTCCAATAGATGAATAAAATAAATAATATAAACAAAGTTGTATGCCATGCTAGAATTTTTATCTGTGCATTTGAACTGGTATTTAAATTTCAAAATAGAGTTTAATTTGTAATTTAAACACTAATTGAAAAACTGAATTTCAAACAAGAAAATACAAATAGAAAAGGAAAGAAACAAAACGGCTCTCAGGCCAAAAGCACCTAGCCGCTTTGACCAACAGCACTGGCTCACATTCCAAACAATTATATTTTATTGTGTTGGCCGAAGCATGCGTCGTCAGGACCTCAGCAAGGACATTAGCCATGTTTCATTGACGCATGGCGTCCATCAGACTTATCTTCTATAGGTTCATGGTCGTAGCTCATATCGTAGCAATCCATGGGGAGTTTGTTTAGGAAAATATGTTGCAACCGTCCGCTACGTCCGGCTCCTCACTGCATAAATAGAGGAGATTTTTCTCTCAGATCTCAACCCCGTCACCTTCGTCGCCAAGAACGTAGAGAGAGAGAGAGATTGAGATCACGTTGTGGCACTGGGAGCAAGGCTGCGGGCGTCGACAGGAATCTTTGAAGGACCAGGGAGAATCACCGTCGGGCATCCGTGTGGTCGTAGTCTTACCTGGTGAGGAAGACCAGCTAGAGCCACGGGAGTCCACACTGTCGTTCAGGCTACGCCGCAGAACTACTGCTTGGCGTGGTCAGCATCGCCTACACCGTGATCACGAACGAGCAAGCTACAGAGGATCCTAAGGTTCAGCTGGTAGAGACTGCTGAGCAGGAGCTCGTCGAAGGCAAGTTGTGCCCTTGATCACTTTCTTTTACCCATTCATGTTCTTATTAATCATAATGATCTGCATAGGTTAATTTTGCTAGGACCCAATAGGTTACCCTAGATTTTGACTATCTTTATACCTTGTTTCACCACTGGTTTTACTACTAAATTTTTGGGTAGTACATGCTATTGCTTTATGTGGATTTGGGTATAGAGATATTTATTACTCATGATTACACTTTTTATTATTCGTTCATTATTTACTGTTCATGATAAGATCATTATGTTAATGGGAACATGGAGAACCACCCGGGAAAACAGTGCTACCACAAGGGTTTAATGGGACGCCCTTGGCTGATTAACTAGGAAAGCTAGTGGATGACTACCTTACCCGAAAGGGGCAAGGGCAGTAGGGGAGTGGTCAGTGTAGGGAGGTCCTTGGGTTGATTTTGCTACGATGGCGGTTAGGCGAGGAATTCCTGCACTGGAGCTTCCTATAAAATGTAGCGGGTTTTCTGAAACTAGTGGAACTTTGTAAAGGCCTCGTAGTGGTACCCTACCTCGGTTCCTAGGTAGAGGTGTATGGGGTCTGATCAACTCTGTGGCAAATGGGTAACACGACTTGTGGGTAAAGATGTGCAACCTCTGCAGAGTGTAAAACTGGTATACTAGCCGTGCTCACGGTCATGAGCGGCTCGGACACTCACATGATTAATTTATGGAACTTAAACTTAATTTGTCATTTCATTGCATTTGGGATTATTTTATTATTACTTTTACTTATTATTACTATGGTTTGGTATTTACTTACACTTAGTAATTGCTAAATAAAATTTTGACCAACTTAAAAGCAATGCTCAGCTTCAACCTTTATTTCATTGATTAGCCTTACACTTCATGAACTCCTACCTTTGGTGAGTTCATGCACATTATTCCCCACAACTTGTTGAGTGATGAACATGTGTGAGCTCACCCTTGCTGTCTCACACCCCCCATAGGAGAAGAACAAGTGGTCGAAGAGGAGCCGCCTAACACCGAGGCTTTCGACTTGATCTAGGTGGCGTCTCCCAGTCAGCTTTGTGGCGCCAGGGAATAATATATAGTTTGCTCTATTTTATCATTTATTTTTGTAAGACTTCCGCTATGTAATAAGTACATTTATGATATTTATGACATTTATCTCTATGCACTCTGTTATTATATGTGTTGTCTTCTCTGGCGCATATATGAGATGCATCCGACTTTGTTCCTTAAAGCCCGGGTGTGACATGTGGTATGAGTCCTTTACCTGGGGGATGTGAGTACACCAAGGGTGAGCTCACATACGTTCATCACTCAACAAGTTGTGGGGAATAATGTGCGTGAACTCACATACAGTGGGGCTCATGTGAAGTGTATGGCTTACCAATGGAGATGGTTAAAGCTGAGCATTGCTTTTAAAGTTGGTCAAAGTTTTATTAGTAGTTACTAAATATAAGTAGATACCTACCCAAATAAATAAGAGATCACAATTAATAATAACACCCATTATGCGATACAAATGACAAATTAAGTTCAGTTCCATAAATTACTCATGTGAGGGTCCGAGCCGCTGATGATCGTGTGCATGGCTGATATACCAGTTTTACACTCTGCAGAGGTTGCACATCTTTACCCACAATTCGTGTTACCCATCTGCCACGGGGTCAAGAATCCCATACACCTCTATCGAGGAGACGAGGCAGGGTAGCACTACGAGGCCTTTACAAAGTTCCACTAGCTTCAGAAAACTTGTTACAGTTTCTAAGAAGGCCGATATAGGAATCCCTCGTCCAAAAAGTCATCATAGCATGATCGACCCGAGAACCTCCCTATATCGCAGCTCCCCTACCGCCCTTGCCCCTTTCGAGCAAGGTAGTCCTCCACTAGCTTTCCTAATTAATCATCCAAGGGCATCCCATACCACCCTTGTGGTAGCACTGTTTTCCCAGGTGGTTGCTCCATGTTCCAATTAACATAATGATCTTATCATGAACAACAACTAAACCAACAGTATTAATGGAACATGATCATATATAAAATTAATTCCCAAAACCGGGTAGTGCAATAGCAGATACTACCCAAAAGTTCATTGGCAGCAAGGAGTAAGGTAAATCAAACTAGGGTGACCTATTGGGTCACATCAAATTTACCTGAGCATGTCACAGTGATTAATAGGAACATTATTAGGTAAAAAAGAGGGATCAAGGGCACAAATTTCCCGTGGCTTGAGATTCCAGGTATTTCACCAAATTGGTCTTCGGGTTTCTTGTGACCTTGCTGCTACTCAAAGCAATGCATACAAATAGACAAGGAGTATATAAAAATAACATTACACCAAACATGAGAACAAACATCGTAATAATATTCTACGTGTCACTACGAGATCGTAGGTTCGAGAATCACTAAACTCGAAGTTACGGTTAAAAAAATATGGTTTTCGTTACTAGGTGGTTCAACAATAAAAGTATTTCCTCGATTAATTAGGTCATGGAATTACCACTAGACGCGCAGGGCAGCGGAAGACGTCTCGATGTAGACGAGCGCGTTGAGCAGTGTCGTGCAATCGTCGGCGTCTTTCACGTCCTCGCACAGTTTGTCCTAGTGCTCTAGATACAGCACCTCCGAGGTATCCACATGTACATGGAGGAAGCACCTCGTACTGAACTACTAGGTTGTCACACCCGGTTTTAGAAGGTAAACTGAATGTGAACCATGTACGTGTCAGTATCAAAAATTCACGTACACAGCGATTACATAATTGGGCATCATCACACAATGCTCAAATAATAGCGGAAATAAGTATAACTTTATTACATCATGATGTCCAAAACATCCATATAGTCATAAATTTAAACATAAATCAAAGTGTTGAACGAAACTGTTGTGGGACAATGAATTATAAAGTAGATAGGACATAATAGGTTAGAGGACGCTTGGCTTCACCAAACTGTTGCTGCTTAGGGGCTTCTTCTGCAACTTCCTCGGCCTCTGCGGACAGAACGTTATCTAAGAGAGTGCGAACACACATTCAACATTCTTGAAATAGAAAGGAACAATACATCATACAAGGGAAAAACATGTGCAATACAAAATAGTGCTAGCTTTTATGGTCACACGAGAAAAAGAAACAGCGAGATCAGTCGGGTATGATAATTAGGGGTACCAAACTACACCCCCAAAACGCGCTTAAAACCCTAGGGACACCATTAAAGTACATCTTTCGAGGACTAGGAATCAAGACTCCACCTCGCCCGAGGTCCGCGTCGAGGGCCATCCCCAAAAACTTTGTCCCGAACGAGCCCTCACAAGGGCCTTCCAAAACCTCCAACTCATCCGAGCTCGATCTCGAGTAGGTCACATGCTCGAGAGAGTCTCCACCTCGCTCGAGGCACCCTCGCCCTAGGACCGCCATGTCCGCCTCGCCCGAACATATCTTAGGTGATAAGGACAAAGCGAGACCGAAGGCCATGGGGGATAGCCGCATTCCATGCACATACCTACCCCGCGTAGGGTTACAGGTGTACAATGGTAACAATATCACAGTCTCGTCAAAGATTCACCAGCATGATTACGCACGTGCCACTGTACACGCACGCCATCTGCCAGCCCCTGACAAGACATGTAATACGACGGAAGGGCGGACCAGCCCTCGGGCGCAAACTCCGTCTCGCCTAACGTAGAGCTCACCCTCAAGACAAAACTCCGCCTCGCCCGAGCCCAGCCTCGGCTGCCTGATCCCCCGTGAATCCTGTGGAGGGCCACTCCTTCAAACTGTGGCACGCGTCATCGAATCTCAGGACATGCTCGGTCGCGACCTCGGGTGGATCTCCGTCTCGCCTGAGCCTGGTTCTGCCCTCGATATCTGTGACGGAGGACGCCCCTAACGTCATCGAATACAATGAAGCTAACGCGTCCCTTAAGGAGCTTTTCCCATACAAAGCACTGTGTCAACCACTACGGTATGGACAACCCCTCCTAGGGGGCTCTAGGGCACGACCGAGCCCTCGACCTCTGCTTCGGCTCTTAGCGGGCAATAAGCAGGCTCAAAGTCAACAACGAAGTACAAAAGGCCATGATGTCCATAGGACACGAAGACACTCCTCACGATAGGGAAGCAACCTCTGTCTACAAGGCCACGCTCCCCTTAGACGTATAAATAGGGTAGTATGTGGCCCCTCTAGGGAGCAGGGTGAACACTTGGTAGTTGTCTCCTACATTTGATATTGGCACTTCCCTCAATCATATTCAAGGACTTGGGGCCTTCCCCTCTCCCGCATAGCTTGTAACCCCTACTACAAACACCTCGGTGCGAGTAATACAAGCTTCCCCCCTCTGCTGGAAGTAGGGCCTCACATTGCTCGAACCAGGATAAATCGCTTGTGTCAACTCGCATCACCATCTGGATCCAGGGCACACGACATCATTTCACTGGTTGGTTAGGATCCAGAGTCCAAACACCGACAAGATCGAAGCTACGATTGAGAAGTTATTTTGTTTACATCATACAAATATAAAATAGAATATTTAATTTGACATACTTGCATTACTCGACATCTATTAAATGCAACTAGCGCTATCACCTAGTTTGAATTAATCTATTATGCTAACAGCTTTCAGATAGATGAGTAATTTAAATAACATTAGCGACTCTAAGCGAGACGAATTAACGGCGTGCGACGACATACGCAACGCGCGAAACAGCACGCGCATAGCCCGCGCACGACGCGCGGACCAACGCGACACACGAGGATTAAATAATTAGATAGCATGTTTAAACAAAATAATTATTGAAAAAGAATATTTTAGTCAAGGTTAACCATGTTGGTGTTTATTTCTAAACGCGCAAACCGAAACCCTAATTTAGATTTAAATTGAAACGCTACTTTAGTAACCATTGGTCAAACAAACATTTAAATAAGTCAAATAAAATGTGCAGCATTAGAGGATAATACTTCTAACATGTAGACAATTTTAATACGAATCTAACGCAACATGAACAGAGTGAATCAGATTTAAAACACAAATGATATTGCGATTTTAAATTGAAATAAATTTCTGCGCATAGTTTTGAATTTGTCCAGGGGTTTTTCACAAAACGACCTTCTTCTTTCTCCTCCTTCTCCTTCCTCTCAACCATGTAAGAGAGAGGAGGGAGGGGGAAGGAGAGGGAGGCCGGAGGCCGCTGCCGGGGAGGAGGAGGGGCTGCGCATAGGGGTGGGGGAGAACGGAGGAGGGGCCACTGCCGCCGAGGGGTGAGGGAAGGGAGAGGGAGGCCCTGGGCGAATGGGAAAATGGAGAAACAAAGAAACCCTAGGTCCAACAATGGTGGAGGGCTCATCGGAGAAGACGACCTCACCGGAGTCAAGCACAAATTCGCCAATTGAGGACGAACTGTCGGTCGGACCAACAAATCGAAGGCACAGAGACGAAGCTCTCGGCGAGACAAATGTAGTGGTACCATTAGATTCCGCTAATGACGCACGGATCAAAAGTAATTGCTCGCCGGAGTTGGAACTATCCCAAACTTCGGTCAGCAATTCCGGGAGTTTCGGATCTAAACTGGGGATGGGGTTTCGAAATTCAAAAAGAGCTCGCTGAGAGGATTCCATCCATATATATTGCTAGGGTTTGAAGATATTTTATTTTTGTAATTATTCCTTTAAAATTAAAAGTAATTTCAGAAAAGGCTGAGATCGTTTTTAATATCCGAAAATATCTCGAAGGCTCCAAAAGTTCTAGGAAAATTACTAAACATGATTTGCCACCCAATGAACTCAAAAAACATATTTAGAACTTTTGAAAAAGTTTTTAAGTACCTCAACTAAATATATTTTGAATTTCAGAAAAATAGAAAAATATTTAGTAAAATATGAAAATTTACGGGAAACTTCTACAAGACATATTAGCATGTTTCAAAAATTTCTTGCACTTAGAAACACTATGCAACAACATGAATGCAACAACCATGACACTTATAGGGCTCACGCCAACATAGAATAAAATAACTTTCTATTGTTTTAATAAAGGGAAAATAAAAAGTGAAGAAAGGAAAGGGTAACACTTGAATTTTGAGTACAAAGCAAAGAAATTTTTATACCCCAAAATTCAGGGTGTTACAGACCTATCCCCTTAAAAGAATCTCGCCCCGAGATTCAAGGTTGACAAGTAAAGAGTTTAGTATACTTGGCTTTCAAATCATCTTCGCGTTCCCAGGTTGCTTCTACTTTAGAGTGGTGGCCCCATCTGACTTTGCACATTCTGATGGTGTTCCTCTGGGTTACTTTATCTGTGTCTCCAGAATCTGCGTTAGTTTCTCCTCATATGTCAGGTCTTCTTGGACTTCTAGTCCTTCCACTGGCAACTGCTCCTCTAGTACTCGCAAGCACTTCTTCAGCTGAGACACATGGAAAACATCATGTACCGCTGACAGATCTTCTGATAACCTGAGCAGATATGCCACTTCTACACACCTTGCCAGAATCTGGTACGACCCAATATATTGCGGTGCTAACTTGCCCTTGACTCCGAACCTTCTGACTCCTCTGATAGGTGACACCTTTAGATAGACATGATCTTCCGCTTTGAAAATCAGTTCTCTTCTTCTCGTGTCAACATAATTGTGCTGCCTTGAATGCGCTATCTTTAGATTCTCTTGAACCATTTTGATGTTTTCTTCTGTTTCGAGCAAAACGTCTCGGCCAAACACCTGCCTCTCTCTAGGTTGATCCTAGAGCAGCGGAGTTCTACAACTCCTTCCATATAGTGCCTAAAACTACGACATCTTCAAACTAGCCTGATGGCTGTTGTTAAAAGAGAATTCCACATAAGGCAACTCCTTATCCCAACCTGACTTATCTTGCAATGCATAGGCTCTCAACATGTCTTCTAGAATCATATTAGTTCTTTCAGTCTAATCGTGAGTCTAACGGTGATAGGCTAAACTGAACTTCAAATGCATGCCCAAAGCTTCTTGTAGTTGCTGCCATAAATGAGAGGTGAACTATGTTTCTCGATCTCACACTATCTTCTTCGGAGCACCATGTAAACAAACAATTCGGGACATGTATAATTCAGCTAGTGTTGCTCCATTATACCTTGTGTTTACT
This sequence comes from Zea luxurians, assembly GCA_029449295.1. Lineage (NCBI taxonomy): Eukaryota > Viridiplantae > Streptophyta > Magnoliopsida > Poales > Poaceae > Zea > Zea luxurians. The sequence goes on from JAOPSE010001049.1 coordinate 161,551, forward strand.
GGTATGAAATGGGCCACCTTTGTTAAGCGGTCCACAATCACACAAATGGAATCGTAGTTGGCCCAGGTACGAGGTAAGCCAACTATAAAATCCATTCTAATCTCATCCCATTTCCACTGAGGAATCTGCAACGGCTGCAAAAGTCCAGCTAGTTTCTGATGCTCTGATTTGGTTCTCTGACAACTGCCACAAATGGCAACATGCTCTGCAATCTCTCTTTTTATCCCCTACCACCAAAACCTCTTTTCAGATCCTGATACATCTTCTCGCTTCCGGGGTGTATGCAATATGCTGTCTCATGAGCTTCTTTGAGAATTAGCTCCTGAATAGACTTAATATAGGGAACACACAACCAATCTTTGAACCATACCACGCCTTCTACATCTTCTCGAAAGTCTTTGCCTTTTCCCTCTAAGATTAGCTAGCGGAATTCGCTAATCTTTTCATCATCTTTCTATCCTTCTCTGATATCCCGCTCTAGGGTGGGTTCTAGCTCAATTGTCACTCCCTGGGTGCTGTTCAGAAATCTGAGCCCTAGTTTGTCAAACTCCTTGGCTAACTCATACGACATCGAGTGAGCAACCATCATATTGACTTGACTCTTTCTGCTTAGTGCATCTGCAACCACATTTGCTTTGCCCGAATGATAATGTATCTCCAGTTCACAATATTTAATCAACTCTAGCCATCTTCGCTGCCTCATATTGTAACACCCTAAATCCAAAATAACTTAGTTTATATTATTAATTTCTAGTAGAAAGAAGAATTTTTATGTTTTCAAATAAAGAAATGGTGTTATTAAAAAATTGAATAATTTCTTGATTTGATAAAATTTTGTCAAATGCTTGATGCATTCATGCCGCGACATAAATTTTGTTTGATGTATTCAATTTTTTGATTTAAGTTGGTGTGAAAATATTATTTTAGAAAATAATAATGAGTTGTTAAAATGTTGTTTTTGGAGCCTGCATTTTAGTAGGTTTTGTAACACCTCAAATCTATCAATTAAAAACAATTCAACTCTAGTAGTTAAATCCATTAGAGAGAAAAAGTTATTTTCAGACTAAAAAGAATATTGACATAAAAGATAACTAATCCTTTGAGTAAACTAAGTCATTGATGCATTCATTTTTGGAGCATGGTTTTTGTTTGTTAATGCATTGCAAGGATTTTATTTTAATTTATTTCAGAAAAAACAAAACGCAAACACACTCACGCACGCACATCTATTCTAAAAAACCCTCGCATGCCCTGCTCCTAGGCTCTGGCCATGCCCGTTCTTGTCTCCCCTCCCTCTATTAGTATGACAGGTGGGCCTGCCTAGGCTTCATCTCCACGACTCTCTCTTCCAATTGCTGCTGTCAGGAAATAGACGCTGCAAGCCACCCGCCTTAGCCTCCTCGCCTATTTATCGTCGCACTGTATGCCCGACCATGCACCGGCTCGCCTCCCTGTAGCATACAGATCTGCGTGTTGCAGTTCCATCCATCCCTCACCCTTCCCACTAATAGCAGTTTGTTGAGCCTACCATTGGTAGCGCATTGGTGTCAGTCGCGCCCTGATGGGGGCCTTCCTCTTTCGAAGGTCCTCAAAAACACAGCTAATCATTTGTTTCTAGTGTACTACTGAATACTACATGAGCTTCGTTGTAAAGGTTCGTGATGGGAGTCTTCTTCTCTGCCGAAGTTCCTCAAGACAGAGACACTACCTAAAGACGACAACAACGAATACCGAAGCTATAGCCGAAAAGCAACAACTTTGGCTTAAAGTGGCGATGAAGATCAAGCATGATGACAAGACAAAGAGGAAAAGACTAGTTAGTCCCTGATAATTTGTGTTGCAAATTATAAGTACTTGTTAAGGTCATAAATGTAATTTTACTCAGGCTACGCACCGTGTCTATAAATAGGTGAACAATATCCCCGTACTATTCGTATTGTCCGTACTGTTCACGCTGGATTGTAATTGCTCTCACGTCAACACCTTCGATCAAGCCAAAAGTATCAATGTAATACAAGTTCTGTTAATGCTCATATGCATATGTTATGAAATAAATATATGAATGAATGAGTGGATGATATATATATTATCTTCATAGAGTCTTATTCTCATAAATGATGAAGGCATGTCCTTCATGACCTTCGTCCAAAGCTCATTATATTCGAAAGGAGATAATGCTTCGAAGGACGAAGGTCCTTAATCTTTAACAATTGTATTGTCTTGTTCTTCAATTACAACATTTGAGAACAACTGACCAACATTGGTGCCCATCTCCGGTGAACTCAAATGACCACCTTCGACAAAACCTCGAGCAACCACCTTCGTCATGCCGCCGAAGAAGGCAATAGCGTCAGGGGCTGCCCTTGCACCGCTAGACATCAACCAAGAAGGGCTCCCTCTGAGAGAAGCCCGAAACCAGAAAAGGAAGGCCATCAGCCCAACACCACAAGAGGAGGAGCTAGACCAAGAGATCAGAGACCTAGAGGCAATCCACCAACAAGTGGAGAGAAAGAGAGAGAAAATGCTTTGGCTAGCTGAACTTCAGAAGAAGATTGATGAAGCTGCCGAAGAGATGCGCCATATCACGCGAGACGAGCAAGGACGAAGGCCACAACAGAGAGAGCTTGGTCAAAGAAAGCCCAAGCTATGATGTTGTATGGTATGATGATTTCCATCTTGGTAACTTTGCTTTTGATGATGCTTCTCCTCTAGCAGCAGAGTTGCATGCTACCACATGGCCACCATCCTAAGAAACACCACAACTCCCCATGTATGACGGGCATTCCGGCCTGAAGCAGTTCCTTATGAGCTATGAGGTGACCATATCATCATATGGTGGCAACACTGCCGTCATGGCGAAGTCCTTCGTCATGGCAGTCCGGAGTGTGGCTCGGACGTGGTATTCCTCCCTTCAGACGGGAACAATCACGACATGGTAGAAGCTGAAGGATATGCTGGTAACCAGCTTCTAGGGTTTCCAGACAAAGCTAGTGACTGCTCAAGCTCTGTTCCAATGCACATAGGACCATGAGGAATACCTGCAGGCGTATGTCCGAGGGTTTCTGCTTCTCAGAGCCCAGGCGCCAATGGTGCCAAATGAGATTATTATTGAGGCTATGATCAAGGGGCTTCGACCAGTACTGATAGCGCAGTATTTCGCTAGGAAGCCACCACAAACTTTGGAGAAGCTTCTGCAGAAGATGGATGAGTAAATCAGGGCCAATAATGACATTTGACAAAGAGGGGAGAAGCCTATAGATACTCCGAGATGACCAGGGGCTTCGAAGGAAGACTCCACCCTAGGCATGTCAGGACGATCCATAATCCCAACTCAAGCGACGACAGGGGAAATCACACTTAAGGCCATCAACACAGCTCCCAATCATCAGGGACACAACACAGTTCCTATAGGCCACCAGCACCAAGAGGCAGAGGAGGTAGAAGCTTCGGTGCAAGGTTCAGCTCCCAACAAAGAATGTTGTTTTGTCTATTCTGTGGGGAAGATAAGGGGCATACAACAAGGATATGCCAAGTCACTATTCAGAAGTAGAAGGAAAAAGCTGAAGTTAAAGCACGGCAGAATCAGTCGAAGCAAGTCCTGCATATTGCTTTGTGCTATTCCCCATACATACCCGAGTATGTGGGCAACCAACAACCCACATCATCAGTTGCTTCAGCAAGCCAATCATAAGCTGCATGGGCCCCGCTACCACCACCACCCATAGCTCCAACCTTGTCTCACAATCAACAGCCAGAAGGGCACCGCCAGATACAACAACAACGTCATGCACGCGAAGAATCTAAAGCTCGGACAGCCAACAATATTGTACCAGAGTCCAGACACATTTACTGAAGCAATACAGGGGCTCAATCAAAAAATTCCATACATACTCAATGTAATCTTTGTTTTTCTTGCCTTTATGTTTTTCCCCAAAGACAATATAAGAAGGTACAAACTTTGGCCTATTGTAATAAATCTAGGTTTACACCATCGAGTTTAACATAAAAGGTGAAAAAGCTCCAAAGTCATTCCTACGGGGATGCAGAGCTAAAATACCACCTAAATAAAAGGTGAAGAAGCTCCAAAGTTGTTCCTAAGGGGATGCAGAGCTTAGCTCCAAAGTCATTCCTACAGGGATGCAGAGCTAAAATACCACCAAAATAAAAGGTGAAGAAGCTCCAAAGTCATTCCTAAGAGGATGCAGAGCATAACTCCAAAGTCATTCCTATGGGGATGCAGAGCTAAAATACCACCTAAGTAAAAGGTGAAGAGACTCCAAAGACGTTCCTAAGGGGGTGTAGAGTCTAACTATTACAAAGTGTTTGTTCATTAACATTTGTTGCATCATATCATCGCATCATGTTGCATAGCATCACATCATTCATCATCTCGCATCATCTAAAATGGTGGAAAAGAAGGGAAATTGCTCCTTCATCAACAATGGTTAACCCAAAAAGCTAAGTGTTTCTTTGACAAAAATTATGAAAAGGATGCTGCAACTTTATCCGTTGATAGTAAATGACAAAGAATCCCTCATACAAGAGCTACAGTAAAAGCTTCAAGACTAATGTTGCTACTTCAGCAATGGTATTCTTTATGAAAGACTCATGACAAGACTTTCGAGTTTGTTAATGCTGCTTCGGCGAAGAACGGGATCTTTCTTTATGAAGCATGAAAAGAAGGAAAGGTGTTTTTTCACATTCGGCTCAAAAATGGTATATACTTCAATTTCACGCTACATAAAGAAATATATTACATCATGAAATATAAAGCTTGCAATTGTTTGTTACACAGAAAACACCATACAAAAATTCTGCAAATGTTTTTATACAAAATCTAATCATCCTTCAATACTTTTTCAGCAGCTTCATTTAAAAGTCTATTAACAGCTTCATCAACAGCTTCATTAGCTATTCTAATTACATCAAGAGCCCCCTTCAGAGTTGGATCGGCCTCAAGGTCATACGGCTCCGGAGGGGGAGAAAGTTCGGCTGCACCATAGTATAAGTGTTTGTTTGTTTCGAAGCTAAAACAATTTACGAAGCTAAGTCATGACAAATATACCTATAAGTCTTTCACGCTCCGCAGCTTCTTCAGCTTTCTTCGCCTCTTCCAAAGCAGTATGAGATTCCTTCTAATTTTTTCTGATAGCTTCATCTACTATCTCTCGGTCACCTCCCAACCAGACTTCGGAATAGAATTTTCCGCTCACCATGGTGGCTTTGGTTGAAGGGTTCTTAATGTCTTTAGCTGAGACCAAAAATTCTGGTCGAATAACAGCTTTTGCTCGCTCGCGGCCAGCTTTCTCAAGGAGTGAGTCGGCTCCTCGGGCACCGGCGAAGGCACAGAAATCTCCTCTATCACTAAGAATCTCATCAAAAGTTTCAGCTTTGTTGCTTATCCACCGGATAACCCCGTCAGGGTCACCACGGATAAAATTCTTCTCCTTAGAAAATGCGCCAACTTTGGCAAAACTATTTTTCAATTTATTGCAGAAGTCCATAGAGACATTGTAGCATTCCTCTTTCGCTTCATGAAGCTCAATGACATTTTTCTGAACCCTTATCCGGTTAGTATCAGAAATTTCGTGTTTTGCTTGCTCGACATTGAAATTTTCAGTCACTTCATCGAGCTTCTTCTCCAATCCTTGTACTTCAGATCTGTGCAATCCCACCTGAATAGAAAGTGCATATTCTAAATCAGCAATACACTTCGCATTTTTCTCTTGCTTCTTTTCAAATTCCTTGATTTTCTGATCTGCTTCGGAAGGGCTGGATAGTCTAGCTTCGCTATACTTTAACCTCTCAACCAAGGAGAGCAGGATTTGTCCTTCTCGAGAGTTTCATTCCTAAGTAGTATAACTTCTAAACGAAGGTTTCCAAAAGCTATCTGAGTGCTTTCGTCTTCTGCATCCTTTTGGGCTTTCAAAGCTTTGCTGAGGATAAGACCCTGACAAACAAAAAATATACAAATATTAAGAAGTATTACCACAAATCGTTTGCCAGAAACTCACCTAACAAAAATCAGTAAATGCAAAAATAAAAATATACAAACCTTCAAGTTGTTATAAGCAAGGTTGTCTGCAAGTTGGTCCTTCGTCATTGCAGATAAGGCAAGCTCAAGCTTCGGATATCCCATGTTGTCCATCATCACCCGACAGACATTTATCTCCTTGCTGTCTGGGAGACAGTAAAGGAAGTCATCTTCGTCGTTTCCTCCATATACCAAGGACCCTCGGGGGTATTTTAGGTCCTTTGCATAATGATGTACTCCAACAATTTGCTCTTCTGGTAGTTGTTTCCCCGAAGCATGTTGAACAATATATTCTAAGTTACCTTGAGAAGATGCTTCGGGTAGAGGTGATGTTGGCTTTTTCGGAAGGCTTTCCTTCACTAGCTCTACTAGTTTAGTTCCCGAAGGTCCTGCTTCAACGTGAATAAGAGAAGCGCTTGCAGCGGCTACTTCTCTTAGATCTTCAATTTTATCCTTAAAAGCTTCAGTAGTAATAGGAATCGGCATCTTCGAAGATTTCAAAACAGCATCTAAAACACTGGCCATTCTCCTTTTCCTAGGAGTCGTTGTTGTAGCAGTTGTTAACTTCAGCAACCCCATTGTGGTTGGGGGACTCAGCAGTTTCGAATGCTCTTCTGCCTTTGAGCTCCTTGCTTTCGTCTCCTCTACTGGATTGACACTAACTTTGACTGCCACAACAGGAATTGTCTCTGAAGCCAAAGGGATGGCTTCAGCATGTTGAGCAATCTCCATCTTTTCTGTTTCAAGCACTGCATCTGTCCTCTCTAAAGAACATGGCTTTGGCCTACGAGTCAAAACCTTAGCTCTTTTCGGCTTAGGCGCGGCAGAAGAGGATAAAGTTGCTATTTTTCTTTTTAGCCCTTGTTTTCGGGCAGGAAAGCAGTAATCTGGATAAAAAATCCGATCACATCAAAAACTATGTTTAGTCTTCTCTTGCTGTGAGCGCCGAAGGCAATTGTCATGGCTTCATCCTCTGCCTTCGTATAAGCTCCCAATAGCTCGTCGCTGGTAGCCTCAACAGCCTCAATCCAATCATCATTCGGCTCGTCAAATTGACTTCTATAGCGGTAGGTGTATCTTAGATAAACCAGACCACCTTCGCTGGAGCCAGCAGCAGTCTCCTTTGGCATCTCCCAGTCATTTACAAGCGGCCACACCTTGTAAGCAATATGCACTTGAACCAAATCCTTGGTGCCAATGTAAGTACACACCGTGTTGAAGGCCATCAAACATGTTTGCACTTTGTTCCCACTCGTGATCGATGGCCTTTTGATGCCGAAGCGTGACCGTATGGGGCACTGGATTGTACCCCTTACATCTTCCCTCTCACTCAGATCATTCTTGCCATAAAACCATTGCTTCATCCAAGAGCCCAGCCATTTCTTTCGAAATGTTGGAACATGATATCTCACATCAAAACGGTGCACAAAGTTGTAACATCCGAAATTGTTATGATACTGCTACTTCCCAATTGCCTTTGTATGGTATGATAATTCATGAATGTTGCAGAAGCACTTGGCATCTGGCTCCAGCCCTTGGCTTCTCATAGCCCAAATAAAAACTCCAACTTTAATTAAGGCTTCATGAGTAAGCTGATGAAGGTATATCTCAAATGTCTTTAGCACTTCGACCAGCATCTTGTGCAAGGGAAAACGAAGTCCAGCCTTCATAAAACTTTTAAATACTACCACCTCATCTGCTTCAGGAAGAGGAACAATGCTTTCTCCTCCAGCCCTCACTATAGATATATCATGGAAATATCTGCCCTTCATTGCTTCAATTTGCCCTTGTTTGACAGTTGATTTCCCGAAAACAACATGGCTTGGCTTCCACGGCCGATCTTCGGCATCTTCGTTCTCACATTCAACATTGAAGCTCTCGCAATCACTAGAATCCCCAGATAGCCCAGCTAATATTTCATCAGTGATTTTTTTCAATGTTGGTCCTTTCCATGGCTTCGTAGAAACCAGAGAGTGTGGGATCCATGCTTTTCTTATCTTCGGCCATTTAGGTGATGATCACAACAGAAAGTCAAAGCTCAAAAAGATTATTTTTGAAAGTCCCTGATGATTTGTGTTGCAAATTATAAGTACATGTTAAGTCCCCAGATAGCCGAAGATCAAGCATGATGACGAGACGAAGAGGAAAAGACTAGTTAGTCCCTGATGATTTGTGTTGCAAATTATAAGTACATGTTAAGGTCATAAATGTAATTTTACTCGGGCTGCGCCCTGTGTCTATAAATAGGTGAACAGTACCCCCGTACTGTTCATGCTGGATTGTAATTGCTCTCATTTGAACACCTTCGATCAAGCCAAAGGTATCAATGTAATATAAGTTCTGTTAATGCTCATATACATATGTTATGAAATAAATATATGAATGAATGAATGGATGATATATATATTATCTTCATAGTCTTGTTCTCATAAATGATGAAGGCATGTCCTTCATGACCTTTGTCCGAAGCTCATTATATTTGAAAGGAGATAATGCTTCGAAGGACGAAGGTCCTTAATCTTTAACAATTGTGTTGCCTTGTTCTTCAACTACAACATTTGAGAACAAGTGACCAACACGCCCCTCGCTTCAACTGCCAACGCCTCTTCCTCTCACCTCACCCTATAAAATGAACTTCGCGTCGTCATGGAACCAGTTCGGGCCTCCTCCACCCTTCCTCAAACCCTTGCTCTCCACTCGCGCCGTGCTTCTCGCTCGCTCTTGCTCTTTTCTTAGCTGTTGTCGTGCAGTCGGCAGCTGCTCCAAGGCCGCCGCTGCTCTCTGTTGCGCCGCCCTTTGCTGCACCATCGCGGACGCGCCAAACCTCCCCTGCCTGCGTGCCACGCACCAGTGCCTCACTGACGCCTGAGCCACTATTCGCTCGCGTTCATCCCCTGCTCTGCTCCATGTGCTCGCCTTCCCTGCTCAGCTTAGTGCTGTCGTCGACACTGCGCAGCTGTCTCAACATTCCCCTCTGTTCGCACACAACCGTGCTGACGCTCGCCGTCGACGTTAACGTCCGTGCCTCGCCAGGATTTTCTGCTATGCCGGTGATTCTCGCCTGCGCCAAAACTCTGTCCCCGTGCCGGTCACCTGTCTCCGCACCCGACGTCTTCTTCCCCTTGCCGCCGATGTTGTCTGTTGCCTACTACTGCAGACGAGACGTTGAAGAAGGTGAAAAATTGCACGCTACACCTAAAGTCTAGTCATAATTTTGTATTCTATAAGTTATGTAATTGAGATTCAAATCGATTGTTTTATTAGTTTTATAAGTGTGTTCATACAGCAAAATTAGTATTTGCGACTGTTCACATGTTTTCTAATTTAGATCTAATTTATGACTGTTATAATTGATTTATGCATAGTTTTCTAATATTGGAATTAAAAAGAATTATAGCCTTTATGTTTTTTTTAAAAAAAAGATAGTTGTTTATAATGATATATGTGCACAAAAATACAAATTTACCGGCTATCCCTTATAGTCTACCTTTAATTATGTTTTGGTCCCTACTACAGTTTGTATTATAAAATATAAATTTGAGATCGATATAAAATATAAATTGTTCCATTAGCTTCATAATTATGTGCCAAACATTTTAAATTGGTAATCACAACAGTTTTCGTGTTTTCTAATTAAATTTTAATAAAATCTATTATAGTTGTTTTAAAATAGCTTTTCCAAATAAAAAGGTAAAAGAAAAAGTAGGTCACATTTTCTCAATAAAATAAAGATAATTATATATTTACTTATTTTTTTCCATAGATATGATTTAGTCTTATATTCAAAGTTTTTATAAATGATGATATAATATGCCTCACAATGTTAAAAATGATACAATTAGTGTTCATGTTTTTGGTACATAAAATAACGAAGTTTATATATAGTTTTCTTAATAAGCCATAGCCCAAATATTTCTTAATCAAAAGTAAAAGCTAATTGAATTATTTAATTGTCTTTCCTTATAAAGTGATTTAGTTCTATGTTCATGTTTTATATATGTATATATACATATGTATATACATGTATAATGCTTGTCCATCTTTAATATTGTGTTTCACAACTGATTAACCCTAGATATATAACATATATATTTTCTACAAGGTTAAAAAGGTTAAATAATGTTATAATGTGTTTTATCACCTTAGGAACCCTTAATCTTAGACATAATACATATGGCTTTTATAAAAGATTAAAATAGTAAACCTAATATTTGTATATTTGTAATTAATATATCCTCAAGCTTAGGTCTTGTTTTATAAACTATGAATCAAACCTTTTTGCAAAAGACTGTCTTTTTGTTAACCATTGCTTGTTATGTTTTCAAAAAGCAAATGCTCTTTTTGTTAAGCTTTCTTTTAGCTTGATTTATCATGATTGTTGTATGTTATTGAGTGGTGTGTGTTTCTTCCTGTTTGTTTATGTGATGTTCAATGATTGATCCTGTAGTTGAGTATCAGGATCTATTCCATGGAAGAATCTCAAGTTTTCTTTAAACGACTCCCCCTGTATATTCTGTTTGAACCTAATCAACACATGATAACTAAGTTTACATTCATGATATGCATAATTTGATGGGTTACCTATTCAAATACACATAACCTTTCCAACCTTATTCCTTGATCAAACCTGTGTATTGTACTCTACTTTAATAGATATGCTATTGCTACAACTATAACTTTATGCAGTCACTCATGTTTATAATATTATTGTTCCAAAGATCATGTTATTGATATCATTGCTATTGTGTATGCTTCGTTAATTAATCAAGGTCATATGATTTAATTGGACATGGAGTGACCACCTAGGAAAACAGTGCTACCATGAGGGTGGTATGGGACACCCTTGGCTAAATAACTAGGGGAGTCTAATGTTGGGTGTTTCTCTTGGTCGATTGGAACGGGGCATCTGCCATGCTCTTATATTCTGGCTCAAGTAGATTAGATATGGACATAGTTCCCATGCTTTACCCTACAGGCTGGACTATAAGTTTTGGTTACATGAGATGACTATGCAGTGACCATTTCCAACATCTACATAGTGAGGACTCTAGAGAAAAGCCTTGTAGTAAGACCCTAGCCAGTCACCTCGGAAGTGAATACGGGACTTGCAAAACTAGGCTAGAATGGAATCACGACTCATGGGTAAAGTCGTGCACCTCTTCAGAGTGTAAAACTGATATAACAGATGTGCTCACGGTTACGAGAGGCCTGGACCCTCACATGATTATTGAACTTGAAGATGAAAATAAATCGTGTTCTATTGCGCTCAAGTGGTTGGGCTTCATGTTGATGACATTTTGGTTCAAGTGGCTCTAAGCTTTATGATAATGAATATTGCTTATGCTGAATAGGGGTTTGGTATATACTTATACATAGTAATCATGTGTTGATAATAAATTGTTGACTAACTAATGTGCTAACCGCATTGAAACTTTAGCCTTACCTTGTTAACCTTGCATTTTCACCCCACTTGCTGAGCCCCCACCATAAGTGAGCTCACCCCTTGCTTAATTTTGATCAGAAGTTTGCAAATGAAGATTTTGATGGTGAACTCGATGGAAGGATGCCCTTGTTTCGCTGTACTTTGATGAATAAATGTTAAGACATTATGTCTATTCAAAGTGTAATATATTAATATAATCTTTATTTATGCTTTCATGAATTGTTCCTTTGATATATTACACTTGTGATGTCAACATATGTGTGGAAATAGATCCTGGCAAACATATGCTATGCATTCGGTTTTGTCCTTAAAATCGGGTGTGACACATATTCAGTTCTAACTGGGTGAATATATACTTTAGACTCTTGTGGTCTGTGTAAACATCACACTTTTGCCCATATAGGTAGTGCCTCCAAGTTTTCAATGCATGAATCACTGCTGCTACATCTAGGTCGTGCGTGGGATAATTCCTCTCATAAACCTTCAGCTATTAGGACGAATACGCAACGACTTTCCCTTCTTACATTAGCATACATCCCAATCCATTCTTCTTTATAAACAACACTGGAGCGGCCCAAGGCGAGGTGATGGGTCTGATGTAGCCCTTCTCCAACAACTCATCTATCTGGTTCTTGAGTTCCACCAACTTCGGTCTGGACACTATGTAGGCTCTCTTAGAAATGGCGGGTGCCTGGGATAAGCTCTATGACAAATTCAACTTTTCTCTCAGGTGGCATGTCTGATAACTCCTCGGGGGAACACATTTGGGAATTCCGATACTACTGTAATGACTTCGAGCATATTGACTTCCTCACTACTGACAGATATCTGGTAACATCTTCCTTTCCTTGGTTCAGACAAGATTAGCTCCACCAACACTTCTTCTCCTGACAAGGACACCAACTTCATAGTCCTCTTATCACATCTAAGGCTTGCTTGGTACTTGGTCAACCAATTCATCCCTAGGATGACATCTATGTCTACATCCCGAGTACCCATTACTACTAGATCAACGAGGAACTCTATCCCACTTTATCTGTTTGGGTCCTCCCACCAACTAAACTAAACCTCATAGGTGGGAACATAGGTGATACTGGTATGCTATGTGTTTCTACCCATGATGCAGTCACAAAAGAATGTGTGGCTCTAGTGCCACTCTAGGGGTCTGCATGAAGAACATCTGCTCTATTGTCATTGGGGGTGGCGGTGGAGGCAAGTGATGGGTGCCTCATCCTGCGGGGTAGGCTGCTCCTGATGAGTTCGCCTTCCTCCTCGGTGCCTGTTGTTAGACATCTGCAGAATGCATTCACACATCAGAGCTGATCTTGCAATCTTTCAACATAAGAAAAGGCATACAGAGATCTTCACACCACTGAATGAATAAACATCTTCACTGATTCTCAACACAACCAAACACAGCTTCTCAGATAAAGAGGAAAGTAGAAGTAAAAGGATTCCCAACTAGATAACTAATTTTATTAACACTATTAACTAAACCAAACTGTAGGGAACACCCACATTTTGATGACATTCATTATAAAGATCCAAATCCATCACATGTTCATCATGACATGGCATAAAAACACAGGATAAGCAAACTATCCTAACTAACTAAGACTAAGACACTTGACTTAGAACTTATTGCAAACTTCAACACTAGCAATCTAATGATCAAAATCTATCTTGGTTTTGCAGTCCGGAGTGCCATAAGCATGGTACCCTCGTGGCGGCGAGCAGTACAGGTGCAGAGTCCTAGCGGGGGCGGGAGAACTATACTCCTGATGACGGCGCTCCGTGTGCTCAGCCTACAACTCTGCGATCTCAGCATGAGCCCTACTTAGCTCGTCAAGAGTGTGGTCTAGCTCGGTGTTGAGCACAACGACTAGGTTGACTGTGCTGTTCAACCTAGGATTGCCTTCACCTACAGGTGAGATAATAATACTTCCAGTACTACCAGTCGAGCGGCGGGGTAATACTTCAGGTTAAGACCGTCAGCCACTCCGCTGAACAACGAGCAATACTGCAAAAGTGCATGTCGTGCATCCTGCATGGCTGCCTCTGCAGTGTCCCTCTCAGAGATAGAATAATGCTCTGAGTAGACCTCTACACCCTGGAGATCATCCTTCGGTCGGCGCACCAAGCAGGTAGCCTCTCAGCGGTCGGAGTACGTCCCACGACTATGATGGTATACTACACAACGGTACTCGATTGACAAGGTGTGTCAGTCCATAGCCTGGTGCAACAATGTGCCGAGTACGTCATGAAAGTGACAACCGCGAGCAGCGTCACGTGTGATGGGTCAGTCGATCCATCCTTCCGGCTCCTGCTCCTTAGAAAGTATGGTGTTGTGGCTCGAGCTTCCACCGTTGTCATCTCTGTTAGGATCTCCTCTAGCAGCTCCTCCTGCAGCTGGGATGCCCTAGGGTGGTGCAGGAGGCGCCTCCAGCAGGGGCACATGAGAGAGATGCCTCACAGAATCCACCTACTGCTATGGCGTGGACAAAGAATCCTATAGCTCCATCTCCTGTTGCTGACGTTCCTACTCCTCAAGCAAGTGGTGGTGCTGCCTCTCCAAGTGACTCTACTGACCGGTCACTGTGCGGTGAAGCGGTCGCTCCGCAAGACGAGAGGGCAGAAAAGGAATCACTGATTTGCGTGATGTGTGTCTAAGGCGAGCCATCTACAAAAGACATCGTAAGCATAAGCATAAGATTAGAGCTAATATGACCAGAAAGTAGACCATAAACATATTAGGAAACAAAATAAAATAAGATTTTATCAAGGTATAATACATACAAAGTGAAGCATAAGGTTGGTCAAGATGACCAAATTTTGAAGTGACACCAAATATCAAGGTGAGAATAAGGGTCCATAATCCTTAGAACGACCATTCTACTCTAGGTTAGCAGTCCTATAGTGAGCAAGGCTCAAATACCACTTATGTCACACCCGGTTTTAGAAGGTAAACCAAATGTGAACCATGTACGTGCCAGGATTAGAAATTCACGTACACAGCAACTACATAATTGAATATCATCACACAATGCTCAAATAATAGCGAAAATAAGTATAACTTTATTACATCATGATGTCCAAAACATCCACATAGTTATAAACTTAAACATAAATCAAAGTGTTAAACAAAACGTAGTAAGATAAGGCCTTCAAAGGCAGCCGGCAGGGGGTTTACCGCTAGTCTAGTTTAGAATTCCTCGAAGTCCTGAAACTCCTAGAAATCCTTCGTATTTCCTTCATCTTATCCTGAGCAATGGTTGCAATTGGGACAACCTAGTGTTTGGTGTTTAAGCATGGGTGAGTACACATCAACGTACTCAGCAAATGTCCCGATTGGTTGAAGTAGACTAGTTGTATGTGGGGTTAGGCTCAAAGCAGTTGCTTTTAGTTGGTCAGGTATTTATCATTAAAAGAAGCCAAGTTTTATCGTAAAACCCAAGTTGATATTCCCAAAAGAAAGCACTTCCTCTAAGCGGAAAGTACCAAATATCATAATTAGACATCATCATTAAACCATCAACATAAATGAATCCAGAATATCTCTAATCAAAGAGGATCCCAAGGCTGCTCTTAACCGTGAGCACGGTTGATCTACCAGTTTCTAACACTATGCAGAGGTTGCACATTTTACCCATGAGCCATGATGATTCCCTTTCTGCCTGAGGAGCGCTACTCCCCATTAATCACTTCCTAGGTGACCTGGCAGGGTATCACTACATAGCCTTTACAAAGATTCTCCTGGTGTGTAGCTTCCCGTTAGGTTTCGCCAGTCATACAAACATAGTACTCCACCCTAAGGTGGGTGACTAACAAAACCAAACTGTTGCTGCTTAGGGGTTTCTTCTGTAACTTCCTCGGCCTCCACGGACGAAACATTATCTAAGCAAGTGCGAACACATATTCAACATTCTTGAAATAGAAAAGAACAATACACCATACAAGGAAAAAACTTGTGCAATACAAAATAGCGCTCGCTTTTACGATCGCACGAGAAAAAAAACCGCTGAGATCGAAGCTACGATTGAGAAGTTATTACGTTTACGTTATACAAATATGAAATAGAACATTTAATTTGACATACATGCATTACTCGACATCTATTAAATGCAACTAGCGCTATCACCTAGTTTTAATTAATCTATTATTCTAACAACTTTTAGTTAGATGAATAATTTAAATAACATTAGCGACTCTAAGCGAGACAAATTAACGACGCGAGACGAAATATGCAACGCGCGAAACAGCACGTGCATAGCACGCGCAGGACGCGCGAACCAACACCACAAACGAGAATTAAATAATTAGATAGCATGTTTAAACTAAACAATTATTAATAAAGAATATTTCATTTAATGTTAACCATGTTGGTGTTTATTTCTAAACACGCAAACCGAATACTAAATTAGATTTAAATTGAACGCTACTTTAATAACCATCGGTCAAACAAACATTTAAATAAATTAAATAAAATGTGCAATAGCAGAGGATAATACTTCTAACATGTAGACAATTTTAATACGAATCTAACACAACTTGAACGGAGTGAATTGGATTTAAAACGCAAAAGATATCACGATTTTAAATTGAAATAAATTTCTGCGCATAGTTTTGAATTCATCCAGGGGGTTTTCACAAAACAACATTCTTCTTCATCCTCCTTCCTCTCAACCATGGAAGAGAGAGGGGGAAGGGGAGGCTGACCGGGTGCGCCGGCCGCCGCCGCCGCTGCCGCGGAGGGGCTGCGCGTGAGGCGGGGGCAGAATGGGGGAGGGGGCGCCGCCGCCAGGGGTGAGGGAAGGGAGAGATAGGCCATGTGCGAATGGGGAAACGAAGAAACAAAGAAACCCTAGGTGCAACAATGGTGGAGGCCTCACCAGAGAAGACGACCTCGCTGGAGCCGAGCACAAATTCGTCAATTGAAGACGAACCGTCGGTCGGATCGACGAATCAAAGGCACTGGGACGAATCTCTCAATGAAACGAACGAACGGGTACCCTTGGATTCTGCCGCTGACGCACTGATCAAAAGTAATTGCTCGCTGGAGTTGGAACGTCCTGAACTTCGGCAAGCAATTCCGAGAGTTTGGGATCTAGACTTGGGATGGGGTTTTGAAATTCAAAAAGGGCTCGACGAGAGGATTCGAGCCATATATATTGCTAGGGTTTTAAGATATTTTATTTTTGTAATTATCCCTATTTTAAAATTAAAAGTAATTTCAGAAAAAAGGCTGAAATCGTTTTTAATATCCGAAAAATATCTCGAATGCTCCAAAAATTCTAGGAAAATTTCTAAACATGATTTGGCACCCAATAAACTCAAAAACATATTTAGAACTTCTGAAAAGTTGTTAAGTACCTCAAATGAATAGATTCCGAATTTTGGAAAATAGAAAAATATTCAGAAAAATATGAAAATTTACGGAAAACTTCTACAAGACATATTAGCATGTTTCAAACACTTCTTGTACTTAGAAACATTATGCAACACCATGAATGTAACAATCATGACACTTCTAGGGCTCACGCCAACATAGAACAAAATAATCCGAAGCCCATCAGTAACCCTAAAGCCCTATCTAATTTCGGATCTAATCCGAGTTAGGCTTTCTTTCCCTTAAGTGTGTGACCCCTACAGGTTCACGTACATATAGACATGACCCAAGTACTCTTACTTGGCCCAATAATTGGCATCGGCCTCTAACAAGACATGTCAACTCTTATGCACACATAAAGATCATATCAGACGAACCATTGCAACATTACATACATGTTGTTTCCTTTGTCTTACGATATTTGGTCTGGCTCTAAGTTGACCTTTCTTTCTCAATACTGTGAATTGGAATCCTTTCATTGGTTAACACCTAACCCTAGAACGACCATGCATTTCTTGATCCAATCACTCGAGGGGCCTAGAGATATCTCTCTCAAGAAGAGATGGACAAATTCCATCTTGACTTACCATGCCTCACAACATGCTTCTCGACAAACCCAAAACTACCTTTATAACTATCCAGTTACAAGCGAGAATCTTGAGAACATGCGACAATCTAAAATGTTGGGTCCCTAAGTAAGTCAATTCACATCTTGAGAACATGCGACAATCTCAGGTCTAAGGACACAGTATACATGTTGCAAAAAGAGAACTATATTACAATATCTCACGTTGGGTCAGTCCAGCCTCATGTCATACATGTGCCCACATTATTAGTTTAATATCTCCATGTCCATGACTTTTGAAATATAGTCATCAACTAATACATGTGCTAATCATTGACTCTGTCTAGGGACATCATTTAGAATAACCATACAAGTAAAGAATCTCACAAACAATTCACATAATTGCTAATCAATACAAGGTGCCTTTCATGGATATTCAATTAAGCAATATATATCTTGGATACAAAGAAATATGCTCATCTCTATGATTATCTCTAGGGCATATTTCTAAAAGAGAGTTCATCAGTCGTCTGAGTCAGCCCTGCGGCCTCGGACGAGGCGGAGAATCCATCAACCGTCTGACCTTGCGCTTGTGCCCTAGGGCGAGGCGGAGAATCTGTCAGCCGCCTGAGCCCGCATCGCGCCCTTGGCCAAGACGAGAATCCCCATTGTCTAACCCCATCTCCCTTTTGTCTATATGCTCGTCACGTTGTGCCCTCGGCGTGCTGTGCCACACTCGGCATGTTGTGCCCTCGGCGCGTTGTGCCCGTCCCAGCGCGACCGAGCCACCTAGCTTGGTCTTGCCGATGCCCCTATAGCCTCGGCCTTGGATACTATTACTCCTCATGTGATTGCTTTTGAAAGTGCATTCATCCCTTTTGTGGGTTTTGGTGATTTGGATAACAACACATTTAAAGGTCTAACAAGTTTGCTAAGTGTTGTACAGGAAATTCAGTATGATGAACATACTTGAATAGTGTATAATGATCAGTGAACAAATGTTCAACACAAGGTTAAATAACCAGTGAGATAATGCAAATGGATATAATATGGTCTCTATATTGGTTTGAGTATATGAACAAGAACTAAGAAATCACTATGCATAAATATGATCAGAATAGAGGTTGAAGTGATTAAGAGGATTGGTCAAGCCAAAGTGAATAAGATATGAGGAATCGTGAATTGGCTTGACCATATTACTATTAGTCCATATATGCTTCTATGAGAATCAAACTAGAGCTTGACTGATCTTAGCATTTATATCTAGATGACATTCAAGCAAGGTTCACAATATTGAAGAAATGATTCTCTCAATGGATGCTCAATATGATGTGACTCAAGAATGGCTTGATAGGGTGAAGATAGCAAGGAAAGGGCTTCGAGGAACTAAGCGAAGGTGAAGGCCAAGCGACGACTTATGGATCAAGGTACCATGGCTAAGATGAAGAAGAGAGTATTTGCACTAAGTCGATGAACTAATCAGCTATGAAGAGCTATATTGTATTGATGCATCAGTAAGGTGACTTGAAGCCATAATTTGAACTCATATATGGTGAGATGGTTCAAGTCACAGGGCTTGATTGGTCTTTGCTTCAAAAGGTGAGATAAAGATGTTTGTGATCCTTTTGAAGCACCGTCATGGAGAAATCACACATGAGACACCAATGACTCAAGGAGTTTACTTAATTGTATTTTATTTAACTTGAGTACAGGAATCGTCGTACTATCAAGGGGATCCAAAAAGAAGGTTGGTGTTGGTACTAAAGCTCAAAAACCTTGATCCAAAACTTCTATGTTACCCTTGTTAATCCTTAGTGAAAGTATTTAGTACAACCTTTTAAAGTTTATCTTGGCCAAAATTGCTCTTTGGAAAATACTAGTTCAGCCGGGATTGAAATATCGGTTCGGCTGGTTTCTGAACTGGCTCAACTGGTTTTCCCTCTAGTCCACTCTGCTACTCATCCGGTGGGTTGACCGGGATTTGTTCTGCAGAAAACCATCTCAGCCGGTTTTTAATACCGGCTTAGCCGATATTTGAGCAGAAAGGTCAAACAGCTAGTTTTGGAGCCCCACCTATATATACTCACTCCTACCTCTCTCCCCCACACAATAGCACTCACCAAACTCCATTTCTAACCTGAGAAACACCTCCCACTCTCTCACACACACCTCTTGCCTCTCCCATTTCAAATCTTTGGAGAGAAATCTTTGAGTGAGATTGAAGAGCTGTGATTTTTGTGCTTTATCTCTAAATCCTTCTTGCTCTTCTTGATTCGAGCTTTGGTACAACATCGAGTTCTTTGTGGATTCATTACTCTTGGAGCTTATAGCTCCTAAATGACTAGGTGCCGCTTGTGAGTCTCCAAATCTTGTGGAACACCACAAGAAAGTTTGTATTACCCGCTCGTGTGCACAAAGATTAGTGTGTGGGCTTGTCATTTGTGGTTGGCGAAGGGAGGATTAGGGTTGAAAGAGACCTGGCTCTTTGTGGGCGCCTCAACGAGGAAGTAGGGCACCTTTGTGGTGTGACCGAACCTCGGGATAAATATTGTGTCTATTGTGTTCTTGCTCATTGTGTTTGTTCGTGTTCTTCGTTCTCTCACCATTCCATGGAAGAATTATTCATATCTTTTTGGTGTGTGGATTTTGAGAAGTGCCCTTCTCAGATCTACTATTTTGAACCATGTGGATTATCTAGGACATCCCATTTGCAAAGTTAACTAGGTAAATTTCGAGATCAATTCAGTTTTATATATCATTCTTTAGTTGAGCTCGTGCAAACCAGTTGAACCAGTTTTGGCATCGATTAAACTGGTTTTACCCAGTTCGTTTCTAGTTTTTGTTGAAAAAAATTCTGCTTGCCTATTCACCCCCTCTAAGCAACTTTCAGCTTTGTTGCATATGTTTGGTGTATTCACTACTATAGAACATAGATATTGTAACACTCTCTTGTAACATATATCATTGTGTTACAAGAAGTTTTATAGGAACACAAAACTATGTGTTACTAAAGAACATTGTAACACATAACATTTGTTTAATAAAATTCTTTTATAAGTAACAATTATAGTAACACATATTTAATGTTACACCTAAAATGTTACAAATATAGTGATATTTTGTAACACATATAAAATAGTGTTACAACTAATGTGTTATGGAGAAACATGTATGTATATATTTATTTATTGAAGGTACATAATGTAAGGAAAATAAACCTTATAACTCATTTGGTTAATGGATTTTGGTATTTGATGATCAACATAACTATTTGGACTAACGTATTTGCTCTTATTTATTTTTATAGTTCAAAAAATGCAACTTGAACATGGACGAATGCAACGAGGTGATCGAGGAGATCAACATCTCACTGAGATCCTAGGGACCCTAGCTAGAAACCTAATAGTTAGTGGTGAAAAAGAAATCAAGCCAAAAGTTCTCTAAAGAAGGTGTAACATCGTAGGTGTTATCATAGGTTAAACAATGAATATGGATTTAAGTAAGCAATGTCAGTGAGAATAATGATCTCTATGTCTATATTTATCTTGGTCTATTTAGATTATTTAAAAGTTACCATGAAGCTTGAAATTTAATAATCTCATCAAAAAGTGAATCATGTGCCGTTTGAGTTGCTCAATTAAGTGGACGTAAATTCGGAAGCGCTTGATTTCTATAATCTAGATCACGTGTGCTACTCTAGATAAAAACATGCACAAGATTAAAAATCGAAGTTGTTCGTTCAGTACGTTCTCCGTGGCAGAGAATAAAATGTTTGATTGCAGGTGAAATTAGCTAAAATCAATCGTAATTTATAATATCGAAGCCGTTGTTATTTTCGTCCAGTCTATTTATATCTTACCCGAATCCAATTTCTAGGACCTATATTTATCCATATGCTTCTGTTTAATAGAAACAAAAAAGGAGGAAAATCCTATATCTACCACTACAGTAAAAGAGGAAACGTTCGACGGCCAGATTATGTCCGACGGCCCCCTAGGCCACCGTCGGAAATAAGGTTATGTCCGACTGCCAAAGGTGGCCGTCGAAAATAATAGTAAACAGCCGACGGCTGTCAGGCTGGCCGTCGGACATAACCTTATCTCCGACGGCTCGTCTAACAGCCGTCGGACATAACCTTATGTCCGACGGCTCGTCTAACAGCCGTCGGACATAAGCTTATATCCGACGGCCTCTCCTGGCACCGTCGGAAATATGGAGTTTTAACCGACGCCCCCCGAGCGCGCATCGTTTCATTCTACCACGCGCAGCCAGCCATATGCACGCAAGCCGCCGCCGTCGCCGCTGCCGTGACGCCGTCGCCGTGTCTCCGCCGCCGCCGCCGCCGCCAGGCTCCACCGCCCAAGCACAGCCCGTGCCCGACGACCTCCCTTCCCGCCCCGACGCGCAGCCCGAGCACGACGCCACCAAAGCCACCCCGACGCAGCCCGACGCCACCGGAGCTGCCCCGACGCCACCGGAGCCGCCCCGACGCAGCCCGCTGCCGCCGGAGCCTCTGCCCCCGTCCCCAACGCCACCGGCGCCCGCCCCGACCCCGCCGGAGCTCGCTTCACCGGTTCATCGTCCGGCAAAGTGAGTAATTTTAAAAATTTTAGTATAATTTTATGTATAAATATATATTGTTTGCTAGTAGCAATGTTTAGTTTTGTTATGTCCGACGGCTTAATTTAATTATGCAATTAAATTAGCTTGTTTTAATTTATTTATTAGTGGCTATATAATTTAAACTTTTAATTTCCGAGGGTAATTATTAAGCCCTCGGAAATAAGGTTGTTTTATTTGATTTAGGGTCCCGTGAAATGATTTTTTTAGTGCTATTGTATTAGTTTGGTTAATTAGTGACTATTGTATTAGTGTGGTTAATTAGTAATCATAACTAATTAAGTTAACGTCTCGTATCTAGTATGGTTATCCCAACGCCGTACTGCCTTCAGCATCCCACCGTCTTTCGATGGACACCGCACGTCTCCACCTCCGTTCTCAAAGTCGCGCTCAGGTGCCCCTCGCTTCCTTTCCAAATCCGTTCACCCGGCTCCTCTTTTGTAATGCACCTAGTCACCGAGGAGAGTTCCTCGCCGACGTGATCCGCACACACGAGCAGAACTGTCTCCAGGTACGCGAGAGGTAAGAAGTGTTTGGGATTTTAGTTTCTGTTATTCAATACCCCTAGTGCTTACGGATTGTTCCATTTATATCTATCACACCCGTTTCCAAAGGGCAGAGCCGGGTGCATCGCATATGTGTGCCAGGATTTATTTCCACATATATGTTGACGTCACAAGTGTAATATATCAAAAGAACAATGCATAAAAGCGTAAATAACGAGTATATTAACATATTACACTTCGAACAGACATAATGTCTTAACCTTTATTCATCAAAGTACATCGAAACATGGACATCCATCCACAGGAAGATGACCGGGGGTATCACTAGACTAGCATCCATGGAGTTCAGCATCATATCTTCATCTGCAACTTCTCATCAAAATTTAAGCAAGGGTGAGCTCACTTATGGTCGGGGCTCAGCAAGTGGGGGAAAAACTAATGCAAGTCTAACAAGGTGAGGCTGAGGTTGAGTAGTAATCATTTTAGTTGGTCAACATTTTATTAACAACACCTGTCTTACTAATAAGTGTGAATCCCAAGCATTCCCATTAAGCAAAGGTACAAGAGTATTTCAAAAACACTTAAGTGAAACCACTTAAGCAAACCATTGGCAGATTATCGGATCTCGATTTATTTCCATCTTCAAGTTCAATTATCATGTGAGGAGTCCAGGCTGTTCATAACCGTGAGCACGGCTGATATATCAGTTTTACACTCTGCAGAGGTGGCACATCTTTACCCATGACTCGCGATTCCCTTCTAGCCCGGGTTAGCTAGACCCGTATTCACTTCCGAGGTGAATGGCCAGGGTCTCACTACGAGGCTTCTCCCTAGAGTCCTCATTACGCAAATGCTGGAAATGGTCAAACTGCATAAGGCACACCTACCGTAACCAACTTATAGTCCGGACCACAGGGTAAAGCTTTGGGAACTATGCCCGTATCCAATCTGCCTGAGCCGGTACTATGAGCGCTTGCCAGATGCCCCCGTTCTGGTCGACCACGACCAACACCCAACATAAGACTTCCCTAGTTATTTAGCCAAGACCAGAGCCATGATAGTTCTCATGGTAGCACTGTTTTCCCGGGTGGTCACTCCATGTTCCAATTAATATACAATAATCTTGTTTAACCATCGGGTTAACAATAATAATGTAAACCTACCATTTGAAACATTAATATCATAAGCGGAAGTGACTGCATAAAGTTAAGTTGTAGCAATAGCATAGCTACTTGATTAGATCATAATCCCAGGTTAAACAAGGAGTAAGGTTGGAAAGGTTATCTAAATAGGTAACCCGTCAAATTATGCATATATATCCAAAAGAATAAACTTTATTAAATGTATTGTTTGGGATCAAACAGAGTATGCAGAGGGAGAAGTCCACTTTCCTTGCTTATAGAAAACTTGAGGTTCTTCCACGGATTTGAATAGATCTTGATTCTTAACTACTAGATCAACCACTGAATATCACACAAACAAAGAAGAACAAACATCACTCAATAACATACAACATTCACCGTATGTAAAGCTCAAAGAAAATCTAACGAAAAGAGCGTTCGCTTTTCAAAAACATTACACGCAAGGGTTATAATAAAAAGGTATTCTTTTCAAACATGTGATCTATACTTTATAAAATAAGACATGAGCTTAAAATATCTTAATTAAAATATACAAATATTAGGTTCATCAAATTAATCTTTTATAAAACGTCATATGTGATATGTCTAAGATTAAGGGTTTATAAGACGATAAAACATGTAATAACAATATTAAACATTTTTAACCTTTTAGAAAAGATATAGGTTATATATCTAAGGTTAATGAGTTATGAAACACATTATTAGACATTTCTTTTAGAAAAAGCTTATAAATAGATTAAACAACTTTTTATGTGAAAAGATCATAATTATATTATTAATCACCTATTTAAGACGAGTTAGGTTATGGATCTTAAGTGGATTTTCATGCAAAAGATAATAAACAAATAACTATCTTTTATTTTCATTAGAAAACACATAGCCTATTATATTTGAAGTCAATATTAAATAACATTTTAAGTTATAAAAGAACTTAAACTCTTATTACTTTATTTTATCCTTTAGGAAAAACTAAGTGATCCATATATAAATAATATGAACTAATTTTAATTAAATGATTACTTAAGCCTATATAACCAGTTGTAAACAAATATAAATCTAATTAACTAGGTTATGAGAGGACATAATTACTCTATTATTTATCTTTATATTTAGTTTAGAAACATATGACCTAAATATTTAAAATGAATATTATATTCATTGGTATGTTATTAACTATTGTTTTAGTTATGATGATGTGAGCACTTAATTAAGCCATTGTATCATTATTAGAAAAATTATATGACATATTACTATTTAGTACGGCTATACTTAATCATCTATAATGAATCTTATTAAATCAAAATCATGATGTCTATTAAAAGGGTCATTTTGCAGTTAGAAACAAATTCTCTAATTCTTTAGTAAGAAACCTATATTTACCAACATAACTATCAATTTCTTTATTAGGAAAGCATGAGTGCCTAATTAAGTTATTTTAATATTATTATAAAATTCTACTATTTCGGTTTTCTCGTTTCTTTTCTAAATAGAATTTATACGTATAACTAAAAATTGTTTTTTTAATTCCTCTAACATTAATATACTAAGAATTAATTATAAATTACTAAATGTGACTTTTAATAACCTATTCATGGTTATTATAACATAAATGAGCATTTTACTATCCTAAGTAATTAGGTGCTATACTTATGAATACATTTATTATGAACAGTAAAAACCATACATTTTTCATTCGACCGGAAATACGTGGCTTAATATCTATTTTAATTTCTTATATCACTAAGATTACTAAGATTATACTTATAACAATACTAACCAATTATCGCTCCAAACATTAAAGCGAAATTAGTTATAAACATTTCTAGTATGACAATCGCTGGGTTAGTGAATAGTGACCGTGCTCATTTTTTTAGAATTATAAAATCATACGCATACTAAAGCGTTGTCGCGGGTTCAATTTTGGCTACACGTATACATCGCATCTCTAAAAATCATATGCGTGAATCGCCAAATCGCATCAATATTACAACAATAATTCATAAGATCAATAAAGTAATTCAAACACGATTTAGAAAATATATTAACGGGTTGGGGTTGTTTTTAACCTTGGGATGAACGGCGGTCTTGGGGGGCAAAGAACGGACACGGTCGTCGGTGAGCGTTCGGATGGCGAGGTACGACGTCGAGCGGCGTGGACGAACTCCGGTGAGTCTCCACGGATGGCGGACGATCGACGAACGGCGTGAGCATGGTCGAGGTGCTACGCGGACGAGCTCTGGTGACGGCGTTCGAACAACGAGGCGTGGAAGGTCTAGTCGGGGTGCTGCGTGGACGGCGAAGCTCCGACGGGGAACACGGACGGTCCAGCGACAAGCATCACGACGGCGAGCGGTGGTGCTGCTGTGCGGGCAGACAGGGGTTCTTGACATCGGTCGGAGCTCCGACGAGGTGCTACGCGGACGACTAGGCTCCGGCGACGAACGACAAGGGAGAGAACGAGGAGGGAGTTCGGGCAGGGAGAGGGCGAGGACTCGACATTCAATTTATAGGCAAGAAAGGGGAGGTCGAGAGAAGAAACGGCGGCCGGGACTTCATGGCCATTGATAGCATTCAAGAAGCTTGAATGGAGAAGAACGTGGGAAGGGTAACGGCTCAATTGATACTCCTTTACTCCAGTAAGGGACGGGGCGACGCGCCGGGGCTTTAGGTCGCGGGCGCGGTCGGCATCACGTTGCAGGGCGTCGGGCTTGGCGGCTCCATGGGCGCGGCTTGGATGGGCAGGTCCCTGGCGTGGCGTCCGGTTGCCTGGACTGGGCGCGGCTCGGGTCCGGGATGGCACGTCGGGGCGTGGTTCGGCTGGCTTGGGCTGCGCGGCGAGGCTGCAGGTGCTCGGCTCCGCGGGGGCTGCTTCAGGCGCTCGGGCGTCGCGGCGTTGGCCGGGGCTCGACGCAGTCGCGCGGGGGCCTTCGGTGTCGTGACCGCTGCTCGGCCGGCTTGGGCAGGGGCGCTCGCCCGCGGGCGGGCGGTGTGCGCGGGGTCGCGGCAGGCGGTTCCTGGCCTTGGGCGCATGGCTCGGTGTGTGGCATCGCGCGGGGTGTCGAGGCTGTGGGTGGGTGGCGGCGGCCCAGGGGAGGGAGAAGGCAGGGATGCGGCTAGGGTTAGGGAGAGAAGTAGGGGGCGGCCGGCTCATGGGCCTAATGGGCCGTTAGGTTTAGTTTAGGTTTTTTTTCTTTTCTATTTCCTTTTTCTAATTTCAAAATACATATTTAAATAACCCTAAAAAATCATAATAATCAAACCAAAATAAAATATTAATTCTTGGACTAATAATTATATTATTAATTTACTAGGATTTTCATTTAACAAGAAATGCTATTCAATGACCAAAATCAATCATGAGCATCCAAAAATCATTCCAAAGGAAAATAAATGACACACGCTTAAAACAAAATTCATTACCATAAATATCATTACTAAACTAAATGTATTATTTTTATTTAATGATTTTCATAGTGTCACAAATCTACCCCTCTTAAAAAGAATCTCGTCCTCGAGATTAAGAAAGGATAGCACGAAAGCAAGGGAGATACATGGTTTATTTGTAGGTTTTTAGTTCTCATTGAACTCCTCCAAACTTAAGGAACTTCCTTACTTCTTTGCTCCTCAATGTATACTAATCAAGCGACCTTCATCATCATACTTATAAAATGGTGGGTCTTCTGAACTATTGCTTAGGTCATGCTTGGCAGCTTTCTTCTTTATTCGGTCTAGACGCTTCTTGGGACATTCGCGAATAAGATGTCCTTCATTTTTGCAGTAGTAGCAAGCACCTCTTGCTTTGAGTTCTTTGCGAGTCAACTTTGCTTGACCAACAGGGGGTGAGGGTTGACCGGGTGTCTGTATCTCATATAGCTGAGTCTGACTTGCTTCTTCTGTTTGGGTATCCATGTGTTTCGGGGCTTTTGCTTGTGGTTGAGGTGAACTAATCATGTATCCAAACATTTTTCTATTCCTTTTGTTGTTCTTCATTCCATTCATCAAATATCTCTGTGACTCATTTTTCTCGTTCATAGTTGTTAAGGTAGAAATATTGTCGTTGGCATCGTTTACTTCATTTCCATTGGGGTTCATCATCTAGTCAGAGGGTAAAAGAGTTAGTGAGACAGACTGCATAAGAGGCTTGTATGACATTAAGATGAAGAGCGAACACAAACTTTTTTTTCCAAAATAGGATTAGTTAAGGAACAAGGATGGTTTCAGATTTCCGCCTAGCTTCATCATACTACAAGAGCGTACAAGTGTTATAATTCTTAATAGAGATCTTTTGAACCTTATAGATTATAGATCATGATATCCAAATCATCTTTCTGATCCAACAGTATTTCTTTGAGCATAAATTGAGAGAAAGACTTGAGCGGGACTTTAGGGCAACTAGAAAAGAGCATCATATTGTTTGCATATAGCAGATGACAACATACTTTATTTCCTTATGGCAAAACACAATAGGTGCGAAAGATTCTCCAAATTTATTCATATATCACTTAGCACAATTACAAATCTTGGAAGGGGTAATACTTTGACGTTTTTTTCTTTGTGAGACATACTCCTTCTTCTAGCTAAACGATATATTATTCTTCCTTGATAGATGTACCAATCTGAGCTGGAGGTCGGTTGTCTTCAACTACTATTCTTTCTCCAGATGGAGTTTCCAAGCACATGGTTTTCTCAGTATGTTGGATTACCGCCTTAGTTCTTTGTAACCAATTCTTTCCAAGAATTACATCCTTTCCCATTGATTCTATGATTAGGAGATCAGCTGAAAAATCTATCCCATTGATTTTAATACTTACTTTCGGACATATGTAGTTCACTAACATTTTCCTTTCGGGTGTACTAATGGTCTTTCTTGATCTTAAGGGACACTTAAAGATAGCATACTTTGCTGCAAAATGGGCACTGATAAAAGAATGTGTCGTATGAGGATCATACAACACGGTGGCGATGGTTGTGTGAATGACTAGTGTTCCAAAAATTACTGCATCATCACTTAGAATGGTTCCTGTCACTGCATAACTTATCCTTCCTGTGGACTCTCTCCGTTGTTTATTCTTTGTTGATGCATGGGTTTGAGGGTGTTGTCTTTTCTTTTGGACCTTATTGATCTCCACAACTTTTTTAGGACAACCATTAACAAGATGGCCGATATCACCACAGCCAAAGCAAGTACGACTTGATAAGTTACATGGTGGAGTTGTCTTTACGTTGTTGGTAGAGGTTTCTGTGCATTTCTGTTCATATTCCATGTCTGGAGACTGAGATAGCTTCATCTCGGAGGTGATCTGTAGTGAACTCTTCTCAGGACAGTTACGGAAGTAATGACCTTCACGTCCACATTGATAGCAAGCTTTTCTTGAAGTTATTTCTTGAATTTTTCCATGTTTTCCTTTTTGTTTCTTGGACCTGATACGACGACGAGGCTGAAACTGTGTGCAAGTAATAGTCCATCCATCAATGTAAACACTCCTGTGTTTCTTCTTAGGGTTGGGCATCCTTGTGATGTTTTCTTTTTGGAATACTTTGCAATTCATCAACTAACAGTGCATTAGGTACGAGAGAATCTGCTATTAGATGTTTCTTGGGGGGACATCTGTCTGTTTATGCCAGAAAATAAAATCCGGTTCTTCTGTTTGTAGTTTCACTTTCGTTTGTAATGATCTGGCGACAAGGAATTCCATAGTACTCACAACAACAACATGTTCCAAGTTCACTTGTCTGTTGGTTTGGTTGTGCATCCTTTTGTGTCTTAAATGTCTGTTCATCAGCTATTTTATTTATAGTGTTGTTTTGACTTGCCAAAACACCGCATTCTTTACACTTAGTGACATCACTTGTAGTTGACATTCCAAGGTCTGACATCTGTATGGGTATGGAAGAATGGAAGGGATGAAAGGGTTGAGAAAAGACAGATTATAGAGAGCAGAGAAAACCCATCTATCTAAGGTCTTACCTAGCTAACTGATGTCTTTGTGGACAAAAGTCACACAATACACCAACAATCATTTCAATGAAGTAAATCAAACATGAACACAAAGAACAATGAACTCAAGCATACCAGCACTACACAGTCCAATTCTACTCAATCAACCAAAACAAAAGGTGAGACAAGGTTTGGAATAAGAAAGATATTATAAAGTCAAGGAGTCAGGTAAGAATTATCAAGGAGTTAGACAAGACATATTTGTCGGTGGCCAATAGTGAAATAAGATAACCATGAACTATTAAAGTCAGGATAAATGATACAATCAATGATATAAAGTGAGTTAGGGAGAAAGCATTATCAAGGAGTAGAGAGCCAAAGGTTTCATACATCAAGGTAGATATTGCGCAAGGGGGGCAATACAACAGTACGAAAGCAAAAGTATAAGAATTCAATAGGGAGAGAGCATTATCAAGGAGAAAAGTAGAGAGGCAAAAGTTTAATATATCAAGGTAGATATTGTCCAAGGATAACAATACAATGGCAAGAAAACAAAAGTAGAAGAAATCAAGGGTTATATAGCAATATTAGGGATAGAAAACCACTTATAATATAATATAATATCGCCATTACCGATCTAGTCGAAAATCTTAAAAAAAACAATCCTATCAACCTAACCAATAAGTCTGGTAATTGATCCAAAGAATCCATAGCAAAACTTCTTGCGGAATGGGATAAGACAGAGAATAGGGCATCGTTGATAGCTTCGAAAGGATTTCTTCTGGCAATCTTCTCGCAAACTTCGCTTCAAGTTCCGCAATCCTAGCTTGATCATCTTGTAGTGCTTCTGAGTAGAGTCTTCTGATAGACCAAAATCAGACTAGAAGAGTTGAAAATAAAAGAGACGAGTTTTGATATAAAGTAAGTTTTTATGGAGGAAAATATATCAGGCTTTGAAAGATTGACTGGGCTTTCCATTTCTAACTAATCTAGTGACCTACGGTCACATTCCTCTGATACCACTTCTGTCACACCCCGTTTCCAAAGGGCAGAGCCGGGTGCATCGCATATGTGTGCCAGGATCTATTTCCACACATATGTTGACGTCACAAGTGTAATATATCAAAAGAACAATGCATAAAAGCGTAAATAACGAGTATATTAACATATTACACTTCGATTCGAACAGACATAATGTCTTAACCTTTATTTCATCAAAGTACAGCGAAACATGGACATCCATCCACAGGAAGATGAACGGGGGTATCACTAGACTAGCATCCATGGAGTTCAGCATCATATCTTCATCTGCAACTTCTGATCAAAATTTAAGCAAGGGTGAGCTCACTTATGGTCGGGGCTCAGCAAGTGGGGGAAAAACTAATTCAAGTCTAACAAGGTGAGGCTAAGGTTGAGTAGTAAGCATTTTAGTTGGTCAACATTTTATTAACAACACCTGTCTTACTAATAAGTGTGAATCCCAAGTATTCCCATTAAGCAAAGGTACAAGAGTATTTCAAAACACTTAAGTGAAACCACTTAAGCAAAACCATTGGCAGATCATCGGATCTCGATTTATTTCCATCTTCAAGTTCAATTATCATGTGAGGAGTCCAGGCTGCTCATAACCGTGAGCACGGCTGATATATCAATTTTACACTCTGCAGAGGTGGCGCATCTTTACCCATGAGTCGCGATTCCCTTCTAGCCCGGGTTAGCTAGACCCGTATTCACTTCCGAGGTGAATGACCAGGGTCTCACTACGAGGCTTCTCCCTAGAGTCCTCATTACGTAAATGCTGGAAATGGTCAAACTGCATAAGGCACACCTACCGTAACCAACATATAGTCTGGACCATAGAGTAAAGCTTTGGGAACTATGCCTGTATCCAATCTGCCTGAGCCGGTACTATGAGCGCTTGCTAGATGCCCCCGTTCCGGTTGACCACGTCCAACACCCAACATAAGACTTCCCTAGTTATTTAGCCAAGACCAGAGCCATGATAGTTCTCATGGTAGCACTGTTTTCCCGGGTGGTCACTCCATGTTCCAATTAATATGCAATAATCTTGTTTAACCATCGGGTTAACAACAATAATGTAAACTTACCATTTGGAACATTAATATCATAAGCGGAAGTGACTGCATAAAGTTAAGTTGTAGCATAGCATAGCTACTTGATTAGATCATAATCCCTAGGTTAAACAAGGAGTAAAGTTGGAAAGGTTATCTAAATAGGTAACCCGTCAAATTATGCATATATATCCAAAAGAATAAACTTTATTAAATGTATTGTTTGGGATCAAACAGAGTATGCAGAGGGAGAAGTCCACTTGCCTTGCTTATAGAAAACTTGAGGTTCTTCACGGATCTGAATAGATCTTGATTCTTAACTACTAGATCAACCACTGAATATCACACAAACAAAGAAGAACAAACATCACTCAATAACATACAACATTCACCGTACGTAAAGCTAAAAGAAAATCTAACGAAAAGAGCGTTCGCTTTTCAAAAACATTACACGCAAGGGTTATAATAAAAAAGGTATTCTTTTCAAACATGTGATCTATACTTTATAAAATAAGACATGAGCTTAAAATATCTTAATTAAATATACAAATATTAGGTTCATCAAATTAATCTTTTATAAAACGTCATATGTGATATGTCTAAGATTAAGGGTTTATAAGACGATAAAACATGTAATAACAATATTAAACATTTTTAACCTTTT
This sequence comes from Zea luxurians, assembly GCA_029449295.1. NCBI lineage: Eukaryota > Viridiplantae > Streptophyta > Magnoliopsida > Poales > Poaceae > Zea > Zea luxurians. The sequence continues at coordinate 193,921 of JAOPSE010001049.1, forward strand.
AGAAAAGATATAGGTTATATATCTAAGGTTAATGAGTTATGAAACACATTATTAGACATTGCTTTTATAAAAAGCTTATAAATAGATTAAACAACTTTTTATGTGAAAAGATCATAATTATAATTATTAATCACCTATTTAAGACGAGTTAGGTTAGGATCTTAAGTGGATTTTCATGCAAAAGATAATAAACAAATAACTATCTTTATTTTCATTAGAAAACACATAGCCTATTATATTTGAAGTCAATATTAAATAACATTTTAAGTTATAAAAGAACTTAAACTCTTATTACTTTATTTTATCCTTTAGGAAAAACTAAATGATCCTATATAAATAATATGAACTAATTTTAATTAAATGATTACTTAAGCCTATATAACCAGTTGTAAACAAATATAAATCTAATTAACTAGGTTATGAGAGGACATAATTACTCTATTATTTATCTTTATATTTAGTTTAGAAACATATGACCTAAATATTTAAAATGAATATTATATTCATTGGTATGTTATTAACTATTGTTTTAGTTATGACGATGTGAGGCACTAAATTAAGCCATTATATCATTATTAGAAAAGTTATGTGACATATTACTATTTAGTACGACTATACTTATCATCTATAATGAATCTTATTAAATCAAAATCATGATGTCTATTAAAAGGGTCATTTTGCAGTTAGAAACAAATTCTCTAATTCTTTAGTAAGAAACCTATATTTACCAACATAACTATCAATTTCTTTATTAGGAAAGCATGAGTGCCTAATTAAGTTATTTTAATATTATTATAAAATTCTACTATTTCGGTTTTCTCCTTTCTTTTCTAAATAGAATTTATACATATAACTAAAAATTGTTTATATAATTCCTCTAACATTAATATACTAAGAATTAATTATAAATTACTAAATGAGACTTTTAATAACCTATTCATGGTTATTATAACATAAATGAGCATTTTACTATCCTAAGTAATTAGGTGCTATACTTATGAATACATTTATTATGAACAGTAAAAACTATATATTTTCATTCGACCGGAAATACGTGGCTTAATATCTATTTTAATTTCTTATATCACTAAGATTACTAAGATTATACTTATAACAATACTAACCAATTATCGCTCCACACATTAAAGCGAAATTAGTTATAAACATTTCTAGTATGACAATCGCTGGGTTAGTGAATAGTGATCGTGCTCATTTTTTTTAGAATTATAAAATCATACGCATACTAAAGCGTTGTCACGGGGTTCAATTTTGGCTACACGTATACATCACATCTCTAAAAATCATACGCGTGAATCGCCAAATCGCATCAATATTACAACAATAATTCATAAGATCAATAAAGTAATTCAAACACGATTTAGAAAATACATTAACGGGTTGGGGTTGTTTTCAACCTTGGGATGAACGGCGGTCTTGGGGGCAAAGAATGGACACGGTCGTCGATGAGCGTTCGGATGGCGAGGTACGACGTCAGCGGCGTGGACGAACTCCGGTGAGTCTCCACGGATGGCGGACGATCGACGAATGGCGTGAGCACGGTCGAGGTGCTACGCGGACAAGCTCCGGTGACGACGTTCGAACAATGAGGCGCGGAAGGTCCTGTTGGGGTGCTACGTGGACGGCGAAGCTCCGGCTGGGAACGCGGACGATCCAGCGAAAAGCTTCACGACGACGAGCGGTGGTGCTGCTGTTTGGGTAGACAGGGTTCTTGACATCGGTCGGAGCTCCGACGAGGTGCTGCGCGGACGACTAGGCTCGGTGACGAACGGCGAGGGAGAGAACGAGGAGGGAGTTCGGGCAGGGAAAGGGAGAGGACTCCACGTTCAATTTATAGGCAAGAAAGGGGAGGTCGAGAGAAGAAACGGCGGCCGGGACTTCATGGCCATTGATGGCATTCAAGAAGCTTGAATGGAGAAGAACGTGGGAAGGGTAACGGCTCAATTGATACTCCTTTACTCCAGTAAGGGACGGGCGACGCGCCGAGGCTTCAGGTCGCGGGCGTGGTCGGCATCGGGTTGCAGGGCGTCGGGCTTGGCGGCTGCATGGGCGCGGCTTGGACGGGCAGGATCCTGGCGCGGCGTCCAGTTGCCTAGACTGGGCGCGGCTCGGGTCCGGGATGCGCGTCGGAGCGCGGCTCGGCCGGCTCGGGCTGCGCGGCGAGGCTGCAGGTGCTCGGCTCCGCGGGGGCTGCTTCAGGCGCTCGGGCGTCGTGGCGTTGGCCGGGCTCGACGCAGTCGCGCGGGGGCCTTCGGTGTCGCGGCCGCTGCTTGGCCGGCTTAGGCAGGGGCGCTCGCCCGCGGGCGCGCGGTGTGCGCGGGATCGCGACAGGTGGTTCCTAGCCTTGGGCATGGCTCGGCGTGTGGCGTCGCACGGGGTGTCGAGGCTGCGGGTGGTGGCGGCGGCCAGGGGAGGGAGAAAGCAGGGATGCGGCTAGGGTTAGGGAGAGAAGTAGGGGGCGGCCGGCTCATGGGCCTAATGGGTCGTTAGGTTTAGTTTAGGTTTTTTTTCTTTTCTATTTCCTTTTTCTAATTTCTAAATACATATTTAAATAACCCTAAAAAATCATAATAATCAAACCAAAATAAAATATTAATTCTTGGACTAATAATTATATTATTAATTTACTAGGATTTTCATTTAACAAGAATGCTATTCAATGATCAAAATCAATCATGAGCATCCAAAATCATTCCAAAGGAAAATAAATGACACACGCTTAAAAGAAAATTCATTACCATAAATATCATTACTAAACTAAATGTATTATTTTTATTTAATGATTTTCATAGTGTCACAATATCTTACTGGCTATAAGCCAAATCTCCAACTACTACTGCCATAGGCCTAAAAACTCTAACTAGATTACAACCAGGACACACCTGGATACAGCTCAGAACTAATACTAAGCACTTACCGACTCAAGTGTCACTAGAGATCAACACACCTGCCCCCTCTTTAAATTGTGCATGCCCTCATGCAGTAAGCTCAGGAAACATCTTAACCAGCACATTCCAATTTTCCCAAGAAGTGGCTTCATCTTTTTTGTCCACTGAACCATCACCTAGGAAATGGCATGATTCCCCTTCTTCACAAGCCGTCGGTCCAAGATCTTCACCGGCCCAGTGCTCCTTGCTCCAGATTTAGTGTTGTTGGTAATTTAGAGAAAACTGGCTGATAATTGGGTGTAAAGGGATTTAATTGTGAAACATAGAAAACTAAGTGTATTGCAGCCCCCTTAGGCAACTCCAGCTCATAAGCTACAGACCCAATACACTTCACTATGTAACACCCCGAATTTTTTTGGAGTTGAATTTTTTCTTTTCTTCACTCTCCAAATTCGGGTGTTACCTCTCTTTCCCATTTCTTTTCGCTAAAACCTCACCCGTCTTCAAAACTTTAAGTTATGTGATAATAGTAAACCCTAGAGTTAGTTTCTTTGATTTGCTGCATCATGCCGAACCATGCATTTTTTGGTTGTTTGAAAGTGTGAAGGCATTCATATAGAAAATAGATATCAAAAAAAGGAAAATCTTTTCTTTTCTCTCTCCTCCCTCTCCTCCCCCTTTTGGCCCAGCCGCCCCCCTTGGCGCAGCGGCCCCCAGCCGGCCTTCCCCCCCCTCTCTCCCCCCCTTCCCACGTGGGCCCCGAAGCGGCCCAGCCGCGCCCCCCTCCTCCCCTTTCCCTCCCCGCCGTGGGCCGGCCCAGCTGACCCCATCCCTTCCCCTTTGGGCCCAAGCGGCCCAACCGCCCTTTCCCCCCTCCCAAAAAATTCCCCTCCTCGTGGGCCCCGCCGTCATCCTCTCTCCCTCTCTCCCTCTCCCCTACCCTAACCGCCGCCGCCGCCCTCTCCCTGCTCGCCCGCCGCCACCGCCCGATCCCCTGCTCGCCGCCCTCCCTCGCCGCGGTGAGGCCCCTCCCCCTCCCCTCTTCTCCCTCCCTCCCTCCACCTCGCGACCGACCCCGCCCGACCGCTCCCCGGCAAGCCGCCCCCCCCATCCCCGCGCTCGCTCGGCCGCCCCCGCCGCCCCGCGCCGCCACCGGCGAGCCGCGCCCGGCCCCGCCCCGACGCCCGCCCCGACCCCCCGACCGCTTCGGCGAGCCCGCCCCGGCCTCGCCCAGCCGCGCCCGGCCCCGCCCCGCCCCCCCTCGACCTCGACCGTCCCCGCCCGGCTCGGCCGCCCCGTCCCCACCTCGGCCGCCCCCACCCCGGCTCGGCCGCCCCACGCCCGCCCCGGCCCCGCCGCGCCCACCTCGGCTTCGGCCATGGCACCGCCGCCACGGCCCCGGTCGCCCTCGCCCCGTGCGCGTCGCCCGGCCCCGCCTCAGCCCCGCCCGCGCCGCCCTGTGCCCGGCCCCCGCACCTGGCCGTGTCCCCGCCCCGCCCCGCCCCTCCCATGCGCCGTGCTCGCCCGCCTGCCCCGGCGTGCCTTGCTCGCGTCGTGACGGCCCCGGCGCGGTCTCGAGCTCGGCCCAGCGTGCCTATGGCGCGCGGCCTTGAGCTTGGCTAGCGCGCGGCCCCGACGTGCGCATGGTTAGTTCGCGGCGCGTGCGTGCGGCCTTGCGCGCGTGCTCGCGTAGTGCGCGGTGCCTTGGCACGACTCGTCATGCCCACGTCTACCCCTAGACGTGCCCGCCTACCCCCCCCCCCATATTTTGTGCGCGCTAATCACGTTGTTCATGTTAATAAAATAGGAAACTCAATTTAGAAATTGGTTATGTTAATTAATTTATGTAGCTAATCGTCTATCTCATTTAATATTAATCTACTAAAAGTGGTCACGTTTCCATTAGTGCATGTAGCTAATCCTTATTATTGGAGCTAAGTATAACTAGAGCATGTAACGTTTAGTTATCGTCTACCCGTAGTGCGCCTCGAGCATAAGCTTTAACCCCTGCGAGACCTTTCCCCATTTCTTTCTAACCAAGGTAAATGCAGTATCGCATGTCATATTCTATGCATGTTTAATCTACTTGTTCTCTTGTATGGTGTACTGTTGGTTTCCTAATTTCAATAGATGGATGTATGTATGTTTGCAACCGCATAGAGAACGATCCGGTCGAAGAGCCCGAGGAACTCGCAGGAGAAGCCCCTGAGCAGCAGTCGGTTGGTGGAGGCAAGTGTCCCTTGACCTATCTCTGTCCTATTCATTCTTTAATTCACCTCCCGCATTACGCATTTATACCTAAGGAATGACTAGCTTTTGTTGTCCATGTCCTTGTTTACCTATTTGGGTTGGATTATTATTGGTTAGCTTTATGCTATTGCTCAACATTAATCAATGAACATGATGAGAATTATATATACGCTGTTTCCCCCTTCTTATTATGATGTTATACTTGTGGCCTTTAAGGGGACTCGAGCGGTTTCTCGAGTGCCTCTCCGTAAGGACCTATTCGTTGGATGACCGCCCGGAAAACAGTGCAACCATGAGGGTGGAGTGGGACGCCTTAGCTGAATAATTAGAGGAACCGGGGTGTAGTTCGCTTAGCCGTCGTGCCATCAATGGGGCTCGATGTATGCGGCTCGCTCTGCCAAGGTTGATTTGTCCCTTGGGAGGAGTGCGGTACATTTAGGAAACCTAACGGGCGGTTACAGCCCTGGGGAATCTTTGTAAAGGGTCTTGCAAGCCCGGGCCATTCACCTCGGGAGTGAATAAGGGTCTTGCAAGCCCGGGCTAGAGAGGGAATCACGGCTTGTGGGTAAAGTGCGCAACCTTTGCAGAGTGTTATGAAACTGATATATCAGCCGTGCTCGCGGTTATGAGCGGCCAAGGGAGCTCCAGTGATTAGTGGTACTTGATCAGAGATGTTCGGATCGCAGGTGGCAATGAGATTGATGGTTCTTGGTTTTGACTCTGGTAATGGTAAGTGGTACTCTTTCCGTTTGGAAAGGAGTACGTTTGGGTTAATAACGTGGGTTAAACCTAAAACTTGGCTTTCTCTACTAGTAATAATAATCTGACCAACTAAAAGCAACTGCTTGACTTATCCCCACATAAAGCTAGTCCACTACAGCCAAACAGGACACTTGTTGAGTATGTTGATGTGTACTCACCCTTGCTCTACACACCAAACCCGCCCCCAGGTTGTCCGCATTGCAACCACTGCTCAGGAGAAGATGAAGCCATGGAAGGAGACTTCCAGGAGTTCCAGGACTACGACGAGTTCTAGGTGTGGGTTTGCGGCAACCCCCAGTCGGCTGCCTGTGAAGGCCGCGTTTATCTACGTTTCGTTTTCGCACTTTGATTTATTGTAAAGACTATGTGGATGTCTCAGACATATGATGTAATTGACTATTATTTCCCTTTTAAATACTATTTGAGCACTGTGTGATGATGTCCACGTTATGTAACTGTTGTGTACGTGAATTGCTGATCCTGGCACGTACATGGTTCGCATTCGGTTTGCCTTCTAAAACCGGGTGTGACATAGGTGGTATCAAAGCCGTGCTGACTGTAGGCCCGCTAACTAGAGTAGAATGGTCGTTCTAAGGACTATAGACCTCTGTCCTTGCCTTGACTTTGGTATCCCTTCAAAAGTTGGTCATATTGACCAAATTATGTTCTACTATATATTATACCTTGCCGAAATTTGTGTTTTATTCTAATCCTTCATTTACTTATGATACATTACTTGCTGGTCATATTAATTCTGTTCTCACTCTTTTGCTTGCGGTGTCTTTTGTAGATGGCTCGTCTTAGACACACTGCACGGAAGTCTGTCATCCCCTTCTTACCCTCCCGCCTTGCTGAGCGTCCGCTTCGCCGTCCTGTGGCCGAACAGTCCAGCCATTTGGAGAGGCTGCACCATCGCCTGCATGAGGAGCAGGAGCATCAACGACAGGAGCAGCAGGGCTCCTCTTTCTTGCTCCAACAGGAGATAGAGTTGTGAGGAGCTGCTCCCTTGTGCTTCCTCTAGAGGCGCCCCCTGCACCACCACTGGGCGCCCCAGCCTCTGGAGTAGCTGCTGGAGGAGACCCAGACGACGGAGGTGGCGACGACAGCTCGAGCCACGACACCGACTTTTCTGCTGACCAGGAGCCGGAAGGATGGGTTGCTCGACCCATCACTCGCGACGCTGCTCGCGTGTGTCACTTCCACAATGCGCTCGACACCCTGCTACGTCGGGCACTTGACCGGCGTACTTGGTCCATCGAGTATCGCTGTGTGGTCTACCAGCATAGTCACAGGGTCTACCCGGACCGCTGGGAGGCGACCTGCTTGGTGCGCCGTCCGGAGAACAGTCTCTAGGGTGCTGAGGTCTGCTCGGAGCACTATTCCATCTCTGAGCGGGACTCAGCTGAGGCGGCCATGCAAGATGCTGCACTGCGTGCGCTTTCACACTACTGCTCGGTTCTCGGTGGGGTAGCTGACGGTCTTGACCTGAAGTATTACCCCCCGTCCATCTGGCAGCACAGGAGGCGTGATTGTCTCACCTGTTGGTGAGGACAATCCTAGGTTGAGCAGCACAGTCAACCTAGCCGTCGTGCTAAACACGGAGCTAGACCATGCATTAGATGAGCTGAGTAGGGCTCGTGCTGAGATCGCCCTACTGCGGGCTGAGCGCGCGGAGCGTCGTCACCTGGACGATGGTTCCCCCGCTCCCGTCGGGACTCAGCACCCGTACCGCTCACCTCGGCGTGGACACCGGTCTTATGGCAACCCCGACTGCAAGACCAAGATAAATTTAGAGCCATAGATCGTCAGAGTCAGATCTTGTAATTAATACAAAATATATATACATAGAAGCTATAGTCTTAGCGTTAGTCTCGCTCTTAGTTAGTTTTAGTTAGACAGGGTAGTTTGCTATATCCTGTGCATTTATGTTTGTCATGATGAACTACGTTTGATTTGGATCTTTGTAATGACTATCGCCAGAGTGTGGGTATCCCCTACATTTTGGTTTACCTGCTATGTTAATGGAGTTAGTCATCTAGTTGGGAAGCCTTTTATTCCACTTTCCTCTTTATCTGAGAAGCTGTGTGGTCTGTGTTGGAGAATCAGTGAAGATGCTTGTCTGTTCAGTGCTGTTGAAGAATTCTATACTCTTTTCTTATGCTGCAAGATTTGCAAGATCAGTTCTGATGTGTGGTTGCATTCTGCAGATGTTAGAGAACAGGCGCAGAGGAGGAAGGCGTGCTCAGTAGGAGCAGGCAGCTCCACAAGATGAGGTGCCCCAGCAACAGCACCTCTGCCCCCGCCCCCGATGTCCATCGAGCAAATGTTTCTGATGCAGACTCAGGCAGTTCAAGCCATTGGTCAGACTCTGGCCGCCATTCAGCAGCAGTAGGCCCCACCTTAGCCTCATATGCCTCAGATGCCCAGAGACAAGCGTGCTGAATTCTTGAGAGGTCATCCCCCAACATTCGCTCACTCTTCTGACCC
>JAOPSE010001050.1:0-202298 GCA_029449295.1 Zea luxurians
GCAACATGCCCAATCCACTACTCCAAACTCATGTTTGGGGTGGTTTCGCGCAATTTCGTTGCGCACGTCACCCATTCCGAAAACGGGTGTCGGGTGCATACAAAGCACGAGTTTTTGCCACGGAACCATTTCTTCGTTTTTCGCAACGAACATGCCAATCCTAGTATATAGGTCAAAACATGTTTGGGGTGTTTCGCGCAATTTCGTTGCCGCACGTCACCCTTTCCGAAAACGGGTGTCGGTGCATACAAAGCACGAGTTTTTGCCACCGTAACCATTTCTTCGTTTTTCGCAACGAACATGCCCAATCCACAACTTTAGGTCCAAAACTCATGTTTGGAATGGTTTCGCGCAATTTCGTTGCCGCACGTCACCCATTCCAAAAACGGGTGTTGGGGTGCATACAAAGCACGAGTTTTTGCCACCGGAACCATTTCTTAGTTTTCGCAACGAACATGCCCAATCCACTATTTAGGTCCAAAACTCATGTTTTGGGGTGGTTTCGCGCAATTTCGTTGCGCACGTCACCCATTCCGAAAACTGGTGTCGGGTGCACACAAAGCACGAGTTTTGGCCACCGGAACCTTTCTTCGTTTTTCGCAACGAACATGCCCAATCCACTACTTTACGTCCAAAACTCATGTTTGGGTGGTTTCGCGCAATTTCGTTGCCGCACGTCACCCATTCCGAAAACGGTGTCGGGTGCATACAAAGCACGAGTTTGCCAGGAACCATTTCTTCGTTTTTCAACGAACATGCCCAATCCACAACTTTAGGTCCAAAACTCATGTTTGGATGGTTTCGCGCAATTTCGTTGCCGCACGTCACCCATTCCAAAAACTGGTGTGGGGTGCATACAAAGCACGAGTTTTGCCACCGGAACCATTTCTTGTTTTCGCAACGAACATGCCAATCCACACTTTAGGTCCAAAACTCATGTTTGGGTGGTTTCGCGCAATTTCGTTGCCGCACGTCACCCATTCCCAAAACTGGTGTCGGTGCACACAAAGCACGAGTTTTGCCACCGTAACCATTTCTTCGTTTTTCGCAACGAACATGCCCAATCCACTACTTTAGGTCCAAAACTCATGTTTGGTGGTTTCGCGCAATTTCGTTGCCGCACGTCACCATTCCGAAAACGGGTGTTGGGTGCATACAAAGCACGAGTTTTGGCCACAGAAACCATTTCTTCGTTTTTCACAACGAACATGTCCAATCCACTACTTTAGGTCCAAAACATGTTTGGGTGGTTTCACAATTTCGTTGCCGCACGTCACCATTCCGAAACTGGTGTCGGGGTGCATACAAAGCACGAGTTTTGGCCACCGGAACCATTTCTTTTTTCGCAACGAACATGCCAATCCACAACTTTAGGTCCAAAACTCATGTTTGGGTTGGTTTCGCGCAATTTCGTTGCCGCACGTCACCATTCCAAAACGGTGTCGATGTGCATACAAAGCACGAGTTTTGCCGGAACCATTTCTTTGTTTTTCGCAACGAACATGCCCAATCCACTACTTTAGGTCCAAAACTCATGTTTGGGTGGTTTCGCGCAATTTCGTTGCGCACGTCACACATTCCGAAAACGGGTGTGGGTGCATACAAAGCACGAGTTTTGGCCAGAACCATTTCTTGTTTTTCACAACGAACATGCCCAATCCACTACTTTAGGTCCAAAACTCATGTTTGGGGTGGTTTCGCGCAATTTCGTTGCCGCACGTCACCATTCCGAAAACGGGTGTCGGGTGCATACAAAGCACGAGTTTTTGCCACGGAACCATTTCTTCGTTTTTCGCAACGAACATGCCAATCCACTATTAGGTCCAAAACTCATGTTTGGGTGGTTTCGCGCAATTTCGTTGCCGCACGTCACACATTCCGAAAACGGGTGTCGGGTGCATACAAAGCACGAGTTTTGGCCACCGGAACCATTTCTTGTTTTTCGCAACGAACATGCCCAATCCACTACTTTAGGTCCAAAACTCATGTTTGGGGTGGTTTCGCGCAATTTCGTTGCCGCACGTCACACATTCCGAAAACGGGTGTCGGGTGCATACAAAGCACGAGTTTTGGCCATCGGAACCATTTCTTTGTTTTTCGCAACAAACATGCCCAATCCACTACTTTAGGTCCAAAACTCATGTTTGGGGTGGTTTCGCGCAATTTCGTTGCCGCACGTCACCCATTCCGAAAACGGGTGTCGGGGTGCATACAAAGCACGAGTTTTTGCCACGGAACCATTTCTTGTTTTTCGCAACGAACATGCCAAATAGTATATTAGGTCCAAAACATATTTGGGTGTTTCGCGCAATTTCGTTGCCGCACGTCACCATTTCCGAAAACGGGTGTCGGGTGCATACAAAGCACGAGTTTTGCCACCGGAACCATTTCTTCGTTTTTCGCAACGAACATGCCCAATCCACTACTTTAGGTCCAAAACTCATGTTTGGGGTGGTTTCGCGCAATTTCGTTGCCGCACGTCACCCATTCCGAAAACGGGTGTCGGGGTGCATACAAAGCACGAGTTTTTGCCACCGGAACCATTTCTTGTTTTCGCAACGAACATGCCCAATCCACACTATTTTTCCAAAACTCATGTTTGGGTGGTTTCGCGCAATTTCGTTGCCGCACGTCACCCATTCCGAAAACGGTGTCGTGCATACAAAGCACGAGTTTTGCCGCCGAACCATTTCTTCGTTTTTCGCAACGAACATGCCCAATCCACAACTTTAGGTCCAAAACTCATGTTTGGTGGTTTCGCGCAATTTCGTTGCCGCACGTCACCCATTCCAAAACGGGTGTGGGTGCATACAAAGCACGAGTTTTTGCCACCGGAACCATTTCTTAGTTTTCGCAACGAACATCCAATCCACTTTTAGGTCCAAAACTCATGTTTGGGTGGTTTCGCGCAATTTCGTTGCCGCACGTCACCCATTCCGAAAACTGGTGTCGGGTGCACACAAAGCACGAGTTTTGGCCACCGGAACCATTTCTTCGTTTTTCGCAACGAACATGCCAATCCACTACTTTAGGTCCAAAACTCATGTTTGGTGGTTTCGCGCAATTTCGTTGCCGCACGTCACCCATTCCGAAAAGGTGGGTGCATACAAAGCACGAGTTTTGCCACGGAACCATTTCTTCGTTTTTCAAGGAACATGCCCAATCCACTACTTTAGGTCCAAAACTCATGTTTGGGTGGTTTCACGCAATTTCGTTGCCGCACGTCACCATTCCGAAAACTGGTGTCGGGTGCATACAAAGCACGAGTTTTGGCCACGAACCATTTCTTTGTTTTTCACAACGAACATGCTCAATCCACAACTTTAGGTCCAAAACTCATGTTTGGGTTGGTTTCGCGCAATTTCGTTGCCGCACGTCACCCATTCCAAAAACGGGTGTCGGTGCATACAAAGCACGAGTTTTGCCGCCGAAGCATTTCTTCGTTTTTCGCAACGAACATGCCCAATCCACTACTTTAGGTCCAAAACTCATGTTTGGGTGGTTTCGCGCAATTTCGTTGCAGCATGTCACACATTCCGAAAACGGTGTCGGGGTGCATACAAAGCACGAGTTTTGGCCACGAAACCATTTCTTCGTTTTTCGCAACGAACATGCCAATCCACAATTTAGGTCCAAAACTAATGTTTGGGGTGGTTTCGCGCAATTTCGTTGCCGCACGTCACACATTCCGAAAACGGGTGTCGGGTGCATACAAAGCACGAGTTTTGGCCACCGAACCATTTCTCGTTTTTCGCAACGAACATGCCCAATCCACTATATAGGTCCAAAACTCATGTTTGGGTGGTTTCGCGCAATTTCGTTGCCGCACGTCACATTCCGAAAACGGTGTCGGGGTGCATACAAAGCACGAGTTTTGGCCACCGGAACCATTTCTTGTTTTTCGCAACGAACATGCCCAATCCACTACTTTAGGTCCAAAACTCATGTTTGGGGTGGTTTCGCGCAATTTCGTTGCCGCACGTCACCCTATCCGAAAACTGGTGTCCAGGGTGTATACAAAGCACAAGTTTTTGCCACTGGAAACCATTTCTTCGTTTTTCGCAACGAACATGCCAAATCCAGTATATTAGGTCCAAAACTTATATTTGGGGGTGGTTTCGTGCAAATTTCGTTGCCCGCACGTCAACCATTTCGAAAACGGGTGTCAGGGGTGCATACAAAGCACGACTTTTGGCTACCGGAACCATTTCTTCGTTTTTCGCAACGAACATGCCCAATCCACTACTTCAGGTCCAAAACTCCATGTTTGGGGTGGTTTCGCGCAATTTCGTTGGCCGCACGTCACACATTCCGAAAAACGGGTGTCGGGGTGCATACAAAGCACGAGTTTTGGCCATCGGAAACCATTTCTTTGTTTTTCGCAACAAACATGCCCAATCCACTACTTTAGTCCAAATCTCATGTTTGGGGTGGTTTCGCGCAATTTCGTTGCCGCACGTCACACATTCCGAAAACGGATGTCGAGGTGCATAACAAAGCCACGAGTTTTGGCATCGGAACCATTTCTTTGTTTTTCGCAACAAACATGCCCAATCCACTACTTTAGGTCCAAAACTCATGTTTGGGTGGTTTCGCGCAATTTCGTTGCCGCACGTCACACATTCCGAAAACGGATGTCGAGGTGCACACAAAGCACGAGTTTTGGCCACCGGAACCATTTCTTCGTTTTTCGCAACGAACATGCCCAATCCACTACTTTACGTCCAAAACTCATGTTTGGGTGGTTTTCGCGCAATTTCGTTGCCGCACGTCACCCATTCCGAAAACGGGTGTCTGGTGCATACAAAGCATGAGTTTTTGCCACAGGAACCATTTCTTCATTTTTCGCAAGGAACATGCCCAATCCACTACTTTAGGTCCAAAACTCATGTTTGGGGTGGTTTCACGCAATTTCGTTGCCGCACGTCACCCATTCCGAAATCTGGTGTCGGGGTGCATACAAAGCATGAGTTTTGGCCACCGGAACCATTTCTTTGTTTTTCACAATGAAACATGCTCAATCCACAACTTTAGGTCCAAAAACTCATGTTTGGGTTGGTTTCGCGCAATTTCGTTGCCGCACGTCACCCTTTCCCAAAACGGGTGTCGATGTGTATACAAAGCACGAGTTTTTGCCGCCGTAAGCATTTCTTCGTTTTCGCAACGAACATGCCCAATCCACTACTTTAGGTCCAAAACTCATATTTGGTGTGGTTCGCGCAATTTCGTTGCAGCATGTCACACATTCCGAAAACGGGTGTTGGGGTGCATACAAAGCACGAGTTTTGGCCACAGAAACCATTTCTTCGTTTTTCGCAACGAACATGTCCAATCCACAACTTTAGGTCCAAAACTCATGTTTGGAATGGTTTCGCGCAATTTCGTTGCCGCACGTCACCCATTCCGAAAACGGGTGTCTGGTGCATACAAAGCACGAGTTTTTGCCACCGGAACCGTTTCTTTGTTTTTCGCAACGAACATGTCAAATCCACTACATTACGTCCAAAACTCATGTTTGGGGTGGTTTCGCGCAATTTCGTTGCCGCACGTCACCTTTTTCGAAAACGGGTGTCGATGTGCATACAAAGCACGAGTTTTTGCCGCCGTAACCATTTCTTCGTTTTTCGCAACGAACATGTCCAATCCACTACTTTAGGTTCAAAACTAATGTTTGGAGTGGTTTCTCGCAATTTTGTTGCCGCACGTCACCCATAACGAAAACTGGTGTCGGGGAGCATACAAAGCACAAGTTTTTGCCACCGTAACCATTTCTTCGTTTTTCGCAACGAACATGTCCAATCCACAACATTAGGTCCAAAACTCATGTTTGGAATGGTTTCGCGCAATTTCGTTGCCGCACGTCACCCATTCCAAAAAATGGGTGTTGGGGTGCATACAAAGCAGAGTTTTTGCCACCGGAACCATTTCTTAATTATTCGCAACGAACATGCCCAATCCACTATTTTAGGTCCAAAACTCAAGTTTTGGGTGGTTTCGCGCAATTTCGTTGCCGCACGTCACCCATTCCGAAAACTGGTGTCGGGTGCACACAAAGCACGAGTTTTGGCCACCGGAACCATTTCTTCGTTTTTCGCAACGAACATGCCCAATCCACTACTTTACGTCCAAAACTCATGTTTGGGTGGTTTCGCGCAATTTCGTTGCCGCACGTCACCCATTCCAAAAACGGGTGTCTGGTGCATACAAAGCACGAGTTTTTGCCACAGGAACCATTTTTTCGTTTTTTCGCAAGGAACATGCCCAATCCACTACTTTAGGTCCAAAACTCATGTTTGGGGTGGTTTCACGCAATTTCGTTGCCGCACGTCACCCATTCCGAAATCTGGTGTCGGGGTGCATACAAAGCACGAGTTTTGGCCACCGGAACCATTTCTTTTTTTTCACAATGAACATGCTCAATCCACAACTTTAGGTCCAAAACTCATGTTTGGGTTGGTTTCGCGCAATTTCGTTGCCGCACGTCACCCTTTCCGAAAACGGGTGTCGATGTGCATACAAAGCACGAGTTTTTGCCGCCGTAAGCATTTCTTCGTTTTTCGCAATGAACATGCCCAATCCACTACTTTAGGTGGAAAACTCATATTTGATGTGGTTTCGCGCAACTTCGTTGCAGCATGTCACACATTCCGAAAACGGGTGTTGGGGTGCATACAAAGCACGAGTTTTGGCCACAGAAACCATTTCTTCGTTTTTCGCAACGAACATGTCCAATCCACAACTTTAGGTCCAAAACTCATGTTTGGGGTGGTTTCACGCAATTTCGTTTCCACACGTCACACATTCCGAAAACGGGTGTCGGGGTGCATACAAAGCACGAGTTTTGGCCACCGGAACCATTTCTCGTTTTTCGCAACGAACATGCCCAATCCACTACTATAGGTACAAAACTCATGTTTGGGTGGTTTCGCGCAATTTCGTTGCCGCACGTCACACATTCCGAAAACGGGTGTCGGGGTGCATACAAAGCACGAGTTTTGGCCATCGGAACCATTTCTTTGTTTTTCACAACAAACATGCCCAATCCACTACTTTAGGTCCAAAACTCATGTTTGGGGTGGGTTCGCGCAATTTCGTTGCCGCACGTCACCCATTCCGAAAACTGGTGTCGGGGTGCATACAAAGCACAAATTTTTGCCACTGGAACCATTTTTTGTTTTTCGCAACGAACATTCCAAATCCAGTATATTAGGTCCAAAAGTTATATTTGGGGTGGTTTTCGCGCAATTTCGTTGCCGCACGTCACACATTTCGAAAACGGGTGTCGGGGTGCATACAAAGCACGAGTTTTGGCCACCGGAACCATTTCTTCGTTTTTCGCAACGAACATGCCCAATCCACTACTTTAGGTCCAAATCTCATGTTTGGGGTGGTTTCGCGCAATTTCGTTGCCGCACGTCACACATTCCGAAAACGGGTGTCGGGGTGCATAGAAAGCACGAGTTTTGGCCATCGGAACCATTTCTTTGTTTTTTCGCAACAAACATGCCCAATCCACTACTTTAGGTCCAATTCTCATGTTTGGGGTGGTTTCGCGCAATTTCGTTGCCGCACGTCACACATTCTGAAAACGAGTGTCGGGGTGCATACAAAGCACGAGTTTTTTGCCACCGGAACCATTTCTTTGTTTTTCGCAACGAACATGTCAAATCCACTACATTAGGTCCAAAACTCATGTTTGGGGTGGTTTCGCGCAATTTCGTTGCCGCACGTCACCCTTTCCGAAAACGGGTGTCGATGTGCATACAAAGCACGAGTTTTGCCGCCGTAACCATTTCTTCGTTTTTCGCAACGAACATGCCCAATCCACTACTTTAGGTTCAAAACTAATGTTTGGGGTGGTTTCTCGCAATTTTGTTGCCGCGCGTCACCCATTCCGAAAACTGGTGTCGGGGTGCATACAAAGCACAAGTTTTTGCCACCGTAACCATTTCTTCGTTTTTCGCAACGAACATGTCCAATCCACAACTTTAGGTCCAAAACTCATGTTTGGAATGGTTTCGCGCAATTTTGTTGCCGCACGTCACCCATTCCAAAAACGGGTGTTGGGGTGCATACAAAGCACGAGTTTTTGCCACCGGAACCATTTCTTAGTTATTCGCAACGAACATGCCCAATCCACTTTTTTAGGTCCAAAACTCATGTTTGGGGTGGTTTCGCGCAATTTCGTTGCCGCACGTCACCCATTCCGAAAACTGGTGTCGGGGTGCACACAAAGCACGAGTTTTGGCCACCGGAACCATTTCTTCGTTTTTCGCAACGAACATGCCCAATCTACTACTTTAGGTCCAAAACTCATGTTTGGGGTGGTTTCACGCAATTTCGTTGCCGCATGTCACCCATTCCGAAATCTGGTGTCGGGGTGCATACAAAGCACGAGTTTTGGCCACCGGAACCATTTCTTTGTTTTTCACAATGAACATGCTCAATCCACAACTTTAGGTCCAAAACTCATGTTTGGGTTGGTTTCGCGCAATTTCGTTGCCGCACGTCACCCTTTCCCAAAACGGGTGTCGATGTGCATACAAAGCACGAGTTTTTGCCGCCGTAAGTATTTCTTCGTTTTTCGCAACGAACATGCCCAATCCACTACTTTAGGTCCAAAACTCATGTTTGGTGTGGTTTCGCGCAATTTCGTTGCAGCATGTCACACATTCCGAAAACGGGTGTTGGGGTGCATACAAAGCACGAGTTTTGGCCACAGAAACCATTTCTTCGTTTTTTGCAACGAACATGTCCAATCCACAACTTTAGGTCCAAAACTCATGTTTGGGGTGGTTTCACGCAATTTCGTTGCCGCACGTCACACATTCCGAAAACGGGTGTCGGGTTGCATACAAAGCACGAGTTTTGGCCACCGGAACCATTTCTCGTTTTTCGCAACGAACATGCCCAATCCACTACTATAGGTCCAAAACTCATGTTTGGGTGGTTTCGCGCAATTTTGTTGCCGCACGTCAAACATTCCGAAAACGGGTGTCGGGGTGATGTAGCTGAGGTGCCCGATCTTTCGGCGAGAGGAGATAATTCCGATTTGGCGGAAGATGACCCTTGCGATCCGACTACGACGAGCAAGCCCGAGGCGCCAATGCAATCGCTGAACCAACTCCCTGTGGTTACCGACCTTGCTGATGCGAGATCGGCCTGATCACGAAGATCGTTTCCTGTGCGCAATCGAAGAACGAACAAGAAAAAGATGCGAGCAAACTAATCTATTACTCGAGGGTGGAGTTCTGAATACACAAAGACAGCGCAGATTTGCGCGTGTTCGAGAGTAGCTAAGGCTATCGTAAAACAAAACTCGAAAATAAAGGAGGCGCAGCTCCTGGATAAATAGAGAGGGGGCGCAGCCCCTAGGGGCGACCAACCCTAGGTCGTCCATTATGGGCCGCAGTTGGGCTGGTCGTCTATTCTTCCGGGCCTTCGTTCTTTAACAGCATGATGTAGTTCAATTCTCTTGCACGGGCTCGAGTCACTGGCCCAGGTGGAAGGGGTGGCGCCTGGACTGGGGAAGATGGTGCAAGGGCTGGAGAAGGTGCTGCTGGTGTAGATGTGCTCGTGTTGGTGTTGATGTCCTCATCATCCTCCCCTTCTTGAACTGAAGTCGTCCTCGATGACAACTCCTCATCTTCTCCCGCATACGGTTTCAAATCTGCAACATTAAAACTAGTGGAAACACCAAACTCCGCAGGCAGGTCAAGGATATAAGCATTATCATTAATCTTGGTTAGTATCTTAAAAGGACCAGCAGTACGAGGCATCAATTTAGAACGGCGCAAAGTAGGAAAACGATCCTTTCTCAAATGCAACCAAACCATATCACCAGGTTCAAAAGTAACTAGTTTCCGGCCTTTACTACCAGTAATCTGATATTTAGCATTAGCAGCAGCAATGTTTTGTTGAGTTTGTTCATGGAGATTAATCATTTGTTCAACATGTGCAACAGCATCTATGTCTGGGGCGTCCGCAGCATCAAGCGAAAACAAAGCAATAGGCGCCCTAGGAATGTAACCATAAACAATTTGAAAAGGGCACATCTTTGTAAAAGAATGTGTTGCATGATTATAAGCAAACTCAACATGAGGCAAGCAATCCTCCCAACGTTTCAAATTTTTGTCTAAAACAGCCCTAAGCATGGTAGACAAAGTTCGATTAACTACCTCAGTTTGACCATCTGTCTGAGGGTGACAAGTGGTGCTAAACAGCAATTTAGTTCCCAATTTATTCCACAGAGATCTCCAAAAATGACTCAGAAACTTAGCATCACGATCCGAGACTATTGTATTGGGAATACCGTGCAAACGAATAATCTCTCTAAAAAACAATTCAGCAACATTGCTATCATCATCAGTCTTATGACAAAGTATGAAATGAGCCATTTTGGAGAATCGATCAACAACCACAAAAATGCTATCCCTCCCCTTCTTAGTTCTAGGCAATCCCAAAACAAAACCATCAAAATATCAATCCAAGGGGAAGTAGGAACAGGCAAAGGCATATACAAACCATGGTTGTTCAACCGTGACTTAGCTTTCTAACAAGTAGTGCAGCGTGCAACAAGGCGCTCAACATCAGCGCGCATTCGAGGCCAAAAGAAGTGGGCAGCCAACACCTCATGTGTCTTGTAGACGCCAAAGTGTCCCATGAGACCACCTCCATGTGCTTCCTGTAATAACAAAAGACGAACCGAGCTAGCAGGAACACACAGCTTGTTAGCGCGAAACAGGAACCCATCCTGTATATGAAATTTGCCCCATGGTTTGCCATTAATACAATGTCCGAAAGCATCTTTAAAATCAGCATCATCAACATATTGATCTTTCACAGTGTGCAAACCAAAGATTTTAAAATCTAACTGTGACAGCATGGTATAGCGACGAGACAAAGCATCAGCAATAACATTGTCCTTCCCGTTCTTGTGTTTAATAATGTAAGGAAAGGACTCAATGAATTCTACCCATTAGCATGACGACGGTTCAGATTTATTTGGGTACGAATATGTTTTAAAGCCTCATGATCAGAATGGATTATGAACTCACGATGCCAAAGATAGTGCTGCCATGTATGCAAAGTGCGCACTAAAGCGTAAAGCTCCTTATCATAAGTAGAATATTTCAGACTAGCACCGCTTAATTTTTCACTAAAATAAGCAACTGGTTTTCCTTCTTGTAACAAAACAGCACCTAGCCCAATACCGCTAGCATCGCATTCAAGCTCAAACACTTTATTAAAATCAGGCAATTGCAATAGGGGAGCTTGGGTTAACTTATCTTTCAAAGTGCTGAACGCTTCCTCCTGTGAATCACTCCAAGCAAATGGCACATCTTTCTTTGTAAGCTCATGTTGAGGCGCTGCAATGGAGCTAAAATCACGAACAAATCTGCGGTAGAAACCGGCAAGTCCAAGAAAGCTCCGAATTTGTGTGACCGTCGTCGGTGTAGGCCACTCCCGAATGGCAGCAATCTTGCTGCTATCCACCTCAATGCCCTGTGGAGTAACAACATAACCAAGAAACGAGACACGTCGTGTACAAAAGATGCATTTTTCCATGTTAGCAAATAACTGGGCAGCACGCAATGCATCAAAAACAGCACTTAAATGTTCCAAATGCTCTTTCTTAGATTTGCTGTAAATAAGGATATCATCAAAATAAACAACCACAAACAATCCTATGAAGGGCCTTAGAACTTCATTCATCACTCGCATAAAAGTGCTGGGAGCATTAGTCAATCCAAACGGCATAACCAACCATTCATATAAACCAAATTTCGTTTTAAAAGCCGTTTTCCATTCATCACCCAGTTTCATTCTAATCTGATGGTAACCACTACGCAAATCAATCTTAGTGAAAATAATGGCACCACTAAGCTCATATAGCATATCATCAAGGCGTGGTATAGGATATCGATAACGAATAGTTATGTTATTAATAGCACGACAGTCTACACACATACGCCATGACCCATCTTTCTTGGGAACAAGTAACACAGGAACAGAGCAAGGACTAAGAGACTCACGAATGTATCCCTTGTCAAGCAACGCCTATACCTGACGCTGAATCTCCTTCGTCTCACCCGGATTTGTACGGTACGGTGCGCGGTTCGGAAGCTGTGCGCCGGGAATGAGGTCGATCTGGTGCTCAATGCCACGAAGTGGTGGGAGACCCGGTGGTAAGTCTTTGGGAAAGACATCAGCGTACTCCTGCAAAAGGTTAGCAACCATAGCGGGAATAGCCAAAGATGGTGCATCATCAAGTGAAATGAGGACACTAGAGCATATAAGTGCATAGCATGGCAAATGAGCACCGTGTAGATCATCAAAATCAGCACGTGTAGCAAGTAAACAGGAGCCTTCAACTTGATTTCAGAAGGAACAGAGGGCGATGGATCAAGTTGTTTAGCAGTTATAGCAGCTCGGGCAAGATCATCTTTAACAATTTGTTCAGGTGTCATTGGATGTATAATTATTTTCTGACCCTTAAAAATAAAAGAACAATGATTCGAACGACCATGATGCAAGCTATCAGTATCATATTGCCAAGGTCGACCAAGTAACAAGAGCATGCTTCCATGGGAATAACATCACAATCAACAAAATCAGAATAAGCACCCATGGAGAAAGGAACGCGCACGGAACGTGTGATTTTTATTTTACCACCATCATTAAGCCATTGAATGTGATATGGGTTTGGATGCTTACGAGTGGGTAACGATAACTTTTCGACCAGCATGGTACTCGCCAAATTGTTGCAACTGTCGCTGTCGATAATGATGCGAATTGACCGCTCCTGCACAACACCCTTTGTATGGAACAGAGTGTGTCGCTGATTCTTCTCGGGCAAAGCGACCTGTGTACTGAGAACACGCTGCACAACAAGACTTTCATACCTATCAGCGTCGCCCGAGTTGACATGTACCTCCGCCTTAGCTGCATGGTCAGTGGCAAGTAGTGCATGTTCAATTTCTTCAAAATCACTAGCGGAAGAGTACTCACCATCGTCACGAATGAGCAAAGTGCGCTTGTTTGGGCTGTCCCGAATCACATGGCCAAATCCTCTACAGCGATGACACTGAATATCTCGTGTACGACCTATGGGTGGGGCAGTGCTGGCTGGTTTGGTCGTCTTCTCCCGTGGAGTAGTGGTGGACGTGGATGGCGCAGGGGGAACTGGTGCTGAGGTGGATGTCGAGCTTCGTCCTGCAAAAGGGTTAGAATATGGCTTCGAGCGGCGTCCCTGCACTTCATGTTCAGCTTTGCAAGCATATTCAAATAAATTAGTCATATCATAATATTCCTTATAATCAAGTATATCTTGGATTTCGCGGTTTAAACCACCACGAAAACGTGCCATAGCAGTGTCGTTGTCCTCCAATATCCCACAACGAATCATACCTTTTTGTAACTCCTGGAAATAGTCCTCAACAGATTGAGAACCTTGCTGAAAATGCTGCATTTTATTAAGCAAATCACGAGCATAATACGAATGCACAAATCGATGTCGCATCGCAGCTTTCAACTGATCCCAAGTGGTTGGAATGGTAGTGGGATGTTTTATTTTAAACTCACGCCACCAAATTAAAGCAAAATCAGTAAATTCACTAATAGCAGCTTTAACCTGAGAATGTGCAGCAATATCATGGCATGAAAATTTTTGTTCAACCTCTAACTTCCAATCAAGATATGCAGCAGGATCATATTTGCCATTAAAAGGTGGAATTTTAAATTTAATCTTAGAAAATAAGTCATTAGGGGGATGACGAACCACACGGCGTGCACGACCACGGCGATCTCCATCGTCCCACTCAGTGTCACCGCCGTAGTCCTGCTCCATCTTTGTGGTCAACGCATCAAGGCGTGCCAGGATGGTGTCGAGTGTGGTGCGAGTCGCCGTTTGAGCAAGGTCAAGCTGGTTGAAACGCTCGGTCGTCGAAGTGACCGTTGAATCAAGCCGTTCATGCATCGTCCTAATGTCATCAGCAAGTCCATCAACTTGTCCCCTAACTTCCAGCAACTGGGCATCCACCGTGTCATGTGCTCCTGCCATAGTTAGCGCAAACACCAAAACACCAAAAGAAGAGAGAAAAAACCAACGACAAAAACAGGGGTGTACTGCTCACAAGGCGCTCACACTAGTGCTGTTATCAAATTCTTATCTGTTCTTACCAAGCCACAGTGGTGAACTGCAACCAACAGGTGGAACCGGTGAAAGATTGGATGAGCGATTGCCTGGAGAAACAGAAACCTTCTCGTCGTAGAAATATGTGGAGTTCTGGGTAGGCTGCACTCAAGTTAAGGATTAGCACGACCAAACAATAATGCAAAATTGAATTATAGTGCAAAACACGAAACTATATTGCTGGCCACAAGTGCATAGGACAGATGGAACTAGCAGAATGGCAGTACCGTAAATATTGTACTAGCGAGGCCACTAGTAGGAATCACAAGTGATTTTGGTTTTCTTTTTTTGTATGATTTTTTTGATATTTTCTCAGCACAAGAAGCAACAAAATAGGAGCTACACGAAGTTTTACCTAAAACAGAGTTCAGATGTGGTCTACAGAAAATCAGGAAGTTCTCTGAAAAGCGTGCGAGAACTTTGATGAATTTTTTTCTTTATTTTCCTGAATTTTTTTGATAATTTTGTCGAAGCCCACACAGACCGTAGGTGAGTTTGGCCGGCCTCAGAATGGTGTCAACTAGCTCCTGTAAAAATTTCAGATTTTTTGGACACCCGAGGGAAAAGTTATGCCCGGTTTAAGGAAGGTACCTCAAGTTATGTTTTAAAACGACCGGGATGAAACAACCGTATCCTTTCTCCTTCGTTGTTTTTGTTTCTGTTTTTTTTACGTAACCGAAGGAGAGAAACAAGGAAACTATGTTGACTCGGTTTGTTTTTTTTTCTGTTTTTTTCGTAACCGAAGGAGAAAAACAAGGAAACGGCCGTTGACTCGGTTTGTTTTTTCTGTTTTTTTTGACGTAACCGAAGGAGAAAAACAAGGAAACGATGTTGACTCAGTTCGTGGCGTGATCAAACGGGAGATGGTGGCGGCGCTAGGGTTTGAATGGTGGAAGAACACAATGCAACCAGCAACAAATGACGTGAAAGCACACAAATTCAACAATGCAGATTATTGAAAGAAAGTGCGAGGCTCAATAGGGTGCTGGGATAAGGTCTAACCTGAATTTTTATGTGGTTTTGTGGACTGTAGGAAAAAACACTCGATAAACTCACCGATCAACCTGGAAATCTGATACCAATTGATGTAGCTGAGGTGCCCGATCTTTTGGCGAGAGGAGATAATTCCGATTTGGCGGAAGATGACCCTTGCGATCCGACTACGACGAGCAAGCCCGAGGCGCCAATGCAATCGCTGAACCAACTCCCTGTGGTTACCGACCTTGCTGATGCGAGATCGGCCTGATCACGAAGATCGTTTCCTGTGCGCAATCGAAGAACGAACAAGAAAAAGATGCGAGCAATCTAATCAATTACTCGAGGGTGGAGTTCTGAATACACGAAGACAGCGCAGATTTGCGCGTGTTCGAGAGTAGCTAAGGCTATCGTAAAACAAAACTCGAAAATAAAGGAGGCACAACTCCTAGATAAATAGAGAGGGGGCGCAGCCCCTAGGGGCGGCCAACCCTAGGTCGTCCATTATGGGCCGCAGTTGGGCTGGTCGTCTATTCTTCCGGGCCTTCGTTCTTTAACAGCATGATGTAGTTCAATTCTCTTGCACGGGCCCGAGTCACTGGCCCAGGTGGAAGGGGTGGCGCCTGGACTGGGGAAGATGGTGCCTGGGCTGGAGAAGGTGCTGCTGGTGTAGATGTGCTCGTGTTGGTGTTGATGTCCTCATCACGGGGTGCATACAAAGCACGAGTTTTGGCCATCGGAACCATTTCTTTGTTTTTCGCAACAAACATGCCCAATCCACTACTTTAGGTCCAAAACTCATGTTTGGTGTGGTTTCGCGCAATTTCGTTGCCGCACGTCACCCATTCCGAAAACTGGTGTCGGGGTGCATACAAAGCACAAGTTTTTGCCACTGGAACCATTTCTTCGTTTTTCGCAATGAACATGCCAAATCCAGTATATTAGGTCCAAAACTTATATTTGGGGTGGTTTCGCGCAATTTCGTTGCCGCACGTTACACATTCTAAAAACGGGTGTCGGGGTGCATACAAAGCACGAGTTTTGGCCACCGGAACCATTTCTTCGTTTTTCGCAACGAACATGCCCAATCCACTACTTTAGGTCCAAAACTCATGTTTGGGTGGTTTCGCGCAATTTCGTTGCCGCACGTCACACATTCCGAAAACGAGTGTCGGGGTGCATACAAAGCACGAGTTTTGGCCATCGAACCATTTCTTTGTTTTTCGCAACAAACATGCCCAATCCACTACTTTAGGTCCAAATCTCATGTTTGGGGTGGTTTCGCGCAATTTCGTTGCAGCACGTCACGCATTCCAAAAACGGGTGTCGGGGTGCATACAAAGCACGAGTTTTTGCCACCGGAACTGTTTCTTTGTTTTTCGCAACGAACATGTCAAATCCACTACATTAGGTCCAAAACTCATGTTTGGGGTGGTTTCGCGCAATTTCGTTGCAGCACGTCACCCTTTCCGAAAACGGGTGTCGATGTGCATACAAAGCACGAGTTTTGCCGCCGTAACCATTTCTTCGTTTTTCGCAACGAACATGCCCAATCCACTACTTTAGGTTCAAAACTAATGTTTGGGGTGGTTTCTCGCAATTTTGTTGCCGCACGTCACCCATTCCGAAAACTGGTGTCGGGGTGCATACAAAGCACAAGTTTTTGCCACCGTAACCATTTCTTCGTTTTTCTCAACGAACATGTCCTATCCACAACTTTAGGTCCAAAACTCATGTTTGGAATGGTTTCGCGCAATTTCGTTGCCGCACGTCACCCATTCCAAAAACGGGTGTTGGGGGTGCATACAAAGCACGAGTTTTTGCCACCGGAACCATTTCTTAGTTATTCGCAACGAACATGCCCAATCCACTATTTTAGGTCCAAAACTCATGTTTGGGGTGGTTTCGCGCAATTTCATTGCTGCACGTCACCCATTCCGAAAACTGGTGTCGGGGTGCACACAAAGCACGAGTTTTGGCCACCGGAACCATTTCTTCGTTTTTCGCAACGAACATGCCCAATCCACTACTTTACGTCCAAAACTCATGTTTGGGTAGTTTCGCGCAATTTCGTTGCCGCACGTCACCCATTCCGAAAACGGGTGTCGGGTGCATACAATGCACGAGTTTTTGCCACAGGAACCATTTCTTCGTTTTTCGCAAGGAACATGCCCAAGCCACAACTTTAGGTCCAAAACTCATGTTTGGTTTGGTTTCGCGCAATTTCGTTTCCGCACGTCACCCTTTCCCAAAACGGGTGTCGATGTGCATACAAAGCACGAGTTTTTGCCGCCGTAAGCATTTCTTCGTTTTTCGCAACGAACATGCCCAATCCACTACTTTAGGTCCAAAACTCATGTTTGGTGTGGTTTCGCGCAATTTCGTTGCAGCATGTCACACATTCCGAAAACGGGTGTTGGGGTGCATATAAAGCACGAGTTTTGGCCACAGAAACCATTTCTTCGTTTTTCGCAACGAACATGTCCAATCCACAACTTTAGGTCCAAGACTCATGTTTGGGGTGGTTTCACGCAATTTCGTTGCCGCACGTCACACATTCCGAAAACGGGTGTCGGGGTGCATACAAAGCACGAGTTTTGGCCACCAGAACCATTTCTCGTTTTTCGCAACGAACATGCCCAATCCACTACTATAGGTCCAAAACTCATGTTTGGGTGGTTTCGCGCAATTTTGTTGCCGCACGTCACACATTCCGAAAACGGGTGTCGGGGTGCATACAAAGCACGAGTTTTGGCCATCGGAACCATTTCTTTGTTTTTCGCAACAAACATGCCCAATCCACTACTTTAGGTCCAAAACTCATGTTTGGGGTGGTTTCGCGCAATTTCGTTGCCGCACGTCACCCATTCCGAAAACTGGTGTCGGGGTGCATACAAAGCACAAGTTTTTGCCACTGGAACCATTTCTTCGTTTTTCGCTACGAACATGCCAAATCCAGTATATTAGGTCCAAAACTTATATTTGGGGTGGTTTCGCGCAATTTCGTTGCCGCACGTCACACATTTCGAAAACGGGTGTTGGGGTGCATACAAAGCACGAGTTTTGGCCACCGGAACCATTTCTTCGTTTTTCGCAACAAACATGCCCAATCCACTACTTTAGGTCCAAAACTCATGTTTGGTGTGGTTTCGCGCAATTTCGTTGCCGCACGTCAACCTTTCCGAAAACGGGTGTCGATGTGCATACAAAGCACGAGTTTTGCCGCCGTAACCATTTCTTCGTTTTTCGTAACGAACATGCCCAATCCACTACTTTAGGTTCAAAACTAATGTTTGGGGTGGTTTCTCGCAATTTTGTTGCCGCACGTCACCCATTCCGAAAACTGGTGTCGGGGTGCATACAAAGCACAAGTTTTTGCCACCGTAACCATTTCTTCGTTTTTCGCAACGAACATGTCCAATCCACAACTTTAGGTCCAAAACTCATGTTTGGAATGGTTTCGCGCAATTTCGTTGCCGCACGTCACCCATTCCAAAAACGGGTGTTGGGGTGCATACAAAGCACGAGTTTTTGCCACCGGAACCATTTCTTAGTTATTCGCAACGAACATGCCCAATCCACTATTTTAGGTCCAAAACTCATGTTTGGGGTGGTTTCGCGCAATTTCGTTGCCGCACGTCACCCATTCCGAAAACTGGTGTCGGGGTGCACAAAAAGCACGAGTTTTGGCCACCGGAACCATTTCTTCGTTTTTCGCAACGAACATGCCCAATCCACTACTTTACGTCCAAAACTCATGTTTGGGTGGTTTCGCGCAATTTCGTTGCCGCACGTCACCCATTCCGAAAACGGGTGTCGGGTGCATACAAAGCACGAGTTTTTGCCACAGGAACCATTTCTTCGTTTTTCGCAAGGAACATGCCCAATCCACTACTTTAGGTCCAAAACTCATGTTTGGGATGGTTTCACGCAATTTCGTTGCCGCACGTCACCCATTCCGAAATTTGGTGTCGGGGTGCATACAAAGCACGTGTTTTGGCCACCGGAACCATTTCTTTGTTTTTCACAATGAACATGCTCAATCCACAACTTTAGGTCCAAAACTCATGTTTGGGTTGGTTTCGCGCAATTTCGTTGCCGCACGTCACCCTTTCCCAAAACGGGTGTCGATGTGCATACAAAGCACGAGTTTTTGCCGCCGTAAGCATTTCTTCGTTTTTCGCAACGAACATGCCCAATCCACTACTTTAGGTCCAAAACTCATGTTTGGTGTGGTTTCGCGCAATTTCGTTGCAGCATGTCACACATTCCGAAAACGGGTGTTGGGGTGCATACAAAGCACGAGTTTTGGCCACAGAAACCATTTCTTCGTTTTTCGCAACGAACATGTCCAATCCACAACTTTAGGTCCAAAACTCATGTTTGGGGTGGTTTCACGCAATTTCGTTGCCGCACGTCACACATTCCGAAAACGGGTGTCGGGGTGCATACAAAGCACGAGTTTTGGCCACCGGAACCATTTCTCGTTTTTCGCAACGAACATGCCCAATCCACTACTATAGGTCCAAAACTCATGTTTGGGTGGTTTCGCGCAATTTCGTTGCCGCACGTCACACATTCCGAAAACGGGTGTCGGGGTGCATACAAAGCACGAGTTTTGGCCATCGGAACCATTTCCTTGTTTTTCGCAACAAACATGCCCAATCCACTACTTTAGGTCCAAATCTCATGTTTGGGGTGGTTTCGCGCAATTTCGTTGCCGCACGTCACCCATTCCGAAAACGTGTGTCGGGGTGCATAAAAAGCACGAGTTTTTGCCACCGGAACCGTTTCTTTGTTTTTTGCAACGAACATGTCAAATCCACTACATTAGGTCCAAAACTCATGTTTGGGGTGGTTTCACGCAATTTCGTTGCCACACGTCACCCTTTCCGAAAACGGGTGTCGATGTGCATACAAAGCACGAGTTTTGCCGCCGTAACCATTTCTTCGTTTTTCGTAACGAACATGCCCAATCCACTACTTTAGGTTCAAAACTAATGTTTGGGGTGGTTTCTCGCAATTTTGTTGCCGCACGTCACCCATTTCGAAAACTGGTGTCGGTGTGCATACAAAGCACAAGTTTTTGCCACCATAACAATTTCTTCGTTTTTCGCAACGAACATGTCCAATCCACAACTTTAGGTCCAAAACTCATGTTTGGAATGGTTTCGCGCAATTTCGTTGCCGCACGTCACCCATTCCAAAAACGGGTGTTGGGGTGCATACAAAGCACGAGTTTTTGCCACCGGAACCATTTCTTAGTTATTCACAACGAACATGCCCAATCCACTATTTTAGGTCCAAAACTCATGTTTGGGGTGGTTTCGCGCAATTTCGTTGCCGCACGTCACCCATTCCGAAAACTGGTGTCGGGGTGCACACAAAGCACGAGTTTTGGCCACCGGAACCATTTCTTCGTTTTTTGCAACGAACATGCCCAATCCACTACTTTACGTCCAAAACTCATGTTTGGGTAGTTTCGCGCAATTTCGTTGCCGCACGTCACCCATTCCGAAAATGGGTGTCGGGTGCATACAAAGCTCGAGTTTTTGCCACAGGAACCATTTCTTCGTTTTTCGCAAGGAACATGCCCAAGCCACAACTTTAGGTCCAAAACTCATGTTTGGTTTGGTTTCGCACAATTTCGTTTCCGCACGTCACCCTTTCCCAAAACGGGTGTCGATGTGCATACAAAGCACGAGTTTTTGCCGCCGTAAGCATTTCTTCGTTTTTCGCAACGAACATGCCCAATCCACTACTTTAGGTCCAAAACTCATGTTTGGTGTGGTTTCGCGCAATTTCGTTGCAGCATGTCACACATTCCGAAAACGGGTGTTGGGGTGCATACAAAGCACGAGTTTTGGCCACAGAAACCATTTCTTCGTTTTTCGCAACGAACATGTCCAATCCACAACTTTAGGTCCAAAACTCATGTTTGGGGTGGTTTCACGCAATTTCGTTGCCGCACGTCACACATTCCGAAAACGGGTGTCGGGGTGCATACAAAGCACGAGTTTTGGCCACCGGAACCATTTCTCGTTTTTCGCAACCAACATGCCCAATCCACTACTATAGGTCCAAAACTCATGTTTGGGTGGTTTCGCGCAATTTCGTTGCCGCACGTCACACATTCCGAAAACGGGTGTCGGGGTGCATACAAAGCACGAGTTTTGGCCATCGGAACCATTTCCTTGTTTTTCGCAACAAACATGCCCAATCCACTACTTTAGGTCCAAATCTCATGTTTGGGGTGGTTTCGCGCAATTTCGTTGCCGCACGTCACCCATTCCGAAAACGTGTGTCGGGGTGCATAAAAAGCACGAGTTTTTGCCACCGGAACCGTTTCTTTGTTTTTTGCAACGAACATGTCAAATCCACTACATTAGGTCCAAAACTCATGTTTGGGGTGGTTTCGCGCAGTTTCGTTGCCGCATGTCACACATTTCGAAAACGGGTGTTGGGGTGCATACAAAGCACGAGTTTTGGCCACCGGAACCATTTCTTCGTTTTTCACAACAAACATGCCCAATCCACTACTTTAGGTCCAAAACTCATGTTTGGGGTGGTTTCGCGCAATTTCGTTGCCGCACGTCACCCTTTCCGAAAACGGGTGTCGATGTGGATACAAAGCACGAGTTTTGCCGCCGTAACCATTTCTTCGTTTTTCGTAACGAACATGCCCAATCCACTACTTTAGGTTCAAAACTAATGTTTGGGGTGGTTTCTCGCAATTTTGTTGCCGCACGTCACCCATTCCGAAAACTGGTGTCGGGGTGCATACAAAGCACAAGTTTTTGCCACCGTAACCATTTCTTCGTTTTTCGCAACGAACATGTCCAATCCACAACTTTAGGTCCAAAACTCATGTTTGGAATGGTTTCGCGCAATTTCGTTGCCGCACGTCACCCATTCCAAAAACGGGTGTTGGGGGTGCATACAAAGCACGAGTTTTTGCCACCGGAACCATTTCTTAGTTATTCGCAACGAACATGCCCAATCCACTATTTTAGGTCCAAAACTCATGTTTGGGGTGGTTTCGCGCAATTTCGTTGCCGCACGTCACCCATTCCGAAAACTGGTGTCGGGGTGCACACAAAGCACGAGTTTTGGCCACCGGAACCATTTCTTCATTTTTCGCAACGAACATGCCCAATCCACTACTTTACGTCCAAAACTCATGTTTGGGTGGTTTCACGCAATTTCGTTGCCGCACGTCACCCATTCCGAAAACGGGTGTCGGGTGCATACAAAGCACGAGTTTTTGCCACAGGAACCATTTCTTCGTTTTTCGCAAGGAACATGCCCAATCCACTACTTTAGGTCCAAAACTCATGTTTGGGATGGTTTCACGCAATTTCGTTGCCGCACGTCACCCATTCCGAAATTTGGTGTCGGGGTGCATACAAAGCACGAGTTTTGGCCACCGGAACCATTTCTTTGTTTTTCACAATGAACATGCTCAATCCACAACTTTAGGTCCAAAACTCATGTTTGGGTTGGTTTCGCGCAATTTCGTTGCCGCACGTCACCCTTTCCCAAAACGGGTGTCGATGTGCATACAAAGCACGAGTTTTTGCCGCCGTAAGCATTTCTTCGTTTTTCGCAACGAACATGCCCAATCCACTACTTTAGGTCCAAAACTCATGTTTGGTGTGGTTTCGCGCAATTTCGTTGCAGCATGTCACACATTCCGAAAACGGGTGTTGGGGTGCATACAAAGCACGAGTTTTGGCCACAGAAACCATTTCTTCGTTTTTCGCAACGAACATGTCCAATCCACAACTTTAGGTCCAAAACTCATGTTTGGGGTGGTTTCACGCAATTTCGTTGCCGCACGTCACACATTCCGAAAACGGGTGTCGGGGTGCATACAAAGCACGAGTTTTGGCCACCGGAACCATTTCTCGTTTTTCGCAACGAACATGCCCAATCCACTACTATAGGTCCAAAACTCATGTTTGGGTGGTTTCGCGCAATTTCGTTGCCGCACGTCACACATTCCGAAAACGGGTGTCGGGGTGCATACAAAGCACGAGGTTTGGCCATCGGAACCATTTCCTTGTTTTTCGCAACAAACATGCCCAATCCACTACTTTAGGTCCAAATCTCATGTTTGGGGTGGTTTCGCGCAATTTCGTTGCCGCACGTCAACCATTCCGAAAACGTGTGTCGGGGTGCATAAAAAGCACGAGTTTTTGCCACCGGAACCGTTTCTTTGTTTTTCGCAACGAACATGTCAAATCCACTACATTAGGTCCAAAACTCATGTTTGGGGTGGTTTCGCGCAATTTCGTTGCCACACGTCACCCTTTCCGAAAACGGGTGTCGATGTGCATACAAAGCACGAGTTTTGCCGCCGTAACCATTTCTTCGTTTTTCGTAACGAACATGCCCAATCCACTACTTTAGGTTCAAAACTAATGTTTGGGGTGGTTTCTCGCAATTTTGTTGCCGCACGTCACCCATTTCGAAAACTGGTGTCGGTGTGCATACAAAGCACAAGTTTTTGCCACCATAACCATTTCTTCGTTTTTCGCAACGAACATGTCCAATCCACAACTTTAGGTCCAAAACTCATGTTTGGAATGGTTTCGCGCAATTTCGTTGCCGCACGTCACCCATTCCAAAAATGGGTGTTGGGGTGCATACAAAGCACGAGTTTTTGCCACCGGAACCATTTCTTAGTTATTCGCAACGAACATGCCCAATCCACTATTTTAGGTCCAAAACTCATGTTTGGGGTGGTTTCGCGCAATTTCGTTGCCGCACGTCACCCATTCCGAAAACTGGTGTCGGGGTGCACACAAAGCACGAGTTTTGGCCACCGGAACCATTTCTTCGTTTTTCGCAACGAACATGCCCAATCCACTACTTTACGTCCAAAACTCATGTTTGGGTGGTTTCATGCAATTTCGTTGCCGCACGTCACCCATTCCGAAAACGGGTGTCGGGTGCATACAAAGCACGAGTTTTTGCCACAGGAACCATTTCTTCGTTTTTCGCAAGGAACATGCCCAATCCACTACTTTAGGTCCAAAACTCATGTTTGGGATGGTTTCACGCAATTTCGTTGCCGCACGTCACCCATTCCGAAATCTGGTGTCGGGGTGCATACAAAGCACGAGTTTTGGCCACCGGAACCATTTCTTTGTTTTTCACAATGAACATGCTCAATCCACAACTTTAGGTCCAAAACTCATGTTTGGGTTGGTTTCGCGCAATTTCGTTGCCGCACGTCACCCTTTCCCAAAACGGGTGTCGATGTGCATACAAAGCACGACTTTTTGCCGCCGTAAGCATTTCTTCGTTTTTCGCAACGAACATGCCCAATCCACTACTTTAGGTCCAAAACTCATGTTTGGTGTGGTTTCGCGCAATTTCGTTGCAGCATGTCACACATTCCGAAAACGGGTGTTGGGGTGCATACAAAGCACGAGTTTTGGCCACAGAAACCATTTCTTCTTTTTTCGCAACGAACATGTCCAATCCACAACTTTAGGTCCAAAACTCATGTTTGGGGTGGTTTCACGCAATTTCGTTGCCGCACGTCACACATTCCGAAAACGGGTGTCGGGGTGCATACAAAGCACGAGTTTTGGCCACCGGAACCATTTCTCGTTTTTCGCAACGAACATGCCCAATCCACTACTATAGGTCCAAAACTCATGTTTGGGTGGTTTCGCGCAATTTCGTTGCCGCACGTCACACATTCCGAAAACGGGTGTCGGGGTGCATACAAAGCACGAGTTTTGGCCATCGGAACCATTTCCTTGTTTTTCGCAACAAACATGCCCAATCCACTACTTTAGGTCCAAATCTCATGTTTGGGGTGGTTTCGCGCAATTTCGTTGCCGCACGTCAACCATTCCGAAAATGTGTGTCGGGGTGCATAAAAAGCACGAGTTTTTGCCACCGGAACCGTTTCTTTGTTTTTCGCAACGAACATGTCAAATCCACTACATTAGGTCCAAAACTCATGTTTGGGGTGGTTTCGCGCAATTTCGTTGCCACACGTCACCCTTTCCGAAAACGGGTGTCGATGTGCATACAAAGCACGAGTTTTGCCGCCGTAACCATTTCTTCGTTTTTCGTAACGAACATGCCCAATCCACTACTTTAGGTTCAAAACTAATGTTTGGGGTGGTTTCTCGCAATTTTGTTGCCGCACGTCACCCATTTCGAAAACTGGTGTCGGTGTGCATACAAAGCACAAGTTTTTGCCACCATAACCATTTCTTCGTTTTTCGCAACGAACATGTCCAATCCACAACTTTAGGTCCAAAACTCATGTTTGGAATGGTTTCGCGCAATTTCGTTGCCGCACGTCACCCATTCCAAAAACGGGTGTTGGGTTGCATACAAAGCACGAGTTTTTGCCACCGGAACCATTTCTTAGTTATTCGCAACGAACATGCCCAATCCACTATTTTAGGTCCAAAACTCATGTTTGGGGTGGTTTCGCGCAATTTCGTTGCCGCTCGTCACCCATTCCGAAAACTGGTGTCGGGGTGCACACAAAGCACGAGTTTTGGCCACCGGAACCATTTCTTCGTTTTTCGCAACGAACATGCCCAATCCACTACTTTACGTCCAAAACTCATGTTTGGGTGGTTTCGCGCAATTTCGTTGCCGCACGTCACCCATTCCGAAAACGGGTGTCGGGTGCATACAAAGCACGAGTTTTTGCCACAGGAACCATTTCTTCGTTTTTCGCAAGGAACATGCCCAATCCACTACTTTAGGTCCAAAACTCATGTTTGGGATGGTTTCACGCAATTTCGTTGCCGCACGTCACCCATTCCGAAATCTGGTGTCGGGGTGCATACAAAGCACGAGTTTTGGCCACCGGAACCATTTCTTTGTTTTTCACAATGAACATGCTCAATCCACAACTTTAGGTCCAAAACTCATGTTTGGGTTGGTTTCGCGCAATTTCGTTGCCGCACGTCACCCTTTCCCAAAACGGGTGTCGATGTGCATACAAAGCATGACTTTTTGCCGCCGTAAGCATTTCTTTGTTTTTCGCAACGAACATGCCCAATCCACTACTTTAGGTCCAAAACTCATGTTTGGTGTGGTTTCGCGCAATTTCGTTGCATCATGTCACACATTCCGAAAACGGGTGTTGGGGTGCATACAAAGCACGATTTTGGCCACAGAAACCATTTTTTCGTTTTTCGCAACGAACATGTCCAATCCACAACTTTAGGTCCAAAACTCATGTTTGGGGTGATTTCACGCAATTTCGTTGCCGCACGTCACACATTCCGAAAACGGGTGTCGGGGTGCATACAAAGCACGAGTTTTGGCCACCGGAACCATTTCTCTTTTTCACAACGAACATGCCCAATCCACTACTATAGTTCCAAAACTCATGTTTGGGTGGTTTCGCGCAATTTCGTTGCCGCATGTCACACATTCCGAAAACGGGTGTCGGGGTGCATACAAAGCACGAGTTTTGGCCATCGGAACCATTTCTTTGTTTTTCACAACAAACATGCCCAATCCACTACTTTAGGTCCAAAACTCATGTTTGGGGTGGTTTCGCGCAATTTCGTTGCCGCACGTCACCCATTCCGAAAACTGGTGTCGGGGTGCATACAAAGCACAAGTTTTTGCCACTAGAACCATTTCTTCGTTTTTCGCAACGAACATGCCAAATCCAGTATATTAGGTCCAAAACTTATATTTGGGGTGGTTTCGCGCAATTTCGTTGCCGCACGTCACACATTTCGAAAACGGGTGTCGGGGTGCATACAAAGCACGAGTTTTGGCCACCGGAACCATTTCTTCGTTTTTCGCAACAAACATGCCCAATCCACTACTTTAGGTCCAAAACTCATGTTTGGGGTGGTTTCGCGCAATTTCGTTGCCGCACGTCACACATTCCGAAAACGGGTGTCGGGGTGCATACAAAGCACGAGTTTTGGCCATCGGAACCATTTCTTTGTTTTTCGCAACAAACATGCCCAATCCACTACTTTAGGTCCAAATCTCATGTTTGGGGTGGTTTCGCGCAATTTCGTTGGAGCACGTCACCCATTCCGAAAACGGGTGTCGGGGTGCATACAAAGCACGATTTTTTGCCACCGGAACCGTTTCTTTGTTTTTCGCAACAGACATGTCAAATCCACTACATTAGGTCCAAAACTCATGTTTGGGGTGGTTTCGCGCAATTTCGTTGTCGCACGTCACCCTTTCCGTAAACGGGTGTCGATGTGCATACAAAGCACGAGTTTTGCCGCCGTAACCATTTCTTCGTTTTTCGCAACGAACATGTCCAATCCACAACTTTAGGTCCAAAACTCATGTTTGGAATGGTTTCGCGCAATTTCGTTGCCGCACGTCACCCATTCCAAAAACGGGTGTTGGGGGTGCATACAAAGCACGAGTTTTTGCCACCGGAACCATTTCTTAGTTATTCGCAACGAACATGCCCAATCCACTATTTTAGGTCCAAAACTCATATTTGGGGTGGTTTCGCGCAATTTCGTTGCCGCACGTCACCCATTCCGAAAACTGGTGTCGGGGTGCACACAAAGCACGAGTTTTGGCCACCGGAACCATTTCTTCGTTTTTCGCAACGAACATGCCCAATCCACTACTTTACGTCCAAAACTCATGTTTGGGTGGTTTCACGCAATTTCGTTGCCGCACGTCACCCATTCCGAAAACGGGTGTCGGGTGCATACAAAGCACGAGTTTTTGCCACAGGAACCATTTCTTCGTTTTTCGCAAGGAACATGCCCAATCCACTACTTTAGGTCCAAAACTCATGTTTGGGATGGTTTCACGCAATTTCGTTGCCGCACGTCACCCATTCCGAAATCTGGTGTCGGGGTGCATACAAAGCACGAGTTTTGGCCACCGGAACCATTTCTTTGTTTTTCACAATGAACATGCTCAATCCACAACTTTAGGTCCAAAACTCATGTTTGGGTTGGTTTCGCGCAATTTCGTTGCCGCACGTCACCCTTTCCCAAAACGGGTGTCGATGTGCATACAAAGCACGACTTTTTGCCGCCGTAAGCATTTCTTCGTTTTTCGCAACGAACATGCCCAATCCACTACTTTAGGTCCAAAACTCATGTTTGGTGTGGTTTCGCGCAATTTCGTTGCAGCATGTCACACATTCCGAAAACGGGTGTTGGGGTGCATACAAAGCACGAGTTTTGGCCACAGAAACCATTTCTTCGTTTTTTCGCAACGAACATGTCCAATCCACAACTTTAGGTCCAAAACTCATGTTTGGGGTGGTTTCACGCAATTTCGTTGCCGCACGTCACACATTCCGAAAACGGGTGTCGGGGTGCATACAAAGCACGAGTTTTGGCCACCGGAACCATTTCTCGTTTTTCGCAACGAACATGCCCAATCCACTACTATAGGTCCAAAACTCATGTTTGGGTGGTTTCGCGCAATTTCGTTGCCGCACGTCACACATTCCGAAAACGGGTGTCGGGGTGCATACAAAGCACGAGTTTTGGCCATCGGAACCATTTCCTTGTTTTTCGCAACAAACATGCCCAATCCACTACTTTAGGTCCAAATCTCATGTTTGGGGTGGTTTCGCGCAATTTCGTTGCCGCACGTCAACCATTCCGAAAATGTGTGTCGGGGTGCATAAAAAGCACGAGTTTTTGCCACCGGAACCGTTTCTTTGTTTTTCGCAACGAACATGTCAAATCCACTACATTAGGTCCAAAACTCATGTTTGGGGTGGTTTCGCGCAATTTCGTTGCCACACGTCACCCTTTCCGAAAACGGGTGTCGATGTGCATACAAAGCACGAGTTTTGCCGCCGTAACCATTTCTTCGTTTTTCGTAACGAACATGCCCAATCCACTACTTTAGGTTCAAAACTAATGTTTGGGGTGGTTTCTCGCAATTTTGTTGCCGCACGTCACCCATTTCGAAAACTGGTGTCGGTGTGCATACAAAGCACAAGTTTTTGCCACCATAACCATTTCTTCGTTTTTCGCAACGAACATGTCCAATCCACAACTTTAGGTCCAAAACTCATGTTTGGAATGGTTTCGCGCAATTTCGTTGCCGCACGTCACCCATTCCAAAAACGGGTGTTGGGGTGCATACAAAGCACGAGTTTTTGCCACCGGAACCATTTCTTAGTTATTCGCAACGAACATGCCCAATCCACTATTTTAGGTCCAAAACTCATGTTTGGGGTGGTTTCGCGCAATTTCGTTGCCGCTCGTCACCCATTCCGAAAACTGGTGTCGGGGTGCACACAAAGCACGAGTTTTGGCCACCGGAACCATTTCTTCGTTTTTCGCAACGAACATGCCCAATCCACTACTTTACGTCCAAAACTCATGTTTGGGTGGTTTCGCGCAATTTCGTTGCCGCACGTCACCCATTCCGAAAACGGGTGTCGGGTGCATACAAAGCACGAGTTTTTGCCACAGGAACCATTTCTTCGTTTTTCGCAAGGAACATGCCCAATCCACTACTTTAGGTCCAAAACTCATGTTTGGGATGGTTTCACGCAATTTCGTTGCCGCACGTCACCCATTCCGAAATCTGGTGTCGGGGTGCATACAAAGCACGAGTTTTGGCCACCGGAACCATTTCTTTGTTTTTCACAATGAACATGCTCAATCCACAACTTTAGGTCCAAAACTCATGTTTGGGTTGATTTCGCGCAATTTCGTTGCCGCACGTCACCCTTTCCCAAAACGGGTGTCAATGTGCATACAAAGCACGACTTTTTGCCGCCGTAAGCATTTCTTTGTTTTTCGCAACGAACATGCCCAATCCACTACTTTAGGTCCAAAACTCATGTTTGGTGTGGTTTCGCGCAATTTCGTTGCAGCATGTCACACATTCCGAAAACGGGTGTTGGGGTGCATACAAAGCACGATTTTGGCCACAGAAACCATTTCTTCGTTTTTCGCAACGAACATGTCCAATCCACAACTTTAGGTCCAAAACTCATGTTTGGGGTGGTTTCACGCAATTTCGTTGCCGCACGTCACACATTCCGAAAACGGGTGTCGGGGTGCATACAAAGCACGAGTTTTGGCCACCGGAACCATTTCTCTTTTTCACAACGAACATGCCCAATCCACTACTATAGTTCCAAAACTCATGTTTGGGTGGTTTCGCGCAATTTCGTTGCCGCATGTCACACATTCCGAAAACGGGTGTCGGGGTGCATACAAAGCACGAGTTTTGGCCATCGGAACCATTTCTTTGTTTTTCACAACAAACATGCCCAATCCACTACTTTAGGTCCAAAACTCATGTTTGGGGTGGTTTCGCGCAATTTCGTTGCCGCACGTCACCCATTCCGAAAACTGGTGTCGGGGTGCATACAAAGCACAAGTTTTTGCCACTAGAACCATTTCTTCGTTTTTCGCAACGAACATGCCAAATCCAGTATATTAGGTCCAAAACTTATATTTGGGGTGGTTTCGCGCAATTTCGTTACCGCACGTCACACATTTCGAAAACGGGTGTCGGGGTGCATACAAAGCACGAGTTTTGGCCACCGGAACCATTTCTTCGTTTTTCGCAACAAACATGCCCAATCCACTACTTTAGGTCCAAAACTCATGTTTGGGGTGGTTTCGCGCAATTTCGTTGCCGCACGTCACACATTCCGAAAACGGGTGTCGGGGTGCATACAAAGCACGAGTTTTGGCCATCGGAACCATTTCTTTGTTTTTCGCAACAAACATGCCCAATCCACTACTTTAGG
The DNA here is from genome assembly GCA_029449295.1 of Zea luxurians. Taxonomy (NCBI): domain Eukaryota; kingdom Viridiplantae; phylum Streptophyta; class Magnoliopsida; order Poales; family Poaceae; genus Zea; species Zea luxurians. The sequence goes on from JAOPSE010001050.1 coordinate 30,894, forward strand.
TCCAAATCTCATGTTTGGGGTGGTTTCGCGCAATTTCGTTGGAGCACGTCACCCATTCCGAAAACGGGTGTCGGGGTGCATACAAAGCACGATTTTTTGCCACCGGAACCGTTTCTTTGTTTTTCGCAACAGACATGTCAAATCCACTACATTAGGTCCAAAACTCATGTTTGGGGTGGTTTCGCGCAATTTCGTTGTCGCACGTCACCCTTTCCGTAAACGGGTGTCGATGTGCATACAAAGCACGAGTTTTGCCGCCGTAACCATTTCTTCGTTTTTCGCAACGAACATGTCCAATCCACAACTTTAGGTCCAAAACTCATGTTTGGAATGGTTTCGCGCAATTTCGTTGCCGCACGTCACCCATTCCAAAAACGGGTGTTGGGGGTGCATACAAAGCACGAGTTTTGGCCATCGGAACCATTTCTTTGTTTTTCACAACAAACATGCCCAATCCACTACTTTAGGTCCAAAACTCATGTTTGGGGTGGTTTCGCGCAATTTCGTTGCCGCACGTCACCCATTCCGAAAACTGGTGTCGGGGTGCATACAAAGCACAAGTTTTTGCCACTAGAACCATTTCTTCGTTTTTCGCAACGAACATGCCAAATCCAGTATATTAGGTCCAAAACTTATATTTGGGGTGGTTTCGCGCAATTTCGTTACCGCACGTCACACATTTCGAAAACGGGTGTCGGGGTGCATACAAAGCACGAGTTTTGGCCACCGGAACCATTTCTTCGTTTTTCGCAACAAACATGCCCAATCCACTACTTTAGGTCCAAAACTCATGTTTGGGGTGGTTTCGCGCAATTTCGTTGCCGCACGTCACACATTCCGAAAACGGGTGTCGGGGTGCATACAAAGCACGAGTTTTGGCCATCGGAACCATTTCTTTGTTTTTCGCAACAAACATGCCCAATCCACTACTTTAGGTCCAAATCTCATGTTTGGGGTGGTTTCGCGCAATTTCGTTGGAGCACGTCACCCATTCCGAAAACGGGTGTCGGGGTGCATACAAAGCACGATTTTTTGCCACCGGAACCGTTTCTTTGTTTTTCGCAACAGACATGTCAAATCCACTACATTAGGTCCAAAACTCATGTTTGGGGTGGTTTCGCGCAATTTCGTTGTCGCACGTCACCCTTTCCGTAAACGGGTGTCGATGTGCATACAAAGCACGAGTTTTGCCGCCGTAACCATTTCTTCGTTTTTCGCAACGAACATGTCCAATCCACAACTTTAGGTCCAAAACTCATGTTTGGAATGGTTTCGCGCAATTTCGTTGCCGCACGTCACCCATTCCAAAAACGGGTGTTGGGGGTGCATACAAAGCACGAGTTTTTGCCACCGGAACCATTTCTTAGTTATTCGCAACGAACATGCCCAATCCACTATTTTAGGTCCAAAACTCATGTTTGGGGTGGTTTCGCGCAATTTCGTTGCCGCACGTCACCCATTCCGAAAACTGGTGTCGGGGTGCACACAAAGCACGAGTTTTGGCCACCGGAACCATTTCTTCGTTTTTCGCAACGAACATGCCCAATCCACTACTTTACGTCCAAAACTCATGTTTGGGTGGTTTCACGCAATTTCGTTGCCGCACGTCACCCATTCCGAAAACGGGTGTCGAGTGCATACAAAGCACGAGTTTTTGCCACAGGAACCATTTCTTCGTTTTTCGCAAGGAACATGCCCAATCCACTACTTTAGGTCCAAAACTCATGTTTGGGATGGTTTCACGCAATTTCGTTGCCGCACGTCACCCATTCCGAAATTTGGTGTCGGGGTGCATACAAAGCACGAGTTTTGGCCGCCGGAACCATTTCTTTGTTTTTCACAATGAACATGCTCAATCCACAACTTTAGGTCCAAAACTCATGTTTGGGTTGGTTTCGTGCAATTTCGTTGCCGCACGTCACCCTTTCCCAAAACGGGTGTCGATGTGCATACAAAGCACGAGTTTTTGCCGCCGTAAGCATTTCTTCGTTTTTCGCAACGAACATGCCCAATCCACTACTTTAGGTCCAAAACTCATGTTTGGTGTGGTTTCGCGCAATTTCGTTGCAGCATGTCACACATTCCGAAAACGGGTGTTGGGGTGCATACAAAGCACGAGTTTTGGCCACAGAAACCATTTCTTCGTTTTTCGCAACGAACATGTCCAATCCACAACTTTAGGTCCAAAACTCATGTTTGGGGTGGTTTCACGCAATTTCGTTGCCGCACGTCACACATTCCGAAAACGGGTGTCGGGGTGCATACAAAGCACGAGTTTTGGCCACCGGAACCATTTCTCTTTTTCACAACGAACATGCCCAATCCACTACTATAGTTCCAAAACTCATGTTTGGGTGGTTTCGCGCAATTTCGTTGCCGCATGTCACACATTCCGAAAACGGGTGTCGGGGTGCATACAAAGCACGAGTTTTGGCCATCGGAACCATTTCTTTGTTTTTCACAACAAACATGCCCAATCCACTACTTTAGGTCCAAAACTCATGTTTGGGGTGGTTTCGCGCAATTTCGTTGCCGCACGTCACCCATTCCGAAAACTGGTGTCGGGGTGCATACAAAGCACAAGTTTTTGCCACTAGAACCATTTCTTCGTTTTTCGCAACGAACATGCCAAATCCAGTATATTAGGTCCAAAACTTATATTTGGGGTGGTTTCGCGCAATTTCGTTACCGCACGTCACACATTTCGAAAACGGGTGTCGGGGTGCATACAAAGCACGAGTTTTGGCCACCGGAACCATTTCTTCGTTTTTCGCAACAAACATGCCCAATCCACTACTTTAGGTCCAAAACTCATGTTTGGGGTGGTTTCGCGCAATTTCGTTGCCGCACGTCACACATTCCGAAAACGGGTGTCGGGGTGCATACAAAGCACGAGTTTTGGCCATCGGAACCATTTCTTTGTTTTTCGCAACAAACATGCCCAATCCACTACTTTAGGTCCAAATCTCATGTTTGGGGTGGTTTCGCGCAATTTCGTTGGAGCACGTCACCCATTCCGAAAACGGGTGTCGGGGTGCATACAAAGCACGATTTTTTGCCACCGGAACCGTTTCTTTGTTTTTCGCAACAGACATGTCAAATCCACTACATTAGGTCCAAAACTCATGTTTGGGGTGGTTTCGCGCAATTTCGTTGTCGCACGTCACCCTTTCCGTAAACGGGTGTCGATGTGCATACAAAGCACGAGTTTTGCCGCCGTAACCATTTCTTCGTTTTTCGCAACGAACATGTCCAATCCACAACTTTAGGTCCAAAACTCATGTTTGGAATGGTTTCGCGCAATTTCGTTGCCGCACGTCACCCATTCCAAAAACGGGTGTTGGGGGTGCATACAAAGCACGAGTTTTGGCCATCGGAACCATTTCTTTGTTTTTCACAACAAACATGCCCAATCCACTACTTTAGGTCCAAAACTCATGTTTGGGGTGGTTTCGCGCAATTTCGTTGCCGCACGTCACCCATTCCGAAAACTGGTGTCGGGGTGCATACAAAGCACAAGTTTTTGCCACTAGAACCATTTCTTCGTTTTTCGCAACGAACATGCCAAATCCAGTATATTAGGTCCAAAACTTATATTTGGGGTGGTTTCGCGCAATTTCGTTACCGCACGTCACACATTTCGAAAACGGGTGTCGGGGTGCATACAAAGCACGAGTTTTGGCCACCGGAACCATTTCTTCGTTTTTCGCAACAAACATGCCCAATCCACTACTTTAGGTCCAAAACTCATGTTTGGGGTGGTTTCGCGCAATTTCGTTGCCGCACGTCACACATTCCGAAAACGGGTGTCGGGGTGATACAAAGCACGAGTTTTGGCCATCGGAACCATTTCTTTGTTTTTCGCAACAAACATGCCCAATCCACTACTTTAGGTCCAAATCTCATGTTTGGGGTGGTTTCGCGCAATTTCGTTGGAGCACGTCACCCATTCCGAAAACGGGTGTCGGGGTGCATACAAAGCACGATTTTTTGCCACCGGAACCGTTTCTTTGTTTTTCGCAACAGACATGTCAAATCCACTACATTAGGTCCAAAACTCATGTTTGGGGTGGTTTCGCGCAATTTCGTTGTCGCACGTCACCCTTTCCGTAAACGGGTGTCGATGTGCATACAAAGCACGAGTTTTGCCGCCGTAACCATTTCTTCGTTTTTCGCAACGAACATGTCCAATCCACAACTTTAGGTCCAAAACTCATGTTTGGAATGGTTTCGCGCAATTTCGTTGCCGCACGTCACCCATTCCAAAAACGGGTGTTGGGGGTGCATACAAAGCACGAGTTTTTGCCACCGGAACCATTTCTTAGTTATTCGCAACGAACATGCCCAATCCACTATTTTAGGTCCAAAACTCATGTTTGGGGTGGTTTCGCGCAATTTCGTTGCCGCACGTCACCCATTCCGAAAACTGGTGTCGGGGTGCACACAAAGCACGAGTTTTGGCCACCGGAACCATTTCTTCGTTTTTCGCAACGAACATGCCCAATCCACTACTTTACGTCCAAAACTCATGTTTGGGTGGTTTCACGCAATTTCGTTGCCGCACGTCACCCATTCCGAAAACGGGTGTCGGGTGCATACAAAGCACGAGTTTTTGCCACAGGAACCATTTCTTCGTTTTTCGCAAGGAACATGCCCAATCCACTACTTTAGGTCCAAAACTCATGTTTGGGATGGTTTCACGCAATTTCGTTGCCGCACGTCACCCATTCCGAAATTTGGTGTCGGGGTGCATACAAAGCACGAGTTTTGGCCGCCGGAACCATTTCTTTGTTTTTCACAATGAACATGCTCAATCCACAACTTTAGGTCCAAAACTCATGTTTGGGTTGGTTTCGTGCAATTTCGTTGCCGCACGTCACCCTTTCCCAAAACGGGTGTCGATGTGCATACAAAGCACGAGTTTTTGCCGCCGTAAGCATTTCTTCGTTTTTCGCAACGAACATGCCCAATCCACTACTTTAGGTCCAAAACTCATGTTTGGTGTGGTTTCGCGCAATTTCGTTGCAGCATGTCACACATTCCGAAAACGGGTGTTGGGGTGCATACAAAGCACGAGTTTTGGCCACAGAAACCATTTCTTCGTTTTTCGCAACGAACATGTCCAATCCACAACTTTAGGTCCAAAACTCATGTTTGGGGTGGTTTCACGCAATTTCGTTGCCGCACGTCACACATTCCGAAAACGGGTGTCGGGGTGCATACAAAGCACGAGTTTTGGCCACCGGAACCATTTCTCGTTTTTCGCAACGAACATGCCCAATCCACTACTATAGGTCCAAAACTCATGTTTGGGTGGTTTCGCGCAATTTCGTTGCCGCACGTCACACATTCCGAAAACGGGTGTCGGGGTGCATACAAAGCACGAGTTTTGTTCATCGGAACCATTTCCTTGTTTTTCGCAACAAACATGCCCAATCCACTACTTTAGGTCCAAATCTCATGTTTGGGGTGGTTTCGCGCAATTTCGTTGCCGCACGTCACCCATTCCGAAAACGTGTGTCGGGGAGCATAAAAAGCACGAGTTTTTGCCACCGGAACCGTTTCTTTGTTTTTCGCAACGAACATGTCAAATCCACTACATTAGGTCCAAAACTCATGTTTGGGGTGGTTTCGCGCAATTTCGTTGCCACACGTCACCCTTCCGAAAACGGGTGTCGATGTGCATACAAAGCACGAGTTTTGCCGCCGTAACCATTTCTTCGTTTTTCGTAATGAACATGCCCAATCCACTACTTTAGGTCCAAAACTCATGTTTGGGGTGGTTTCGCGCAATTTCGTTGCCGCATGTCACACATTCCGAAAACGGGTGTCGGGGTGCATACAAAGCACGAGTTTTGGCCATCAGAACCATTTCTTTGTTTTTCGCAACAAACATGCCCAATCCACTACTTTAGGTCCAAAACTCATGTTTGGGGTGGTTTCGCGCAATTTCGTTGCCGCACGTCACCCATTCCGAAAACTGGTGTCGGGGTGCATACAAAGCACAAGTTTTTGCCACTAGAACCATTTCTTCGTTTTTCGCAACGAACATGCCAAATCCAGTATATTAGGTCCAAAACTTATATTTGGGGTGGTTTCGCGCAATTTCGTTGCCGCACGTCACACATTTCGAAAACGGGTGTCGGGGTGCATACAAAGCACGAGTTTTGGCCACCGGAACCATTTCTTCGTTTTTCGCAACAAACATGCCCAATCCACTACTTTAGGTCCAAAACTCATGTTTGGGGTGGTTTCGCGCAATTTCGTTGCCGTACGTCACACATTCCGAAAACGGGTGTCGGGGTGCATACAAAGCACGAGTTTTGGCCATCGGAACCATTTCTTTGTTTTTCGCAACAAACATGCCCAATCCACTACTTTAGGTCCAAATCTCATGTTTGGGGTGGTTTCGCGCAATTTCGTTGGAGCACGTCACCCATTCCGAAAACGGGTGTCGGGGTGCATACAAAGCACGATTTTTTGCCACCGGAACCGTTTCTTTGTTTTTCGCAACAGACATGTCAAATCCACTACATTAGGTCCAAAACTCATGTTTGGGGTGGTTTCGCGCAATTTCGTTGTCGCACGTCACCCTTTCCGTAAACGGGTGTCGATGTGCATACAAAGCACGAGTTTTGCCGCCGTAACCATTTCTTCGTTTTTCGCAACGAACATGTCCAATCCACAACTTTAGGTCCAAAACTCATGTTTGGAATGGTTTCGCGCAATTTCGTTGCCGCACGTCACCCATTCCAAAAACGGGTGTTGGGGGTGCATACAAAGCACGAGTTTTTGCCACCGGAACCATTTCTTAGTTATTCGCAACGAACATGCCCAATCCACTATTTTAGGTCCAAAACTCATGTTTGGGGTGGTTTCGCGCAATTTCGTTGCCGCACGTCACCCATTCCGAAAACTGGTGTCGGGGTGCACACAAAGCACGAGTTTTGGCCACCGGAACCATTTCTTCGTTTTTCGCAACGAACATGCCCAATCCACTACTTTACGTCCAAAACTCATGTTTGGGTGGTTTCACGCAATTTCGTTGCCGCACGTCACCCATTCCGAAAACGGGTGTCGGGTGCATACAAAGCACGAGTTTTTGCCACAGGAACCATTTCTTCGTTTTTCGCAAGGAACATGCCCAATCCACTACTTTAGGTCCAAAACTCATGTTTGGGATGGTTTCACGCAATTTCGTTGCCGCACGTCACCCATTCCGAAATCTGGTGTCGGGGTGCATACAAAGCACGAGTTTTGGCCACCGGAACCATTTCTTTGTTTTTCACAATGAACATGCTCAATCCACAACTTTAGGTCCAAAACTCATGTTTGGGTGGTTTCGCGCAATTTCGTTGCCGCATGTCACACATTCCGAAAACGTGTGTCGGGGTGCATAAAAAGCACGAGTTTTTGCCACCGGAACCGTTTCTTTGTTTTTCGCAACAAACATGTCAAATCCACTACATTAGGTCCAAAACTCATGTTTGGGGTGGTTTCGCGCAATTTCGTTGCCACACGTCACCCTTCCGAAAACGGGTGTCGATGTGCATACAAAGCACGAGTTTTGCCGCCGTAACCATTTCTTCGTTTTTCGTAACGAACATGCCCAATCCACTACTTTAGGTCCAAAACTCATGTTTGGGTGGTTTCGCGCAATTTCGTTGCCGCATGTCACACATTCCGAAAACGGGTGTCGGGGTGCATACAAAGCACGAGTTTTGGCCATCAGAACCATTTCTTTGTTTTTGCAACAAACATGCCCAATCCACTACTTTAGGTCCAAAACTCATGTTTGGGGTGGTTTCGCGCAATTTCGTTGCCGCACGTCACCCATTCCGAAAACTGGTGTCGGGGTGCATACAAAGCACAAGTTTTTGCCACTAGAACCATTTCTTCGTTTTTCGCAACGAACATGCCAAATCCTGTATATTAGGTCCAAAACTTATATTTGGGGTGGTTTCGCGCAATTTCGTTGCCGCACGTCACACATTTCGAAAACGGGTGTCGGGGTGCATACAAAGCACGAGTTTTGGCCACCGGAACCATTTCTTCGTTTTTCGCAACAAACATGCCCAATCCACTACTTTAGGTCCAAAACTCATGTTTGGGGTGGTTTCGCGCAATTTCGTTGCCGCACGTCACACATTCCGAAAACGGGTGTCGGGGTGCATACAAAGTGATGTGCACCCGTTGGGTGATTGCCCGATCTTTCGATGAGAGGGTGTGGAATAACTCGATTGGGGGAGGAGACGACGTTCACGGCCCGACTACAGCCTTCCAAAGACGCTGCGCCTTAGCAACCGATACACCACCTCCTATGGCTGTCACGATCTTGTGGAGCGTGACACCCTGGCCACTAGGGCACTCGTCCTGCAAGCAATCGAAGAACTAGCAAGAACAAGTAGAACAAGTACTGAATTACCAGATCCAAATGTAGGTTTCAAAGTCAAACTCCAATATGGTGGGGTTCCGAAGACAAGAAGACGGGCGGCTGAACTAGCACGCGCGCTTGCAAGCAAGTAGCGAGAGCTAAACTTGATCTAAACAAAACCCGCTGTTCTTGGTGGCGGCTAGGGGGTTTATAAACATGGGAGGACGACCACAAGGGTATTGGGGTCGTGCTGCAACCCTAGGATGCGTCCCTAATGGACCTAACTTGATACACGACCCATTGGGCCAAAATAGGGTGACGCAGCACCATGGGCAGAAAAGGCAGGAAATGTCTCGGTAAGAAAACAATGATTACGGCGGCCTCAGAACAGATATGACTATAATTCCGGATCCATATGAAAGTAGACTTGATAAGCTTTCCATGTTGTGCTTGAACATTCCAATCCGAGCCCGCATCTGACCGTGGTGACCGTCACAAGTTGGTGTTCTTCTGCAGTCCGAATCCAGCATGTTCAAATCCTTTTCCCTTTCGGTCTTCTCCCTGATTCCTAAGCAAAACAAAAGTGCACGGGTCTCCATGGTCTAAATATGATGGACATGAACTCAAGAGTGTAATCACCTGATGGTTGAGTTGACGAGCACGAGCGCGAGTAATGGGACCAGAAATTGGTACTTGTATTGGTATAGATGCATCAGTAGTGTGGATGTCTTCATCACAAAGCACGAGTTTTGGCCATCGGAACCATTTCTTTGTTTTTCGCAACAAACATGCCCAATCCACTACTTTAGGTCCAAATCTCATGTTTGGGGTGGTTTCGCGCAATTTCGTTGGAGCACGTCACCCATTCCGAAAACGGGTGTCGGGGTGCATACAAAGCACGATTTTTTGCCACCGGAACCGTTTCTTTGTTTTTCGCAACAGACATGTCAAATCCACTACATTAGGTCCAAAACTCATGTTTGGGGTGGTTTCGCACAATTTCGTTGTCGCACGTCACCCTTTCCGTAAACGGGTGTCGATGTGCATACAAAGCACGAGTTTTGCCGCCGTAACCATTTCTTCGTTTTTCGTAACGAACATGCCCAATCCACTACTTTAGGTTCAAAACTAATGTTTGGGGTGGTTTCTCGCAATTTTGTTGCCGCACGTCACCCATTCCGAAAACTGGTGTCGGGGTGCATACAAAGCACAAGTTTTTGTCACCGTAACCATTTCTTCGTTTTTCGCAACGAGCATGTCCAATCCACAACTTTAGGTCCAAAACTCATTTTGGAATGGTTTCGCGCAATTTCGTTGCCGCACGTCACCCATTCCAAAAACGGGTGTTGGGGTGCATACAAAGCACGAGTTTTTGCCACCAGAACCATTTCTTAGTTATTCGCAATGAACATGCCCAATCCACTACTTTAGGTCCAAAACTCATGTTTGGGGTGGTTTCGCGCAATTTCGTTGCCGCACGTCACCCATTCCGAAAACTGGTGTCGGGGTGCATACAAAGCACGAGTTTTTGCCGCCGTAAGCATTTCTTCGTTTTTCGCAACGAACATGCCCAATCCACTACTTTAGGTCCAAAACTCATGTTTGGTGTGGTTTCGCGCAATTTCGTTGCCGCATGTCACACATTCCGAAAACGGGTGTTGGGGTGCATACAAAGCACGAGTTTTGGCCACATAAACCATTTCTTCGTATTTCGCAACGAACATGCCCAATCCACTACTATAGGTCCAAAACTCATGTTTGGGTGGTTTCGCGGAATTTCCTTGCCGCACGTCACACATTCCGAAAACGGGTGTCGGGGTGCATACAAAGCACGAGTTTTGGCCATCGGAACCATTTCTTTGTTTTTCGCAACGAACATGCCCAATCCACTACTTTAGGTCCAAAACTCATGTTTGGGGTGGTTTCGCGCAATTTCGTTGCCGCACGTCACCCATTCCGAAAACTGGTGTCGGGGTGCATACAAAGCACAAGTTTTTGCCACTGGAACCATTTCTTCGTTTTTCGCAACGAACATGCCAAATCTAGTATATTAGGTCCAAAAGTTATATTTGGGGTGGTTTCGCGCAATTTCGTTGCCGCACGTCACACATTTCGAAAACGGGTGTCGGGGTGCATACAAAGCCCGAGTTTTGGCCACCGGAACCATTTCTTCGTTTTTGGCAACGAACATGTCAAATCCACTACATTAGGTCCAAAACTCATGTTTGGGGTGGTTTCGTGCAATTTCGTTGCCGCACGTCACCCTTTCCGAAAACGGGTGTCGATGTGCATACAAAGCACGAGTTTTGCCGCCGTAACCATTTCTTCGTTTTTCGCAACGAACATGCCCAATCCACTACTTTAGGTTCAAAACTAATGTTTGGTGTGGTTTCTCGCAATTTTGTTGCCGCACGTCACCCATTCCGAAAACTGGTGTCGGGGTGCATACAAAGCACAAATTTTTGCCACCGTAAACATTTCTTCGTTTTTCGCAACGAACATGTCCAATCCACAACTTTAGGTCCAAAACTCATGTTTGGAATGGTTTCGCGCAATTTCGTTGCCGCACGTCACCCATTCCAAAAACGGGTGTTGGGGTGCATACAAAGCACGAGTTTTTGCCACCGCAACCATTTCTTAGTTATTCGCAACGAACATGCCCAATCCACTATTTTAGGTCCAAAACTCATGTTTGGGGTGGTTTCGCGCAATTTCGTTGCCGCACGTCACCCATTCCGAAAACTGGTGTCGGGGTGCACACAAAGCACGAGTTTTGGCCACCGGAACCATTTCTTCGTTTTTCGCAACGAACATGCCCAATCCAGTACTTTAGGTCCAAAACTCATGTTTGGTGTGGTTTCGCGCAATTTCGTTGCCGCATGTCACACATTCCGAAAACGGGTGTTGGGGTGCATACAAAGCACGAGTTTTGGCCACATAAACCATTTCTTCGTATTTCGCAACGAACATGCCCAATCCACTACTATAGGTCCAAAACTCATGTTTGGGTGGTTTCGCGGAATTTCGTTGCCGCACGTCACACATTCCGAAAACGGGTGTCGGGGTGCATACAAAGCACGAGTTTTGGCCATCGGAACCATTTCTTTGTTTTTCGCAACGAACATGCCCAATCCACTACTTTAGGTCCAAAACTCATGTTTGGGGTGGTTTCGCGCAATTTCGTTGCCACACGTCACCCATTCCGAAAACTGGTGTCGGGGTGCATACAAAGCACAAGTTTTTGCCACTGGAACCATTTCTTCGTTTTTCGCAACGAACATGCCAAATCTAGTATATTAGGTCCAAAAGTTATATTTGGGGTGGTTTCGCGCAATTTCGTTGCCGCACGTCACACATTTCGCAAACGGGTGTCGGGGTGCATACAAAGCCCGAGTTTTGGCCACCGGAACCATTTCTTCGTTTTTGGCAACGAACATGTCAAATCCACTACATTAGGTCCAAAACTCATGTTTGGGGTGGTTTCGTGCAATTTCGTTGCCGCACGTCACCCTTTCCGAAAACGGGTGTCGATGTGCATACAAAGCACGAGTTTTGCCGCCGTAACCATTTCTTCGTTTTTTGCAACGAACATGCCCAATCCATTACTTTAGGTTCAAAACTAATGTTTGGTGTGGTTTCTCGCAATTTTGTTGCCGCACGTCACCCATTCCGAAAATTGGTGTCGGGGTGCATACAAAGCACAAATTTTTGCCACCGTAAACATTTCTTCGTTTTTCGCAACGAACAAGGCCAATCCACAACTTTAGGTCCAAAACTCATGTTTGGAATGGTTTCGCGCAATTTCGTTGCCGCACGTCACCCATTCCAAAAACGGGTGTTGGGGTGCATACAAAGCACGAGTTTTTGCCACCGGAACCATTTCTTAGTTATTCGCAACGAACATGCCCAATCCACTATTTTAGGTCCAAAACTCATGTTTGGGGTGGTTTCGCGCAATTTCGTTGCCGCACGTCACCCATTCCGAAAACTGGTGTCGGGGTGCACACAAAGCACGAGTTTTGGCCACCGGAACCATTTCTTCGTTTTTCGCAACGAACATGCCCAATCCACTACTTTACGTTAAAACTCATGTTTGGGTGGTTTCGCGCAATTTCGTTGCCGCACGTCACCCATTCCGAAAACGGGTGTCGGGTGCATACAAAGCACGAGTTTTTGCCACAGGAACCATTTCTTCGTTTTTCGCAAGGAACATGCCCAATCCACTACTTTAGGTCCAAAACTCATGTTTGGGATGGTTTCACGCAATTTCGTTGCCGCACGTCACCCATTCCGAAATCTGGTGTCGGGGTGCATACAAAGCACGAGTTTTGGCCACCGGAACCATTTCTTTGTTTTTCACAATGAACATGCTCAATCCACAACTTTAGGTCCAAAACTCATGTTTGGGTTGGTTTCGCGCAATTTCGTTGCCGCACATCACCCTTTCCCAAAACGGGTGTCGATGTGCATACAAAGCACGAGTTTTTGCCGCCGTAAGCATTTCTTCGTTTTTCGCAACGAACATGCCCAATCCACTACTTTAGGTCCAAAACTCATGTTTGGTGTGGTTTCGCGCAATTTCGTTGCAGCATGTCACACATTCCGAAAACGGGTGTTGGGGTGCATACAAAGCACGAGTTTTGGCCACAGAAACCATTTCTTCGTTTTTCGCAACGAACATGTCCAATCCACAACTTTAGGTCCAAAACGCATGTTTGGGGTGGTTTCACGCAATTTCGTTGCCGCACGTCACACATTCCGAAAACGGGTGTCGGGGTGCATACAAAGCACGAGTTTTGGCCACCGGAACCATTTCTCGTTTTTCGCAACGAACATGTCCAATCCACTACTATAGGTCCAAAACTCATGTTTGGGTGGTTTCGCGCAATTTCGTTGCCGCACGTCACACATTCCGAAAACGGGTGTCGGGGTGCATACAAAGCACGAGTTTTGGCCATCGGAACCATTTCTTTGTTTTTCGCAACAAACATGCCCAATCCACTACTTTAGGTCCAAAACTCATGTTTGGGGTGGTTTCGCGCAATTTCGTTGCCGCACGTCACCCATTCCGAAAACTGGTGTCGGGGTGCATACAAAGCACAAGTTTTTGCCACTGGAACCATTTCTTCGTTTTTCGCAACGAACATGCCAAATCCAGTATATTAGGTCCAAAACTTATATTTGGGGTGGTTTCGCGCAATTTCGTTGCCGCACGTCACACATTTCGAAAACGGGTGTCGGGGTGCATACAAAGCACGAGTTTTGGCCACCGGAACCATTTCTTCGTTTTTCGCAACAAACATGCCCAATCCACTACTTTAGGTCCAAAACTCATGTTTGGGGTGGTTTCGCGCAATTTCGTTGCCGCACGTCACACATTCCGAAAACGGGTGTCGGGGTGCATACAAAGCACGAGTTTTGGCCATCGGAACCATTTCTTTGTTTTTCGCAACAAATATGCCCAATCCACTACTTTAGGTCCAAATCTCATGTTTGGGGTGGTTTCGCGCAATTTCGTTGCAGCACGTCACCCATTCCGAAAACGGGTGTCGGGGTGCATACAAAGCACGAGTTTTTGCCACCGGAACCATTTCTTTGTTTTTCGCAACGAACATGTCAAATCCACTACATTAGGTCCAAAACTCATGTTTGGGGTGGTTTCGCGCAATTTCGTTGCCGCACGTCACCCTTTCCGTAAACGGGTGTCGATGTGCATACAAAGCACGAGTTTTGCCGCCGTAACCATTTCTTCGTTTTTCGCAACGAACATGCCCAATCCACTACTTTAGGTTCAAAACTAATGTTTGGGGTGGTTTCTCGCAATTTTGTTGCCGCACGTCACCCATTTCGAAAACTGGTGTCGGGGTGCATACAAAGCACAAGTTTTTGCCACCGTAACCATTTCTTCGTTTTTCGCAACGAACATGTCCAATCCACAACTTTAGGTCCAAAACTCATGTTTGGAATGGTTTCGCGCAATTTCGTTGCCGCACGTCACCCATTCCAAAAACGGGTGTTAGGGTGCATACAAAGCACGAGTTTTTGCCACCGGAACGATTTCTTAGTTATTCGCAACGAACATGCCCAATCCACTATTTTAGGTCCAAAACTCATGTTTGGGGTGGTTTCGCGCAATTTCGTTGCCGCACGTCACCCATTCCGAAAACTGTTGTCGGGGCGCACACAAAGCACGAGTTTTGGCCACCGGAACCATTTCTTCGTTTTTCGCAACGAACATGCCCAATCCAATACTTTACGTCCAAAACTCATGTTTGGGTGGTTTCGCGCAATTTCGTTGCCACACGTCACCCATTCCGAAAACGGGTGTCGGGTGCATACAAAGCACGAGTTTTTGCCACAGGAACCATTTCTTCGTTTTTCACAAGGAACATGCCCAATCCACTACTTTAGGTCCAAAACTCATGTTTGGGATGGTTTCACGCAATTTCGATGCCGCACGTCACCCATTCCGAAATCTGGTGTCGGGGTGCATACAAAGCACGAGTTTTGGCCACCGGAACCATTTCTTTGTTTTTCACAATGAACATGCTCAATCCACAACTTTAGGTCCAAAACTCATGTTTGGGTTGGTTTCGCGCAATTTCGTTGCCGCACGTCACCCTTTCCCAAAACGGGTGTCGATGTGCATACAAAGCACGAGTTTTTGCCGCCGTAAGCATTTCTTCGTTTTTCGCAACGAACATGCCCAATCCACTACTTTAGGTCCAAAACTCATGTTTGGTGTGGTTTCGCGCAATTTCGTTGCAGCATGTCACACATTCCGAAAACGGGTGTTGGGGTGCATACAAAGCACGAGTTTTGGCCACAGAAACCATTTCTTCGTTTTTCGCAACGAACATGTCCAATCCACAACTTTAGGTCCAAAACTCATGTTTGGGTGGTTTCGCGCAATTTCGTTGCCGCACGTCACACATTCCGAAAACGGGTGTCGGGGTCCATACAAAGCACGAGTTTTGGCCATCGGAACTATTTCTTTGTTTTTCGCAACAAACATGCCCAATCCACTACTTTAGGTCCAAAACTCATGTTTGGGGTGGTTTCGCGCAATTTCGTTGCCGCACGTCACCCATTCCGAAAACTGGTGTCGGGGTGCATACGAAGCACAAGTTTTTGCCACTGGAACCATTTCTTCGTTTTTCGCAACGAACATGCCAAATCCAGTATATTAGGTCCAAAACTTATATTTGGGGTGGTTTCGCGCAATTTTGTTGCCGCACGTCACACATTTCGAAAACGGGTGTCGGGGTGCATACAAAGCAAGAGTTTTGGCCACCGGAACCATTTCTTCGTTTTTCGCAACGAACATGCCCAATCCACTACTTTAGGTCCAAGACTCATGTTTGGGGTGGTTTCGCGCAATTTCGTTGCCGCACGTCACACATTCCGAAAACCGGTGTCGGGGTGCATACAAAGCACGAGTTTTGGCCATCGGAACCATTTCTTTGTTTTTCGCAACAAACATGCCCAATCCACTACTTTAGGTCCAAATCTCATGTTTGGGTGGTTTCGCGCAATTTCGTTGCAGCACGTCACCCATTCCGAAAACGGGTGTCGGGGTGCATACAAAGCACGAGTTTTTGCCACCGGAACCGTTTCTTTGTTTTTCGCAACGAACATGTCAAATCCACTACATTAGGTCCAAAACTCATGTTTGGGGTGGTGTCGCGCAATTTCGTTGCCGCACGTCACCCTTTCCGAAAACGGGTGTCGATGTGCATACAAAGCACGAGTTTTGCCGCCGTAACCATTTCTTCGTTTTTCGCAACGAACATGCCCAATCTACTACTTTAGGTTCAAAACTAATGTTTGGGGTGGTTTCTCGCAATTTTGTTGCTGCACGTCACCCATTCCGAAAACTGGTGTCGGGGTGCATACAAAGCACAAGTTTTTGCCACCGTAACCATTTCTTCGTTTTTCGCAACGAACATGTCCAATCCACAACTTTAGGTCCAAAACTCATGTTTGGAATGGTTTCGCGCAATTTCATTGCCGCACGTCACCCATTCCAAAAACGGGTGTTGGGGTGCATCCAAAGCACGAGTTTTTGCCACCAGAACCATTTCTTAGTTATTTGCAACGAACATGCCCAATCCACTATTTTAGGTCCAAAACTCATGTTTGGGGTGGTTTCGCGCAATTTCATTGCCGCACGTCACCCATTCTGAAAACTGGTGTCGGGGTGCACACAAAGCACGAGTTTTGGCCACCAGAACCATTTCTTCGTTTTTCGCAACGAACATGCCCAATCCACTACTTTATGTCCAAAACTCATGTTTGGGTGGTTTCGCGCAATTTCGTTGCCGCACGTCACCCATTCCGAAAACGGGTGTCGGGTGCATACAAAGCACGAATTTTTGCCACAGGAACCATTTCTTCGTTTTTCGCAAGGAACATGCTCAATCCACTACTTTAGGTCCAAAACTCATGTTTGGGCTGGTTTCACGCAATTTCGTTGCCGCACATCACCCATTCCGAAATCTGGTGTCGGGTGCATACAAAGCACGAGTTTTGGCCACCGGAACCATTTCTTCGTTTTTCGCAACGAAAAAGCCCAATCCACTACTTTACGTCCAAAACTCATGTTTGGGATGGTTTCACGCAATTTCATTGCCGCACGTCACCCATTCCGAAAACGGGTGTCGGGGTGCATACAAAGCACGAGTTTTTGCCACCGGAACCATTTCTTAGTTTTTCGAAAAGAACATGCCAAATCCACTACATTAGGTCCAAAACTTATGTTTGGGGTGGTTTCGCGCAATTTCGTTGCCGCACATCACACATTCCAAAAACGAGTGTTGGGGTGCATACGAAGCACGAGTTTTGGCCACCGGAACCATTTCTTCGTATTTCGCAACGAACATGCCCAATCCACTACTTTAGGTCCAAAACTCATGTTTGGGGTGGTTTCGCGCAATTTCGTTGCCGCACGTCACCCATTCCGAAAACGGGTGTCGGGGTGCATACAAAGCACGAGTTTTGGCCACCGGAACCATTTCTTTGTTTTTCGCAACGAACATGCCCAATCCACAACTTTAGGTCCAAAACTCATGTTTGGGGTGGTTTCGCACAATTTCGTTGCCGCACGTCACCCATTACGAAAACGGGTGTCGGGGTGCATACAAAGCACGAGTTTTGGCCACCGGAACCATTTCTTTGTTTTTCACAATGAACATGCTCAATCCACAACTTTAGGTCCAAAACTCATGTTTGGGTTTGTTTCGCGCAATTTCGTTGCCGCACGTCACCCTTTCCCAAAACGGGTGTCGATGTGCATACAAAGCACGAGTTTTTGCCGCCGTAAGCATTTCTTCGTTTTTCGCAACGAACATGCCCAATCCACTACTTTAGGTCCAAAACTCATGTTTGGTGTGGTTTCGCACAATTTCGTTGCTGCATGTCACACATTCTGAAAACGGGTGTCGGGGTGCATACAAAGCACGAGTTTTGGCCACAGAAACCATTTCTTCGTTTTTCACAACGAACATGTCCAATCCACAACTTTAGGTCCAAAACTCATGTTTGGGGTGGTTTCACGCAATTTCGTTGCCGCACGTCACACATTCCGAAAACGTGTGCCGGGGTGCATACAAAGCACGAGTTTTGGCCACCGGAACCATTTCTCGTTTTTCGCAACGAACATGCCCAATCCACTACTATAGGTCCAAAACTCATGTTTGGGTGGTTTCGCGCAATTTCGTTGCCGCACGTCACACATTTCGAAAACGGGTGTCGGGGTGCATACAAAGCACGAGTTTTGGCCATCGGAACCATTTCTTTGTTTTTCTCAAGAAACATGCCCAATCCACTACTTTAGGTCCAAAACTCATGTTTGGGGTTGTTTCGCGCAATTTCGTTGCCGCACGTCACCCATTCCGAAAACTGGTGTCGGGGTGCATACAAAGCACAAGTTTTTGCCACTGGAACCATTTCTTCGTTTTGCACAACGAACATGCCAAATCTAGCATATTAGGTCCAAAACTTATATTTGGGGTGGTTTCGCGCAATTTCGTTGCCGCACGTCACACATTTCGAAAACGGGTGTCGGGGTGCATACAAAGCACGAGTTTTGGCCACCGGAACCATTTTTTCGTTTTTCGCAAGGAACATGCCCAATCCACTACTTTAGGTCCAAAACTCATGTTTGGGGTGGTTTCGCGCAATTTCGTTGCCGCACGTCACACATTCCGAAAACGGGTGTCGGGGTGCATATAAAGCACGAGTTTTGACCATCGGAACCATTACTTTGTTTTTCGCAACAAACATGCCCAATCCACTACTTTAGGTCCAAATCTCATGTTTGGGGTGGTTTCGCGCAATTTCGTTGCCGCACGTCACCCATTCCAAAAACGGGTGTCGGGGTGCATACAAAGCACGAGTTTTTGCCACCGGAACCGTTTCTTTGTTTTTTGCAACGAACATGTCAAATCCACTACATTAGGTCCAAAACTCATGTTTGGGGTGGTTTCGCGCAATTTCGTTGCCGCACGTCACCCTTTCCGAAAACGGGTGTCGATGTGCATACAAAGCACGAGTTTTGCCGCCATAACCATTTCTTCGTTTTTCGCAACGAACATGCCCAATCCACTACTTTAGGTTCAAAACTAATGTTTGGGGTGGTTTCTCGCAATTTTGTTGTCGCACGTCACCCATTCCGAAAACTGGTGTCGGGGTGCATACAAAGCACAAGTTTTTGCCACCGTAACCATTTCTTCGTTTTTCGCAACGAACATGTCCAATCCACAACTTTAGGTCCAAAACTCATGTTTGGAATGGTTCGCACAATTTCGTTGCCGCACGTCACCCATTCCAAAAACGGGTGTTGGGGTGCATACAAAGCACGAGTTTTTGCCACCAGAACCATTTCTTAATTATTCGCAACGAACATGCCCAATCCACTATTTTAGGTCCAAAACTCATGTTTGGGGTGGTTTCGCGCGATTTCGTTGCCGCACGTCACCCATTCCGAAAACTAGTGTCGGGGTGCACACAAAGCACGAGTTTTTGCCACAGGAACCATTTCTTCGTTTTTCGCAAGGAACATGCCCAATCCACTACTTTAGGTCCAAAACTCATGTTTGGGGTGGTTTCACGCAATTTCGTTGCCGCACGTCACCCATTCCGAAATCTGGTGTCGGGGTGCATACAAAGTACGAGTTTTGGCCACCGGAACCATTTCTTCGTTTTTCGCAACGAAAAAGCCCAATCCACTACTTTACGTCCAAAACTCATGTTTGGGGTGGTTTCGCGCAATTTCATTGCCGCACGTCACCCATTCCGAAAACAGGTGTCGGGGTGCATACAAAGCACAAGTTTTTGCCACCGGAACTGTTTCTTAGTTTTTCGCAACGAACATGCCAAATCCACTATATTATGTCCAAAACTTATGTTTGGGGTGGTTTCGCGCAATTTTGTTGCCGCACATCACACATTCCGAAAACGGGTGTCGGGGTGCATACAAAGCACGAGTTTTGGCCACCGGAACCATTTCTTCGAATTTCGCAACGAACATGCCCAATCCACTAATTTAGGTCCAAAACTCATGTTTGGGGTGGTTTCGCGCAATTTCGTTGCCGCACGTCACCCATTCCGAAAACGGGTGTCGGGGTGCATACAAAGCACGAGTTTTGGCCACCGGAACCATTTCTTTGTTTTTCGCAACGAACATGCCCAATCCACTAATTTAGGTCCAAAACTCATGTTTGGGGTGGTTTCGCGCAATTTCGTTGACGCACGTCACCCATTACGAAAACGGGTGTCGGGGTGCATACAAAGCACGAGTTTTGGCCACCGGAACCATTTCTTTGTTTTTCGCAATGAACATGCTCAATCCACAACTTTAGGTCCAAAACTCATGTTTGGGTTGGTTTCGCGCAATTTCGTTGCCACACGTCACCCTTTCCCAAAACGGGTGTCGATGTGCATACAAAGCACGAGTTTTTGCCACAGGAACCATTTCTTCGTTTTTCGCAAGGAACATGCCCAATCCACTACTTTAGGTCCAAAACTTATGTTTGGGGTGGTTTCACGCAATTTCGTTGCCGCACGTCACCCATTCCGAAATCTTGTGTCGGGGTGCATACAAAGTACGAGTTTTGGCCACCGGAACCATTTCTTCGTTTTTCGCAACGAAAAAGCCCAATCCACTACTTTACGTCCAAAACTCATGTTTGGGGTAGTTTCGCGCAATTTCATTGCCGCACGTCACCCATTCCGAAAACGGGTGTCGGGGTGCATACAAAGCACAAGTTTTTGCCACCGGAACTGTTTCTTAGTTTTTCGCAACGAACATGCCAAATCCACTATATTATGTCCAAAACTTATGTTTGGGGTGGTTTCGCGCAATTTTGTTGCCGCACATCACACATTCCGAAAACGGGTGTCGGGGTGCATACAAAGCACGAGTTTTGGCCACCGGAACCATTTCTTCGAATTTCGCAACGAACATGCCCAATCCACTAATTTAGGTCCAAAACTCATGTTTGGGGTGGTTTCGCGCAATTTCGTTGCCGCACGTCACCCATTCCGAAAACGGGTGTCGGGGTGCATACAAAGCACGAGTTTTGGCCACCGGAACCATTTCTTTGTTTTTCGCAACGAACATGCCCAATCCACTAATTTAGGTCCAAAACTCATGTTTGGGGTGGTTTCGCGCAATTTCGTTGACGCACGTCACCCATTACGAAAACGGGTGTCGGGGTGCATACAAAGCACGAGTTTTGGCCACCGGAATCATTTCTTTGTTTTTCGCAATGAACATGCTCAATCCACAACTTTAGGTCCAAAACTCATGTTTGGGTTGGTTTCGCGCAATTTCGTTGCCACACGTCACCCTTTCCCAAAACGGGTGTCGATGTGCATACAAAGCACGAGTTTTTTGCCGCCGTAAGCATTTCTTCGTTTTTCGCAACGAACATGCCCAATCCACTACTTTAGATTCAAAACTGATGTTTGGTGTGGTTTCGCGCAATTTCGTTGCAGCATGTCACACATTCCGAAAATGGGTGTCGGGATGCATACAAAGCACGAGTTTTGGCCACAGAAACCATTTCTTCGTTTTTCGCAACGAACATGTCCAATCCACAACTTTTGGTCCAAAACTCATGTTTGGGGTGGTTTCACGCAATTTCGTTGCCGCACGTCACACATTCCGAAAACGGGTGTCGTGGTGCATAACAAAGCACGAGTTTTGGCCACCGGAACCATTTCTCGTTTTTCGCAACGAACATGCCCAATCCACTACTATAGGTCCAAAACTCATGTTTGGGTGGTTTCGCGCAATTTCGTTGCCGCACGTCACACATTTCGAAAACGGGTGTCGGGGTGCATACAAAGCACGAGTTTTGGCCATCGGAAACATTTCTTTGTTTTTCGCAACAAACATGCCCAATCCACTACTTTAGGTCCAAAACTCATGTTTGGGGTTGTTTCGCGCAATTTCATTGCCGCACGTCACCCATTCCGAAAACTGGTGTCGGGGTGCATACAAAGCAGAAGTTTTTGCCACTGGAACCATTTCTTCGTTTTGCGCAACGAACATGCCAAATCCAGTATATTAGGTCCAAAACTTATATTTGGGGTGGTTTCGCGCAATTTCGTTGCCGCACGTCACACATTTCGAAAACGGGTGTCGGGGTGCATACAAAGCACGAGTTTTGGCCATCGGAACCATTTCTTTGTTTTTCGCAACGAACATGCCCAATCCACTACTTTAGGTCCAAAACTCATGTTTGGGGTGGTTTCGCGCAATTTCGTTGCCGCACGTCACACATTCCGAAAACGGGTGTCGGGGTGCATATAAAGCACGAGTTTTGACCATCGGAACCATTTCTTTGTTTTTCGCAACAAACATGCCCAATCCTCTACTTTAGGTCCAAATCTCATGTTTGGGGTGGTTTCGCGCAATTTCGTTGCCGCACGTCACCCATTCTGAAATCTGGTGCATACAAAGCACGAGTTTTTGCCACAGGAACCATTTCTTCGTTTTTCGCAAGGAACATGCCCAATCCACTTCTTTAGGTCCAAAACTCATGTTTGGGGTGGTTTCACGCAATTTCGTTGCCGCACGTCACCCATTCCGAAATCTGGTGTCGGGGTGCATACAAAGCACGAGTTTTGGCCACCGGAACCATTTCTTTGTTTTTCACAATGAACATGCTCAATCCACAACTTTAGGTCCAAAACTCATGTTTGGGTTGGTTTCGCGCAATTTCGTTGCCGCACGTCACCCTTTCCCAAAACGGGTGTCGATGTGTATACAAAGCACGAGTTTTTGCCGCCGTAAGCATTTCTTCGTTTTTCGCAACGAACATGCCCAATCCACTACTTTAGGTCCAAAACTCATGTTTGGTGTGGTTTCGCGCAATTTCGTTGCAGCATGTCACACATTCCGAAAACGGGTGTTGGGGTGCATACAAAGCACGAGTTTTGGCCACAGAAACCATTTCTTCGTTTTTCGCAACGAACATGTCCAATCCACAACTTTAGGTCCAAAACTCATGTTTGGGTGGTTTCGCGCAATTTCGTTGCCGCACGTCTCACATTCCGAAAACGGGTGTCGGGGTCCATACAAAGCACGAGTTTTGGCCATCGGAACTATTTCTTCGTTTTTCGCAACAAACATGCCCAATCCACTACTTTAGGTCCAAAACTCATGTTTGGGGTGGTTTCGCGCAATTTCGTTGCCGCACGTCACCCATTCCGAAAACTGGTGTCGGGGTGCATACAAAGCACAAGTTTTTGCCACTGGAACCATTTCTTCGTTTTTCGCAACGAACATGCCAAATCCAGTATATTAGGTCCAAAACTTATATTTGGGGTGGTTTCGCGCAATTTCGTTGCCGCACGTCACACATTTCGAAAACGGGTGTCGGGGTGCATACAAAGCAAGAGTTTTGGCCACCTCCATTTCTTCGTTTTTCGCAAGGAACATGCCCAATCCACTACTTTAGGTCCAAAACTCATGTTTGGGGTGGTTTCACGCAATTTCGTTGCCGCACGTCACCCATTCCGAAATCTGGTGTCGGGGTGCATACAAAGCACGAGTTTTGGCCACCGGAACCATTTCTTTGTTTTTCACAATGAACATGCTCAATCCACAACTTTAGGTCCAAAACTCATGTTTGGGTTGGTTTCGCGCAATTTCGTTGCCGCACGTCACCCTTTCCCAAAACGGGTGTCGATGTGTATACAAAGCACGAGTTTTTGCCGCCGTAAGCATTTCTTCGTTTTTCGCAACGAACATGCCCAATCCACTACTTTAGGTCCAAAACTCATGTTTGGTGTGGTTTCGCGCAATTTCGTTGCAGCATGTCACACATTCCGAAAACAGGTGTTGGGGTGCATACAAAGCACGAGTTTTGGCCACAGAAACCATTTCTTCGTTTTTCGCAACGAACATGTCCAATCCACAACTTTAGGTCCAAAACTCATGTTTGGGTGGTTTCGCGCAATTTCGTTGCCGCACGTCACACATTCCGAAAACGGGTGTCGGGGTCCATACAAAGCACGAGTTTTGGCCATCGGAACTATTTCTTTGTTTTTCGCAACAAACATGCCCAATCCACTACTTTAGGTCCAAAACTCATGTTTGGGGTGGTTTCGCGCAATTTCGTTGCCGCACGTCACCCATTCCGAAAACTGGTGTCGGGGTGCATACAAAGCACAAGTTTTTGCCACTGGAACCATTTCTTCGTTTTTCGCAACGAACATGCCAAATCCAGTATATTAGGTCCAAAACTTATATTTGGGGTGGTTTCGCGCAATTTCGTTGCCGCACGTCACACATTTCGAAAACGGGTGTCGGCGTGCATACAAAGCAAGAGTTTTGGCCACCGGAACCATTTCTTCGTTTTTCGCAACGAACATGCCCAATCCACTACTTTAGGTCCAAGACTCATGTTTGGGGTGGTTTCGCGCAATTTCGTTGCCGCACGTCACACATTCCGAAAACCGGTGTCGGGGTGCATACAAAGCACGAGTTTTGGCCATCGGAACTATTTCTTTGTTTTTCACAACAAACATGCCCAATCCACTACTTTAGGTCCAAATCTCATGTTTGGGTGGTTTCGCGCAATTTCGTTGCAGCACGTCACCCATTCCGAAAACGGGTGTCGGGGTGCATACAAAGCACGAGTTTTTGCCACCGGAACCGTTTCTTTGTTTTTCGCAACGAACATGTCAAATCCACTACATTAGGTCCAAAACTCATGTTTGGGGTGGTGTCGCGCAATTTCGTTGCCGCACGTCACCCTTTCCGAAAACGGGTGTCGATGTGCATACAAAGCACGAGTTTTGCCGCCGTAACCATTTCTTCGTTTTTCGCAACGAACATGCCCAATCCACTACTTTAGGTTCAAAACTAATGTTTGGGGTGGTTTCTTGCAATTTTGTTACTGCACGTCACCCATTCCGAAAACTGGTGTCGGGGTGCATACAAAGCACAAGTTTTTGCCACCGTAACCATTTCTTCGTTTTTCACAACGAACATGTCCAATCCACAACTTTAGGTCCAAAACTCATGTTTGGAATGGTTTCGCGCAATTTCATTGCCGCACGTCACCCATTCCAAAAACGGGTGTTGGGGTGCATACAAAGCACGAGTTTTTGCCACCAGAACCATTTCTTAGTTATTTGCAACGAACATGCCCAATCCACTATTTTAGGTCCAAAACTCATGATTGGGGTGGTTTCGCGCAATTTCATTGCCGCACGTCACCCATTCTGAAAACTGGTGCCGGGGTGCACACAAAGCACGAGTTTTGGCCACCAGAACCATTTCTTCGTTTTTCGCAACGAACATGCCCAATCCACTACTTTATGTCCAAAACTCATGTTTGGGTGGTTTCGCGCAATTTCGTTGCCGCACGTCACCCATTCCGAAAACGGGTGTCGGGTGCATACAAAGCACAAATTTTTGCCACAGGAACCATTTCTTCGTTTTTCGCAAGGAACATGCTCAATCCACTACTTTAGGTCCAAAACTCATGTTTGGGCTGGTTTCACGCAATTTCGTTGCCACACGTCACCCATTCCGAAAACGGGTGTCGGGGTGCATACAAAGCACGAGTTTTTGCCACCGGAACCATTTCTTCGTTTTTCGCAACGAAAAAGCCCAATCCACTACTTTACGTCCAAAACTCATGTTTGGGGTGGTTTCACGCAATTTCATTGCAGCACGTCACCCATTCCGAAAACGGGTGTCGGGGTGCATACAAAGCACGAGTTTTTGCCACCGGAACCATTTCTTAGTTTTTCGAAACGAACATGCCAAATCCACTACATTAGGTCCAAAACTTATGTTTGGTGTGGTTTCGCGCAATTTCGTTGCCGCACATCACACATTCCGAAAACGAGTGTTGGGGTGCATACGAAGCACGAGTTTTGGCCACCGGAACCATTTCTTCGTATTTCGCAACGAACATGCCCAATCCACTACTTTAGGTCCAAAACTCATGTTTGGGGTGGTTTCGCGCAATTTCGTTGCCGCACGTCACCCATTCCGAAAACGGGTGTCGGGGTGCATACAAAGCACGAGTTTTGGCCACCGGAACCATTTCTTTATTTTTCGCAACGAACATGCCCAATCCACAACTTTAGGTCCAAAACTCATGTTTGGGGTGGTTTCGCGCAATTTCGTTGCCGCACGTCACCCATTACGAAAACGGGTGTCGGGGTGCATACAAAGCACGAGTTTTGGCCACCGGAACCATTTCTTTGTTTTTCACAATGAACATGCTCAATCCACAACTTTAGGTCCAAAACTCATGTTTGGGTTGGTTTCGCGCAATTTCGTTGCCGCACGTCACCCTTTCCCAAAACGGGTGTCGATGTGCATACAAAGCACTAGTTTTTGCCGCCGTAAGCATTTCTTCGTTTTTCGCAACGAACATGCCCAATCCACTACTTTAGGTCCAAAACTCATGTTTGGTGTGGTTTCGCACAATTTCGTTGCAGCATGTCACACATTCTGAAAACGGGTGTCGGGGTGCATACAAAGCACGAGTTTTGGCCACAGAAACCATTTCTTCGTTTTTCGCAACGAACATGTCAAATCCACAACTTTAGGTCCAAAACTCATGTTTGGGGTGGTTTCACGCAATTTCGTTGCCGCACGTCACACATTCCGAAAACGGGTGCCGGGGTGCATACAAAGCACGAGTTTTGGCCACCGGAACCATTTCTCGTTTTTCGCAACGAACATGCCCAATCCACTACTATAGGTCCAAAACTCATGTTTGGGTGGTTTCGCGCAATTTCGTTGCCGCACGTCACACATTTCGAAAACGGGTGTCGGGGTGCATACAAAGCACGAGTTTTGGCCATCGGAACCATTTCTTTGTTTTTCTCAAGAAACATGCCCAATCCACTACTTTAGGTCCAAAACTCATGTTTGGGGTTGTTTCGCGCAATTTCGTTGCCGCACGTCACCCATTCCGAAAACTGGTGTCGGGGTGCATACAAAGCACAAGTTTTTGCCACTGGAACCATTTCTTCGTTTTGCACAACGAACATGCCAAATCTAGCATATTAGGTCCAAAACTTATATTTGGGGTGGTTTCGCGCAATTTCGTTGCCGCACGTCACACATTTCGAAAACGGGTGTCGGGGTGCATACAAAGCACGAGTTTTGGCCACCGGAACCATTTTTTCGTTTTTCGCAACGAACATGCCCAATCCACTACTTTAGGTCCAAAACTCATGTTTGGGGTGGTTTCGCGCAATTTCGTTGCCGCACGTCACACATTCCGAAAACGGGTGTCGGGGTGCATATAAAGCACGAGTTTTGACCATCGGAACCATTACTTTGTTTTTCGCAACAAACATGCCCAATTCACTACTTTAGGTCCAAATCTCATGTTTGGGGTGGTTTCGCGCAATTTCGTTGCCGCACGTCACCCATTCCAAAAACGGGTGTCGGGGTGCATACAAAGCACGAGTTTTTGCCACCGGAACCGTTTCTTTGTTTTTCGCAACGAACATGTCAAATCCACTACATTAGGTCCAAAACTCATGTTTGGGGTGGTTTCGCGCAATTTCGTTGCCGCACGTCACCCTTTCCGAAAACGGGTGTCGATGTGCATACAAAGCACGAGTTTTGCCGCCATAGCCATTTCTTCGTTTTTCGCAACGAACATGCCCAATCCACTACTTTAGGTTCAAAACTAATGTTTGGGGTGGTTTCTCGCAATTTTGTTGCCGCACGTCACCCATTCCGAAAACTGGTGTCGGGGTGCATACAAAGCACAAGTTTTTGCCACCGTAACCATTTCTTCATTTTTCGCAACGAACATGTCCAATCCACAACTTTAGGTCCAAAACTCATGTTTGGAATGGTTTCGCACAATTTCGTTGCCGCACGTCACCCATTCCAAAAACGGGTGTTGGGGTGCATACAAAGCACGAGTTTTTGCCACCAGAACCATTTCTTAATTATTCGCAACGAACATGCCCAATCCACTATTTTAGGTCCAAAACTCATGTTTGGGGTGGTTTCGCGCGATTTCGTTGCTGCACGTCACCCATTCCGAAAACTAGTGTCGGGGTGCACACAAAGCACGAGTTTTTGCCACAGGAACCATTTCTTCGTTTTTCGCAAGGAACATGCCCAATCCACTACTTTAGGTCCAAAACTCATGTTTGGGGTGGTTTCACGCAATTTCGTTGCCGCACGTCACCCATTCCGAAATCTGGTGTCGGGGTGCATACAAAGTACGAGTTTTGGCCACCGGAACCATTTCTTCGTTTTTCGCAACGAAAAAGCCCAATCCACTACTTTACGTCCAAAACTCATGTTTGGGGTGGTTTCGCGCAATTTCATTGCCGCACGTCACCCATTCCGAAAACGGGTGTCGGGGTGCATACAAAGCACAAGTTTTTGCCACCGGAACTGTTTCTTAGTTTTTCGCAACGAACATGCCAAATCCACTATATTATGTCCAAAACTTATGTTTGGGGTGGTTTCGCGCAATTTTGTTGCCGCACATCACACATTCCGAAAACGGGTGTCGGGGTGCATACAAAGCACGAGTTTTGTCCACCGGAACCATTTCTTCGAATTTCGCAACGAACATGCCCAATCCACTAATTTAGGTCCAAAACTCATGTTTGGGGTGGTTTCGCGCAATTTCGTTGCCGCACGTCACCCATTCCGAAAACGGGTGTCGGGGTGCATACAAAGCACGAGTTTTGGCCACCGGAACCATTTCTTTGTTTTTCGCAACGAACATGCCCAATCCACTAATTTAGGTCCAAAACTCATGTTTGGGGTGGTTTCGCGCAATTTCGTTGACGCACGTCACCCATTACGAAAACGGGTGTCGGGGTGCATACAAAGCACGAGTTTTGGCCACCGGAACCATTTCTTTGTTTTTCGCAATGAACATGCTCAATCCACAACTTTAGGTCCAAAACTCATGTTTGGGTTGGTTTCGCGCAATTTCGTTGCCACACGTCACCCTTTCCCAAAACGGGTGTCGATGTGCATACAAAGCACGAGTTTTTTGCCGCCGTAAGCATTTCTTCGTTTTTCGCAACGAACATGCCCAATCCACTACTTTAGATTCAAAACTGATGTTTGGTGTGGTTTCGCGCAATTTCGTTGCAGCATGTCACACATTCCGGAAATGGGTGTCGGGATGCATACAAAGCACGAGTTTTGGCCACCGGAACCATTTCTCGTTTTTCGCAACAAACATGCCCAATCCACTACTTTAGGTCCAAAACTCATGTTTGGGGTGGTTTCGCGCAATTTCGTTGCCGTACGTCACACATTCCGAAAACGGGTGTCGGGGTGCATACAAAGCACGAGTTTTGGCCATCGGAACCATTTCTTTGTTTTTCGCAACAAACATGCCCAATCCACTACTTTAGGTCCAAAACTCATGTTTGGGTGGTT
The DNA here is from genome assembly GCA_029449295.1 of Zea luxurians. Taxonomy (NCBI): domain Eukaryota; kingdom Viridiplantae; phylum Streptophyta; class Magnoliopsida; order Poales; family Poaceae; genus Zea; species Zea luxurians. The sequence continues at coordinate 60,182 of JAOPSE010001050.1, forward strand.
TCGCGCAATTTCGTTGCCGCACGTCACCCATTCCGAAAACTGGTGTCGGGGTGCATACAAAGCACGAGTTTTTGCCGCCGTAAGCATTTCTTCGTTTTTCGCAACGAACATGCCCAATCCACTACTTTAGGTCCAAAACTCATGTTTGGTGTGGTTTCGCGCAATTTCGTTGCCGCATGTCACACATTCCGAAAACGGGTGTTGGGGTGCATACAAAGCACGAGTTTTGGCCACATAAACCATTTCTTCGTTTTTCGCAACGAACATGTCCAATCCACAACTTTAGGTCCAAAACTCATGTTTGGAATGGTTTCGCGCAATTTCGTTGCCGCACGTCACCCATTCCAAAAACGGGTGTTGGGGTGCATACAAAGCACGAGTTTTTGCCACCAGAACCATTTCTTAGTTATTCGCAATGAACATGCCCAATCCACTACTTTAGGTCCAAAACTCATGTTTGGGGTGGTTTCGCGCAATTTCGTTGCCGCACGTCACCCATTCCGAAAACTGGTGTCGGGGTGCATACAAAGCACGAGTTTTTGCCGCCGTAAGCATTTCTTCGTTTTTCGCAACGAACATGCCCAATCCACTACTTTAGGTCCAAAACTCATGTTTGGGGTGGTTTCGCGCAATTTCGTTGCCGCATGTCACACATTCCGAAAACGGGTGTTGGGGTGCATACAAAGCACGAGTTTTGGCCACATAAACCATTTCTTCGTATTTCGCAACGAACATGCCCAATCCACTACTTTAGGTCCAAAACTCATGTTTGGGTGGTTTCGCGCAATTTCCTTGCCGCACGTCACCCATTCCGAAAACTGGTGTCGGGGTGCATACAAAGCACGAGTTTTGGCCATCGGAACCATTTCTTTGTTTTTCGCAACGAACATGCCCAATCCACTACTTTAGGTCCAAAACTCATGTTTGGGGTGGTTTCGCGCAATTTCGTTGCCGCACGTCACCCATTCCGAAAACTGGTGTCGGGGTGCATACAAAGCACAAGTTTTTGCCACTGGAACCATTTCTTCGTTTTTCGCAACGAACATGCCAAATCTAGTATATTAGGTCCAAAAGTTATATTTGGGGTGGTTTCGCGCAATTTCGTTGCCGCACGTCACACATTTCGAAAACGGGTGTCGGGGTGCATACAAAGCCCGAGTTTTGGCCACCGGAACCATTTCTTCGTTTTTGGCAACGAACATGTCAAATCCACTACATTAGGTCCAAAACTCATGTTTGGGGTGGTTTCGTGCAATTTCGTTGCCGCACGTCACCCTTTCCGAAAACGGGTGTCGATGTGCATACAAAGCACGAGTTTTGCCGCCGTAACCATTTCTTCGTTTTTCGCAACGAACATGCCCAATCCACTACTTTAGGTTCAAAACTAATGTTTGGTGTGGTTTCTCGCAATTTTGTTGCCGCACGTCACCCTTTCCGAAAACTGGTGTCGGGGTGCATACAAAGCACAAATTTTTGCCACCGTAAACATTTCTTCGTTTTTCGCAACGAACATGTCCAATCCACAACTTTAGGTCCAAAACTCATGTTTGGAATGGTTTCGCGCAATTTCGTTGCCGCACGTCACCCATTCCAAAAACGGGTGTTGGGGTGCATACAAAGCACGAGTTTTTGCCACCGCAACCATTTCTTAGTTATTCGCAACGAACATGCCCAATCCACTATTTTAGGTCCAAAACTCATGTTTGGGGTGGTTTCGCGCAATTTCGTTGCCGCACGTCACCCATTCCGAAAACTGGTGTCGGGGTGCACACAAAGCACGAGTTTTGGCCACCGGAACCATTTCTTCGTTTTTCGCAACGAACATGCCCAATCCAGTACTTTAGGTCCAAAACTCATGTTTGGTGTGGTTTCGCGCAATTTCGTTGCCGCATGTCACACATTCCGAAAACGGGTGTTGGGGTGCATACAAAGCACGAGTTTTGGCCACATAAACCATTTCTTCGTATTTCGCAACGAACATGCCCAATCCACTACTATAGGTCCAAAACTCATGTTTGGGTGGTTTCGCGGAATTTCGTTGCCGCACGTCACACATTCCGAAAACGGGTGTCGGGGTGCATACAAAGCACGAGTTTTGGCCATCGGAACCATTTCTTTGTTTTTCGCAACGAACATGCCCAATCCACTACTTTAGGTCCAAAACTCATGTTTGGGGTGGTTTCGCGCAATTTCGTTGCCGCACGTCACCCATTCCGAAAACTGGTGTCGGGGTGCATACAAAGCACAAGTTTTTGCCACTGGAACCATTTCTTCGTTTTTCGCAACGAACATGCCAAATCTAGTATATTAGGTCCAAAAGTTATATTTGGGGTGGTTTCGCGCAATTTCGTTGCCGCACGTCACACATTTCGCAAACGGGTGTCGGGGTGCATACAAAGCCCGAGTTTTGGCCACCGGAACCATTTCTTCGTTTTTGGCAACGAACATGTCAAATCCACTACATTAGGTCCAAAACTCATGTTTGGGGTGGTTTCGTGCAATTTCGTTGCCGCACGTCACCCTTTCCGAAAACGGGTGTCGATGTGCATACAAAGCACGAGTTTTGCCGCCGTAACCATTTCTTCGTTTTTTGCAACGAACATGCCCAATCCATTACTTTAGGTTCAAAACTAATGTTTGGTGTGGTTTCTCGCAATTTTGTTGCCGCACGTCACCCATTCCGAAAATTGGTGTCGGGGTGCATACAAAGCACAAATTTTTGCCACCGTAAACATTTCTTCGTTTTTCGCAACGAACAAGGCCAATCCACAACTTTAGGTCCAAAACTCATGTTTGGAATGGTTTCGCGCAATTTCGTTGCCGCACGTCACCCATTCCAAAAACGGGTGTTGGGGTGCATACAAAGCACGAGTTTTTGCCACCGGAACCATTTCTTAGTTATTCGCAACGAACATGCCCAATCCACTATTTTAGGTCCAAAACTCATGTTTGGGGTGGTTTCGCGCAATTTCGTTGCCGCACGTCACCCATTCCAAAAACTGGTGTCGGGGTGCACACAAAGCACGAGTTTTGGCCACCGGAACCATTTCTTCGTTTTTCGCAACGAACATGCCCAATCCACTACTTTACGTTAAAACTCATGTTTGGGTGGTTTCGCGCAATTTCGTTGCCGCACGTCACCCATTCCGAAAACGGGTGTCGGGTGCATACAAAGCACGAGTTTTTGCCACAGGAACCATTTCTTCGTTTTTCGCAAGGAACATGCCCAATCCACTACTTTAGGTCCAAAACTCATGTTTGGGATGGTTTCACGCAATTTCGTTGCCGCACGTCACCCATTCCGAAATCTGGTGTCGGGGTGCATACAAAGCACGAGTTTTGGCCACCGGAACCATTTCTTTGTTTTTCACAATGAACATGCTCAATCCACAACTTTAGGTCCAAAACTCATGTTTGGGTTGGTTTCGCGCAATTTCGTTGCCGCACATCACCCTTTCCCAAAACGGGTGTCGATGTGCATACAAAGCACGAGTTTTTGCCGCCGTAAGCATTTCTTCGTTTTTCGCAACGAACATGCCCAATCCACTACTTTAGGTCCAAAACTCATGTTTGGTGTGGTTTCGCGCAATTTCGTTGCAGCATGTCACACATTCCGAAAACGGGTGTTGGGGTGCATACAAAGCACGAGTTTTGGCCACAGAAACCATTTCTTCGTTTTTCGCAACGAACATGTCCAATCCACAACTTTAGGTCCAAAACGCATGTTTGGGGTGGTTTCACGCAATTTCGTTGCCGCACGTCACACATTCCGAAAACGGGTGTCGGGGTGCATACAAAGCACGAGTTTTGGCCACCGGAACCATTTCTCGTTTTTCGCAACGAACATGTCCAATCCACTACTATAGGTCCAAAACTCATGTTTGGGTGGTTTCGCGCAATTTCGTTGCCGCACGTCACACATTCCGAAAACGGGTGTCGGGGTGCATACAAAGCACGAGTTTTGGCCATCGGAACCATTTCTTTGTTTTTCGCAACAAACATGCCCAATCCACTACTTTAGGTCCAAAACTCATGTTTGGGGTGGTTTCGCGCAATTTCGTTGCCGCACGTCACCCATTCCGAAAACTGGTGTCGGGGTGCATACAAAGCACAAGTTTTTGCCACTGGAACCATTTCTTCGTTTTTCGCAACGAACATGCCAAATCCAGTATATTAGGTCCAAAACTTATATTTGGGGTGGTTTCGCGCAATTTCGTTGCCGCACGTCACACATTTCGAAAACGGGTGTCGGGGTGCATACAAAGCACGAGTTTTGGCCACCGGAACCATTTCTTCGTTTTTCGCAACAAACATGCCCAATCCACTACTTTAGGTCCAAAACTCATGTTTGGGGTGGTTTCGCGCAATTTCGTTGCCGCACGTCACACATTCCGAAAACGGGTGTCGGGGTGCATACAAAGCACGAGTTTTGGCCATCGGAACCATTTCTTTGTTTTTCGCAACAAATATGCCCAATCCACTACTTTAGGTCCAAATCTCATGTTTGGGGTGGTTTCGCGCAATTTCGTTGCAGCACGTCACCCATTCCGAAAACGGGTGTCGGGGTGCATACAAAGCACGAGTTTTTGCCACCGGAACCATTTCTTTGTTTTTCGCAACGAACATGTCAAATCCACTACATTAGGTCCAAAACTCATGTTTGGGGTGGTTTCGCGCAATTTCGTTGCCGCACGTCACCCTTTCCGTAAACGGGTGTCGATGTGCATACAAAGCACGAGTTTTGCCGCCGTAACCATTTCTTCGTTTTTCGCAACGAACATGCCCAATCCACTACTTTAGGTTCAAAACTAATGTTTGGGGTGGTTTCTCGCAATTTTGTTGCCGCACGTCACCCATTTCGAAAACTGGTGTCGGGGTGCATACAAAGCACAAGTTTTTGCCACCGTAACCATTTCTTCGTTTTTCGCAACGAACATGTCCAATCCACAACTTTAGGTCCAAAACTCATGTTTGGAATGGTTTCGCGCAATTTCGTTGCCGCACGTCACCCATTCCAAAAACGGGTGTTAGGGTGCATACAAAGCACGAGTTTTTGCCACCGGAACGATTTCTTAGTTATTCGCAACGAACATGCCCAATCCACTATTTTAGGTCCAAAACTCATGTTTGGGGTGGTTTCGCGCAATTTCGTTGCCGCACGTCACCCATTCCGAAAACTGTTGTCGGGGCGCACACAAAGCACGAGTTTTGGCCACCGGAACCATTTCTTCGTTTTTCGCAACGAACATGCCCAATCCAATACTTTACGTCCAAAACTCATGTTTGGGTGGTTTCGCGCAATTTCGTTGCCACACGTCACCCATTCCGAAAACGGGTGTCGGGTGCATACAAAGCACGAGTTTTTGCCACAGGAACCATTTCTTCGTTTTTCACAAGGAACATGCCCAATCCACTACTTTAGGTCCAAAACTCATGTTTGGGATGGTTTCACGCAATTTCGATGCCGCACGTCACCCATTCCGAAATCTGGTGTCGGGGTGCATACAAAGCACGAGTTTTGGCCACCGGAACCATTTCTTTGTTTTTCACAATGAACATGCTCAATCCACAACTTTAGGTCCAAAACTCATGTTTGGGTTGGTTTCGCGCAATTTCGTTGCCGCACGTCACCCTTTCCCAAAACGGGTGTCGATGTGCATACAAAGCACGAGTTTTTGCCGCCGTAAGCATTTCTTCGTTTTTCGCAACGAACATGCCCAATCCACTACTTTAGGTCCAAAACTCATGTTTGGTGTGGTTTCGCGCAATTTCGTTGCAGCATGTCACACATTCCGAAAACGGGTGTTGGGGTGCATACAAAGCACGAGTTTTGGCCACAGAAACCATTTCTTCGTTTTTCGCAACGAACATGTCCAATCCACAACTTTAGGTCCAAAACTCATGTTTGGGTGGTTTCGCGCAATTTCGTTGCCGCACGTCACACATTCCGAAAACGGGTGTCGGGGTCCATACAAAGCACGAGTTTTGGCCATCGGAACTATTTCTTTGTTTTTCGCAACAAACATGCCCAATCCACTACTTTAGGTCCAAAACTCATGTTTGGGGTGGTTTCGCGCAATTTCGTTGCCGCACGTCACCCATTCCGAAAACTGGTGTCGGGGTGCATACGAAGCACAAGTTTTTGCCACTGGAACCATTTCTTCGTTTTTCGCAACGAACATGCCAAATCCAGTATATTAGGTCCAAAACTTATATTTGGGGTGGTTTCGCGCAATTTTGTTGCCGCACGTCACACATTTCGAAAACGGGTGTCGGGGTGCATACAAAGCAAGAGTTTTGGCCACCGGAACCATTTCTTCGTTTTTCGCAACGAACATGCCCAATCCACTACTTTAGGTCCAAGACTCATGTTTGGGGTGGTTTCGCGCAATTTCGTTGCCGCACGTCACACATTCCGAAAACCGGTGTCGGGGTGCATACAAAGCACGAGTTTTGGCCATCGGAACCATTTCTTTGTTTTTCGCAACAAACATGCCCAATCCACTACTTTAGGTCCAAATCTCATGTTTGGGTGGTTTCGCGCAATTTCGTTGCAGCACGTCACCCATTCCGAAAACGGGTGTCGGGGTGCATACAAAGCACGAGTTTTTGCCACCGGAACCGTTTCTTTGTTTTTCGCAACGAACATGTCAAATCCACTACATTAGGTCCAAAACTCATGTTTGGGGTGGTGTCGCGCAATTTCGTTGCCGCACGTCACCCTTTCCGAAAACGGGTGTCGATGTGCATACAAAGCACGAGTTTTGCCGCCGTAACCATTTCTTCGTTTTTCGCAACGAACATGCCCAATCTACTACTTTAGGTTCAAAACTAATGTTTGGGGTGGTTTCTCGCAATTTTGTTGCTGCACGTCACCCATTCCGAAAACTGGTGTCGGGGTGCATACAAAGCACAAGTTTTTGCCACCGTAACCATTTCTTCGTTTTTCGCAACGAACATGTCCAATCCACAACTTTAGGTCCAAAACTCATGTTTGGAATGGTTTCGCGCAATTTCATTGCCGCACGTCACCCATTCCAAAAACGGGTGTTGGGGTGCATCCAAAGCACGAGTTTTTGCCACCAGAACCATTTCTTAGTTATTTGCAACGAACATGCCCAATCCACTATTTTAGGTCCAAAACTCATGTTTGGGGTGGTTTCGCGCAATTTCATTGCCGCACGTCACCCATTCTGAAAACTGGTGTCGGGGTGCACACAAAGCACGAGTTTTGGCCACCAGAACCATTTCTTCGTTTTTCGCAACGAACATGCCCAATCCACTACTTTATGTCCAAAACTCATGTTTGGGTGGTTTCGCGCAATTTCGTTGCCGCACGTCACCCATTCCGAAAACGGGTGTCGGGTGCATACAAAGCACGAATTTTTGCCACAGGAACCATTTCTTCGTTTTTCGCAAGGAACATGCTCAATCCACTACTTTAGGTCCAAAACTCATGTTTGGGCTGGTTTCACGCAATTTTGTTGCCGCACATCACCCATTCCGAAATCTGGTGTCGGGTGCATACAAAGCACGAGTTTTGGCCACCGGAACCATTTCTTCGTTTTTTCGCAACGAAAAAGCCCAATCCACTACTTTACGTCCAAAACTCATGTTTGGGATGGTTTCACGCAATTTCATTGCCGCACGTCACCCATTCCGAAAACGGGTGTCGGGGTGCATACAAAGCACGAGTTTTTGCCACCGGAACCATTTCTTAGTTTTTCGAAAAGAACATGCCAAATCCACTACATTAGGTCCAAAACTTATGTTTGGGGTGGTTTCGCGCAATTTCGTTGCCGCACATCACACATTCCAAAAACGAGTGTTGGGGTGCATACGAAGCACGAGTTTTGGCCACCGGAACCATTTCTTCGTATTTCGCAACGAACATGCCCAATCCACTACTTTAGGTCCAAAACTCATGTTTGGGGTGGTTTCGCGCAATTTCGTTGCCGCACGTCACCCATTCCGAAAACGGGTGTCGGGGTGCATACAAAGCACGAGTTTTGGCCACCGGAACCATTTCTTTGTTTTTCGCAACGAACATGCCCAATCCACAACTTTAGGTCCAAAACTCATGTTTGGGGTGGTTTCGCACAATTTCGTTGCCGCACGTCACCCATTACGAAAACGGGTGTCGGGGTGCATACAAAGCACGAGTTTTGGCCACCGGAACCATTTCTTTGTTTTTCACAATGAACATGCTCAATCCACAACTTTAGGTCCAAAACTCATGTTTGGGTTTGTTTCGCGCAATTTCGTTGCCGCACGTCACCCTTTCCCAAAACGGGTGTCGATGTGCATACAAAGCACGAGTTTTTGCCGCCGTAAGCATTTCTTCGTTTTTCGCAACGAACATGCCCAATCCACTACTTTAGGTCCAAAACTCATGTTTGGTGTGGTTTCGCACAATTTCGTTGCTGCATGTCACACATTCTGAAAACGGGTGTCGGGGTGCATACAAAGCACGAGTTTTGGCCACAGAAACCATTTCTTCGTTTTTCGCAACGAACATGTCCAATCCACAACTTTAGGTCCAAAACTCATGTTTGGGGTGGTTTCACGCAATTTCGTTGCCGCACGTCACACATTCCGAAAACGTGTGCCGGGGTGCATACAAAGCACGAGTTTTGGCCACCGGAACCATTTCTCGTTTTTCGCAACGAACATGCCCAATCCACTACTATAGGTCCAAAACTCATGTTTGGGTGGTTTCGCGCAATTTCGTTGCCGCACGTCACACATTTCGAAAACGGGTGTCGGGGTGCATACAAAGCACGAGTTTTGGCCATCGGAACCATTTCTTTGTTTTTCTCAAGAAACATGCCCAATCCACTACTTTAGGTCCAAAACTCATGTTTGGGGTTGTTTCGCGCAATTTCGTTGCCGCACGTCACCCATTCCGAAAACTGGTGTCGGGGTGCATACAAAGCACAAGTTTTTGCCACTGGAACCATTTCTTCGTTTTGCACAACGAACATGCCAAATCTAGCATATTAGGTCCAAAACTTATATTTGGGGTGGTTTCGCGCAATTTCGTTGCCGCACGTCACACATTTCGAAAACGGGTGTCGGGGTGCATACAAAGCACGAGTTTTGGCCACCGGAACCATTTTTTCGTTTTTCGCAACGAACATGCCCAATCCACTACTTTAGGTCCAAAACTCATGTTTGGGGTGGTTTCGCGCAATTTCGTTGCCGCACGTCACACATTCCGAAAACGGGTGTCGGGGTGCATATAAAGCACGAGTTTTGACCATCGGAACCATTACTTTGTTTTTCGCAACAAACATGCCCAATCCACTACTTTAGGTCCAAATCTCATGTTTGGGGTGGTTTCGCGCAATTTCGTTGCCGCACGTCACCCATTCCAAAAACGGGTGTCGGGGTGCATACAAAGCACGAGTTTTTGCCACCGGAACCGTTTCTTTGTTTTTTGCAACGAACATGTCAAATCCACTACATTAGGTCCAAAACTCATGTTTGGGGTGGTTTCGCGCAATTTCGTTGCCGCACGTCACCCTTTCCGAAAACGGGTGTCGATGTGCATACAAAGCACGAGTTTTGCCGCCATAACCATTTCTTCGTTTTTCGCAACGAACATGCCCAATCCACTACTTTAGGTTCAAAACTAATGTTTGGTGTGGTTTCTCGCAATTTTGTTGTCGCACGTCACCCATTCCGAAAACTGGTGTCGGGGTGCATACAAAGCACAAGTTTTTGCCACCGTAACCATTTCTTCGTTTTTCGCAACGAACATGTCCAATCCACAACTTTAGGTCCAAAACTCATGTTTGGAATGGTTCGCACAATTTCGTTGCCGCACGTCACCCATTCCAAAAACGGGTGTTGGGGTGCATACAAAGCACGAGTTTTTGCCACCAGAACCATTTCTTAATTATTCGCAACGAACATGCCCAATCCACTATTTTAGGTCCAAAACTCATGTTTGGGGTGGTTTCGCGCGATTTCGTTGCCGCACGTCACCCATTCCGAAAACTAGTGTCGGGGTGCACACAAAGCACGAGTTTTTGCCACAGGAACCATTTCTTCGTTTTTCGCAAGGAACATGCCCAATCCACTACTTTAGGTCCAAAACTCATGTTTGGGGTGGTTTCACGCAATTTCGTTGCCGCACGTCACCCATTCCGAAATCTGGTGTCGGGGTGCATACAAAGTACGAGTTTTGGCCACTGGAACCATTTCTTCGTTTTTCGCAACGAAAAAGCCCAATCCACTACTTTACGTCCAAAACTCATGTTTGGGGTGGTTTCGCGCAATTTCATTGCCGCACGTCACCCATTCCGAAAACAGGTGTCGGGGTGCATACAAAGCACAAGTTTTTGCCACCGGAACTGTTTCTTAGTTTTTCGCAACGAACATGCCAAATCCACTATATTATGTCCAAAACTTATGTTTGGGGTGGTTTCGCGCAATTTTGTTGCCGCACATCACACATTCCGAAAACGGGTGTCGGGGTGCATACAAAGCACGAGTTTTGGCCACCGGAACCATTTCTTCGAATTTCGCAACGAACATGCCCAATCCACTAATTTAGGTCCAAAACTCATGTTTGGGGTGGTTTCGCGCAATTTCGTTGCCGCACGTCACCCATTCCGAAAACGGGTGTCGGGGTGCATACAAAGCACGAGTTTTGGCCACCGGAACCATTTCTTTGTTTTTCGCAACGAACATGCCCAATCCACTAATTTAGGTCCAAAACTCATGTTTGGGGTGGTTTCGCGCAATTTCGTTGACGCACGTCACCCATTACGAAAACGGGTGTCGGGGTGCATACAAAGCACGAGTTTTGGCCACCGGAACCATTTCTTTGTTTTTCACAATGAACATGCTCAATCCACAACTTTAGGTCCAAAACTCATGTTTGGGTTGGTTTCGCGCAATTTCGTTGCCACACGTCACCCTTTCCCAAAACGGGTGTCGATGTGCATACAAAGCACGAGTTTTTGCCACAGGAACCATTTCTTCGTTTTTCGCAAGGAACATGCCCAATCCACTACTTTAGGTCCAAAACTTATGTTTGGGGTGGTTTCACGCAATTTCGTTGCCGCACGTCACCCATTCCGAAATCTTGTGTCGGGGTGCATACAAAGTACGAGTTTTGGCCACCGGAACCATTTCTTCGTTTTTCGCAACGAAAAAGCCCAATCCACTACTTTACGTCCAAAACTCATGTTTGGGGTAGTTTCGCGCAATTTCATTGCCGCACGTCACCCATTCCGAAAACGGGTGTCGGGGTGCATACAAAGCACAAGTTTTTGCCACCGGAACTGTTTCTTAGTTTTTCGCAACGAACATGCCAAATCCACTATATTATGTCCAAAACTTATGTTTGGGGTGGTTTCGCGCAATTTTGTTGCCGCACATCACACATTCCGAAAACGGGTGTCGGGGTGCATACAAAGCACGAGTTTTGGCCACCGGAACCATTTCTTCGAATTTCGCAACGAACATGCCCAATCCACTAATTTAGGTCCAAAACTCATGTTTGGGGTGGTTTCGCGCAATTTCGTTGCCGCACGTCACCCATTCCGAAAACGGGTGTCGGGGTGCATACAAAGCACGAGTTTTGGCCACCGGAACCATTTCTTTGTTTTTTCGCAACGAACATGCCCAATCCACTAATTTAGGTCCAAAACTCATGTTTGGGGTGGTTTCGCGCAATTTCGTTGACGCACGTCACCCATTACGAAAACGGGTGTCGGGGTGCATACAAAGCACGAGTTTTGGCCACCGGAATCATTTCTTTGTTTTTCGCAATGAACATGCTCAATCCACAACTTTAGGTCCAAAACTCATGTTTGGGTTGGTTTCGCGCAATTTCGTTGCCACACGTCACCCTTTCCCAAAACGGGTGTCGATGTGCATACAAAGCACGAGTTTTTTGCCGCCGTAAGCATTTCTTCGTTTTTCGCAACGAACATGCCCAATCCACTACTTTAGATTCAAAACTGATGTTTGGTGTGGTTTCGCGCAATTTCGTTGCAGCATGTCACACATTCCGAAAATGGGTGTCGGGATGCATACAAAGCACGAGTTTTGGCCACAGAAACCATTTCTTCGTTTTTCGCAACGAACATGTCCAATCCACAACTTTTGGTCCAAAACTCATGTTTGGGGTGGTTTCACGCAATTTCGTTGCCGCACGTCACACATTCCGAAAACGGGTGTCGTGGTGCATAACAAAGCACGAGTTTTGGCCACCGGAACCATTTCTCGTTTTTCGCAACGAACATGCCCAATCCACTACTATAGGTCCAAAACTCATGTTTGGGTGGTTTCGCGCAATTTCGTTGCCGCACGTCACACATTTCGAAAACGGGTGTCGGGGTGCATACAAAGCACGAGTTTTGGCCATCGGAAACATTTCTTTGTTTTTCGCAACAAACATGCCCAATCCACTACTTTAGGTCCAAAACTCATGTTTGGGGTTGTTTCGCGCAATTTCATTGCCGCACGTCACCCATTCCGAAAACTGGTGTCGGGGTGCATACAAAGCAGAAGTTTTTGCCACTGGAACCATTTCTTCGTTTTGCGCAACGAACATGCCAAATCCAGTATATTAGGTCCAAAACTTATATTTGGGGTGGTTTCGCGCAATTTCGTTGCCGCACGTCACACATTTCGAAAACGGGTGTCGGGGTGCATACAAAGCACGAGTTTTGGCCATCGGAACCATTTCTTTGTTTTTCGCAACGAACATGCCCAATCCACTACTTTAGGTCCAAAACTCATGTTTGGGGTGGTTTCGCGCAATTTCGTTGCCGCACGTCACACATTCCGAAAACGGGTGTCGGGGTGCATATAAAGCACGAGTTTTGACCATCGGAACCATTTCTTTGTTTTTCGCAACAAACATGCCCAATCCTCTACTTTAGGTCCAAATCTCATGTTTGGGGTGGTTTCGCGCAATTTCGTTGCCGCACGTCACCCATTCTGAAATCTGGTGCATACAAAGCACGAGTTTTTGCCACAGGAACCATTTCTTCGTTTTTCGCAAGGAACATGCCCAATCCACTTCTTTAGGTCCAAAACTCATGTTTGGGGTGGTTTCACGCAATTTCGTTGCCGCACGTCACCCATTCCGAAATCTGGTGTCGGGGTGCATACAAAGCACGAGTTTTGGCCACCGGAACCATTTCTTTGTTTTTCACAATGAACATGCTCAATCCACAACTTTAGGTCCAAAACTCATGTTTGGGTTGGTTTCGCGCAATTTCGTTGCCGCACGTCACCCTTTCCCAAAACGGGTGTCGATGTGTATACAAAGCACGAGTTTTTGCCGCCGTAAGCATTTCTTCGTTTTTCGCAACGAACATGCCCAATCCACTACTTTAGGTCCAAAACTCATGTTTGGTGTGGTTTCGCGCAATTTCGTTGCAGCATGTCACACATTCCGAAAACGGGTGTTGGGGTGCATACAAAGCACGAGTTTTGGCCATAGAAACCATTTCTTCGTTTTTCGCAACGAACATGTCCAATCCACAACTTTAGGTCCAAAACTCATGTTTGGGTGGTTTCGCGCAATTTCGTTGCCGCACGTCTCACATTCCGAAAACGGGTGTCGGGGTCCATACAAAGCACGAGTTTTGGCCATCGGAACTATTTCTTCGTTTTTCGCAACAAACATGCCCAATCCACTACTTTAGGTCCAAAACTCATGTTTGGGGTGGTTTCGCGCAATTTCGTTGCCGCACGTCACCCATTCCGAAAACTGGTGTCGGGGTGCATACAAAGCACAAGTTTTTGCCACTGGAACCATTTCTTCGTTTTTCGCAACGAACATGCCAAATCCAGTATATTAGTTCCAAAACTTATATTTGGGGTGGTTTCGCGCAATTTCGTTGCCGCACGTCACACATTTCGAAAACGGGTGTCGGGGTGCATACAAAGCAAGAGTTTTGGCCACCTCCATTTCTTCGTTTTTCGCAAGGAACATGCCCAATCCACTACTTTAGGTCCAAAACTCATGTTTGGGGTGGTTTCACGCAATTTCGTTGCCGCACGTCACCCATTCCGAAATCTGGTGTCGGGGTGCATACAAAGCACGAGTTTTGGCCACCGGAACCATTTCTTTGTTTTTCACAATGAACATGCTCAATCCACAACTTTAGGTCCAAAACTCATGTTTGGGTTGGTTTCGCGCAATTTCGTTGCCGCACGTCACCCTTTCCCAAAACGGGTGTCGATGTGTATACAAAGCACGAGTTTTTGCCGCCGTAAGCATTTCTTCGTTTTTCGCAACGAACATGCCCAATCCACTACTTTAGGTCCAAAACTCATGTTTGGTGTGGTTTCGCGCAATTTCGTTGCAGCATGTCACACATTCCGAAAACGGGTGTTGGGGTGCATACAAAGCACGAGTTTTGGCCACAGAAACCATTTCTTCGTTTTTCGCAACGAACATGTCCAATCCACAACTTTAGGTCCAAAACTCATGTTTGGGTGGTTTCGCGCAATTTCGTTGCCGCACGTCACACATTCCGAAAACGGGTGTCGGGGTCCATACAAAGCACGAGTTTTGGCCATCGGAACTATTTCTTTGTTTTTCGCAACAAACATGCCCAATCCACTACTTTAGGTCCAAAACTCATGTTTTGGGTGGTTTCGCGCAATTTCGTTGCCGCACGTCACCCATTCCGAAAACTGGTGTCGGGGTGCATACAAAGCACAAGTTTTTGCCACTGGAACCATTTCTTCGTTTTTCGCAACGAACATGCCAAATCCAGTATATTAGGTCCAAAACTTATATTTGGGGTGGTTTCGCGCAATTTCGTTGCCGCACGTCACACATTTCGAAAACGGGTGTCGGGGTGCATACAAAGCAAGAGTTTTGGCCACCGGAACCATTTCTTCGTTTTTCGCAACGAACATGCCCAATCCACTACTTTAGGTCCAAGACTCATGTTTGGGGTGGTTTCGCGCAATTTCGTTGCCGCACGTCACACATTCCGAAAACCGGTGTCGGGGTGCATACAAAGCACGAGTTTTGGCCATCGGAACTATTTCTTTGTTTTTCACAACAAACATGCCCAATCCACTACTTTAGGTCCAAATCTCATGTTTGGGTGGTTTCGCGCAATTTCGTTGCAGCACGTCACCCATTCCGAAAACGGGTGTCGGGGTGCATACAAAGCACGAGTTTTTGCCACCGGAACCGTTTCTTTGTTTTTCGCAACGAACATGTCAAATCCACTACATTAGGTCCAAAACTCATGTTTGGGGTGGTGTCGCGCAATTTCGTTGCCGCACGTCACCCTTTCCGAAAACGGGTGTCGATGTGCATACAAAGCACGAGTTTTGCCGCCGTAACCATTTCTTCGTTTTTCGCAACGAACATGCCCAATCCACTACTTTAGGTTCAAAACTAATGTTTGGGGTGGTTTCTTGCAATTTTGTTACTGCACGTCACCCATTCCGAAAACTGGTGTCGGGGTGCATACAAAGCACAAGTTTTTGCCACCGTAACCATTTCTTCGTTTTTCGCAACGAACATGTCCAATCCACAACTTTAGGTCCAAAACTCATGTTTGGAATGGTTTCGCGCAATTTCATTGCCGCACGTCACCCATTCCAAAAACGGGTGTTGGGGTGCATACAAAGCACGAGTTTTTGCCACCAGAACCATTTCTTAGTTATTTGCAACGAACATGCCCAATCCACTATTTTAGGTCCAAAACTCATGATTGGGGTGGTTTCGCGCAATTTCATTGCCGCACGTCACCCATTCTGAAAACTGGTGCCGGGGTGCACACAAAGCACGAGTTTTGGCCACCAGAACCATTTCTTCGTTTTTCGCAACGAACATGCCCAATCCACTACTTTATGTCCAAAACTCATGTTTGGGTGGTTTCGCGCAATTTCGTTGCCGCACGTCACCCATTCCGAAAACGGGTGTCGGGTGCATACAAAGCACAAATTTTTGCCACAGGAACCATTTCTTCGTTTTTCGCAAGGAACATGCTCAATCCACTACTTTAGGTCCAAAACTCATGTTTGGGCTGGTTTCACGCAATTTCGTTGCCACACATCACCCATTCCGAAATCTGGTGTCGGGTGCATACAAAGCACGAGTTTTGGCCACCGGAACCATTTCTTCGTTTTTCGCAACGAAAAAGCCCAATCCACTACTTTACGTCCAAAACTCATGTTTGGGGTGGTTTCACGCAATTTCATTGCAGCACGTCACCCATTCCGAAAACGGGTGTCGGGGTGCATACAAAGCACGAGTTTTTGCCACCGGAACCATTTCTTAGTTTTTCGAAACGAACATGCCAAATCCACTACATTAGGTCCAAAACTTATGTTTGGTGTGGTTTCGCGCAATTTCGTTGCCGCACATCACACATTCCGAAAACGAGTGTTGGGGTGCATACGAAGCACGAGTTTTGGCCACCGGAACCATTTCTTCGTATTTCGCAACGAACATGCCCAATCCACTACTTTAGGTCCAAAACTCATGTTTGGGGTGGTTTCGCGCAATTTCGTTGCCGCACGTCACCCATTCCGAAAACGGGTGTCGGGGTGCATACAAAGCACGAGTTTTGGCCACCGGAACCATTTCTTTATTTTTCGCAACGAACATGCCCAATCCACAACTTTAGGTCCAAAACTCATGTTTGGGGTGGTTTCGCGCAATTTCGTTGCCGCACGTCACCCATTACGAAAACGGGTGTCGGGGTGCATACAAAGCACGAGTTTTGGCCACCGGAACCATTTCTTTGTTTTTCACAATGAACATGCTCAATCCACAACTTTAGGTCCAAAACTCATGTTTGGGTTGGTTTCGCGCAATTTCGTTGCCGCACGTCACCCTTTCCCAAAACGGGTGTCGATGTGCATACAAAGCACTAGTTTTTGCCGCCGTAAGCATTTCTTCGTTTTTCGCAACGAACATGCCCAATCCACTACTTTAGGTCCAAAACTCATGTTTGGTGTGGTTTCGCACAATTTCGTTGCAGCATGTCACACATTCTGAAAACGGGTGTCGGGGTGCATACAAAGCACGAGTTTTGGCCACAGAAACCATTTCTTCGTTTTTCGCAACGAACATGTCAAATCCACAACTTTAGGTCCAAAACTCATGTTTGGGGTGGTTTCACGCAATTTCGTTGCCGCACGTCACACATTCCGAAAACGGGTGCCGGGGTGCATACAAAGCACGAGTTTTGGCCACCGGAACCATTTCTCGTTTTTCGCAACGAACATGCCCAATCCACTACTATAGGTCCAAAACTCATGTTTGGGTGGTTTCGCGCAATTTCGTTGCCGCACGTCACACATTTCGAAAACGGGTGTCGGGGTGCATACAAAGCACGAGTTTTGGCCATCGGAACCATTTCTTTGTTTTTCTCAAGAAACATGCCCAATCCACTACTTTAGGTCCAAAACTCATGTTTGGGGTTGTTTCGCGCAATTTCGTTGCCGCACGTCACCCATTCCGAAAACTGGTGTCGGGGTGCATACAAAGCACAAGTTTTTGCCACTGGAACCATTTCTTCGTTTTGCACAACGAACATGCCAAATCTAGCATATTAGGTCCAAAACTTATATTTGGGGTGGTTTCGCGCAATTTCGTTGCCGCACGTCACACATTTCGAAAACGGGTGTCGGGGTGCATACAAAGCACGAGTTTTGGCCACCGGAACCATTTTTTCGTTTTTCGCAACGAACATGCCCAATCCACTACTTTAGGTCCAAAACTCATGTTTGGGGTGGTTTCGCGCAATTTCGTTGCCGCACGTCACACATTCCGAAAACGGGTGTCGGGGTGCATATAAAGCACGAGTTTTGACCATCGGAACCATTACTTTGTTTTTCGCAACAAACATGCCCAATCCACTACTTTAGGTCCAAATCTCATGTTTGGGGTGGTTTCGCGCAATTTCGTTGCCGCACGTCACCCATTCCAAAAACGGGTGTCGGGGTGCATACAAAGCACGAGTTTTTGCCACCGGAACCGTTTCTTTGTTTTTCGCAACGAACATGTCAAATCCACTACATTAGGTCCAAAACTCATGTTTGGGGTGGTTTCGCGCAATTTCGTTGCCGCACGTCACCCTTTCCGAAAACGGGTGTCGATGTGCATACAAAGCACGAGTTTTGCCGCCATAGCCATTTCTTCGTTTTTCGCAACGAACATGCCCAATCCACTACTTTAGGTTCAAAACTAATGTTTGGGGTGGTTTCTCGCAATTTTGTTGCCGCACGTCACCCATTCCGAAAACTGGTGTCGGGGTGCATACAAAGCACAAGTTTTTGCCACCGTAACCATTTCTTCATTTTTCGCAACGAACATGTCCAATCCACAACTTTAGGTCCAAAACTCATGTTTGGAATGGTTTCGCACAATTTCGTTGCCGCACGTCACCCATTCCAAAAACGGGTGTTGGGGTGCATACAAAGCACGAGTTTTTGCCACCAGAACCATTTCTTAATTATTCGCAACGAACATGCCCAATCCACTATTTTAGGTCCAAAACTCATGTTTGGGGTGGTTTCGCGCGATTTCGTTGCTGCACGTCACCCATTCTGAAAACTAGTGTCGGGGTGCACACAAAGCACGAGTTTTTGCCACAGGAACCATTTCTTCGTTTTTCGCAAGGAACATGCCCAATCCACTACTTTAGGTCCAAAACTCATGTTTGGGGTGGTTTCACGCAATTTCGTTGCCGCACGTCACCCATTCCGAAATCTGGTGTCGGGGTGCATACAAAGTACGAGTTTTGGCCACCGGAACCATTTCTTCGTTTTTCGCAACGAAAAAGCCCAATCCACTACTTTACGTCCAAAACTCATGTTTGGGGTGGTTTCGCGCAATTTCATTGCCGCACGTCACCCATTCCGAAAACGGGTGTCGGGGTGCATACAAAGCACAAGTTTTTGCCACCGGAACTGTTTCTTAGTTTTTCGCAACGAACATGCCAAATCCACTATATTATGTCCAAAACTTATGTTTGGGGTGGTTTCGCGCAATTTTGTTGCCGCACATCACACATTCCGAAAACGGGTGTCGGGGTGCATACAAAGCACGAGTTTTGTCCACCGGAACCATTTCTTCGAATTTCGCAACGAACATGCCCAATCCACTAATTTAGGTCCAAAACTCATGTTTGGGGTGGTTTCGCGCAATTTCGTTGCCGCACGTCACCCATTCCGAAAACGGGTGTCGGGGTGCATACAAAGCACGAGTTTTGGCCACCGGAACCATTTCTTTGTTTTTCGCAACGAACATGCCCAATCCACTAATTTAGGTCCAAAACTCATGTTTGGGGTGGTTTCGCGCAATTTCGTTGACGCACGTCACCCATTACGAAAACGGGTGTCGGGGTGCATACAAAGCACGAGTTTTGGCCACCGGAACCATTTCTTTGTTTTTCGCAATGAACATGCTCAATCCACAACTTTAGGTCCAAAACTCATGTTTGGGTTGGTTTCGCGCAATTTCGTTGCCACACGTCACCCTTTCCCAAAACGGGTGTCGATGTGCATACAAAGCACGAGTTTTTTGCCGCCGTAAGCATTTCTTCGTTTTTCGCAACGAACATGCCCAATCCACTACTTTAGATTCAAAACTGATGTTTGGTGTGGTTTCGCGCAATTTCGTTGCAGCATGTCACACATTCCGGAAATGGGTGTCGGGATGCATACAAAGCACGAGTTTTGGCCACAGAAACCATTTCTTCGTTTTTCGCAACGAACATGTCCAATCCACAACTTTTGGTCCAAAACTCATGTTTGGGGTGGTTTCACGCAATTTCGTTGCCGCATGTCACACATTCCGAAAACGGGTGTCGTGGTGCATACAAAGCACGAGTTTTGGCCACCGGAACCATTTCTCGTTTTTCGCAACGAACATGCCCAATCCACTACTATAGGTCCAAACCTCATGTTTAGGTGGTTTCGCGCAATTTCGTTGCCGCACGTCACACATTTCGAAAACGGGTGTCGGGGTGCATACAAAGCACGAGTTTTGGCCATCGGAAACATTTCTTTGTTTTTCGCAACAAACATGCCCAATCCACTACTTTAGGTCCAAAACTCATGTTTGGGGTTGTTTCGCGCAATTTCATTGCCGCACGTCACCCATTCCGAAAACTGGTGTCGGGGTGCATACAAAGCAGAAGTTTTTGCCACTGGAACCATTTCTTCGTTTTGCGCAACGAACATGCCAAATCCAGTATATTAGGTCCAAAACTTATATTTGGGGTGGTTTCGCGCAATTTCGTTGCCGCACGTCACACATTTCGAAAACGGGTGTCGGGGTGCATACAAAGCAAGAGTTTTGGCCACCGGAACCATTTTTTCGTTTTTCTCAACGAACATGCCCAATCCACTACTTTAGGTCCAAAACTCATGTTTGGGGTGGTTTCGCGCAATTTCGTTGCCGCACGTCACACATTCCGAAAACGGGTGTCGGGGTGCATATAAAGCACGAGTTTTGACCATCGGAACCATTTCTTTGTTTTTCGCAACAAACATGCCCAATCCTCTACTTTAGGTCCAAATCTCATGTTTGGGGTGGTTTCGCGCAATTTCGTTGCCGCACGTCACCCATTCCGAAATCTGGTGCATACAAAGCACGAGTTTTTGCCACAGGAACCATTTCTTCGTTTTTCGCAAGGAACATGCCCAATCTACTTCTTTAGGTCCAAAACTCATGTTTGGGGTGGTTTCACGCAATTTCGTTGCCGCACGTCACCCATTCCGAAATCTGGTGTCGGGGTGCATACAAAGCACGAGTTTTGGCCACCGGAACCATTTCTTTGTTTTTCACAATGAACATGCTCAATCCACAACTTTAGGTCCAAAACTCATGTTTGGGTTGGTTTCGCGCAATTTCGTTGCCGCACGTCACCCTTTCCCAAAACGGGTGTCGATGTGTATACAAAGCACGAGTTTTTGCCGCCGTAAGCATTTCTTCG
This sequence comes from Zea luxurians, assembly GCA_029449295.1. Classification (NCBI taxonomy): domain Eukaryota; kingdom Viridiplantae; phylum Streptophyta; class Magnoliopsida; order Poales; family Poaceae; genus Zea; species Zea luxurians. The sequence continues at coordinate 81,130 of JAOPSE010001050.1, forward strand.
TTTTTCGCAACGAACACGCCCAATCCACTACTTTAGGTCCAAAACTCATGTTTGGTGTGGTTTCGCGCAATTTCGTTGCAGCATGTCACACATTCCGAAAACGGGTGTTGGGGTGCATACAAAGCACGAGTTTTGGCCACAGAAACCATTTCTTCGTTTTTCGCAACGAACATGTCCAATCCACAACTTTAGGTCCAAAACTCATGTTTGGGTGGTTTCGCGCAATTTCGTTGCCGCACGTCACACATTCCGAAAATGGGTGTCGGGGTCCATACAAAGCACGAGTTTTGGCCATCGGAACTATTTCTTTGTTTTTCGCAACAAACATGCCCAATCCACTACTTTAGGTCCAAAACTCATGTTTGGGGTGGTTTCGCGCAATTTCGTTGCCGCACGTCACCCATTCCGAAAACTGGTGTCGGGGTGCATACAAAGCACAAGTTTTTGCCACTGGAACCATTTCTTCGTTTTTCGCAACGAACATGCCAAATCCAGTATATTAGGTCCAAAACTTATATTTGGGGTGGTTTCGCGCAATTTCGTTGCCGCACGTCACACATTTCGAAAACGGGTGTCGGGGTGCATACAAAGCAAGAGTTTTGGCCACCTCCATTTCTTCGTTTTTCGCAAGGAACATGCCCAATCCACTACTTTAGGTCCAAAACTCATGTTTGGGGTGGTTTCACGCAATTTCGTTGCCGCACGTCACCCATTCCGAAATCTGGTGTCGGGGTGCATACAAAGCACGAGTTTTGGCCACCGGAACCATTTCTTTGTTTTTCACAATGAACATGCTCAATCCACAACTTTAGGTCCAAAACTCATGTTTGGGTTGGTTTCGCGCAATTTCGTTGCCGCACGTCACCCTTTCCCAAAACGGGTGTCGATGTGTATACAAAGCACGAGTTTTGGCCACAGAAACCATTTCTTCGTTTTTCGCAACGAACATGTCCAATCCACAACTTTAGGTCCAAAACTCATGTTTGGAATGGTTTCGTGCAATTTCATTGCCGCACGTCACCCATTCCAAAAACGGGTGTTGGGGTGCATGCAAAGCACGAGTTTTTGCCACCGGAACCATTTCTTAGTTATTTGCAACGAACATGCCAAATCCACTATTTTAGGTCCAAAACTCATGTTTGGGGTGGTTTCGCGCAATTTCATTGCCGCACGTCACCCATTCTGAAAACTGGTGTCGGGGTGCACACAAAGCACGAGTTTTGGCCACCAGAACCATTTCTTCGTTTTTCGCAACGAACATGCCCAATCCACTACTTTATGTCCAAAACTCATGTTTGGGGTGGTTTCACGCAATTTCATTGCAGCACGTCACCCATTCCGAAAACGGGTGTCGGGGTGCATACAAAGCACGAGTTTTTGCCACCGGAACCATTTCTTAGTTTTTCGAAACGAACATGCCAAATCCACTACACTAGGTCCAAAACTTATGTTTGGTGTGGTTTCGCGCAATTTCGTTGCCGCACATCACACATTCCGAAAACGAGTGTTGGGGTGCATACGAAGCACGAGTTTTGGCCACCGGAACCATTTCTTCGTATTTCGCAACGAACATGCCCAATCCACTACTTTAGGTCCAAAACTCATGTTTGGTGTGGTTTCGCGCAATTTCGTTGCAGCATGTCACACATTCCGAAAACGGGTGTTGGGGTGCATACAAAGCACGAGTTTTGGCCACAGAAACCATTTCTTCGTTTTTCGCAACGAACATGTCCAATCCACAACTTTAGGTCCAAAACTCATGTTTGGAATGGTTTCGCGCAATTTCATTGCCGCACGTCACCCATTCCAAAAACGGGTGTTGGGGTGCATACAAAGCACGAGTTTTTGCCACCGAAACCATTTCTTAGTTATTTGCAACGAACATGCCCAATCCACTATTTTAGGTCCAAAACTCATGTTTGGGGTGGTTTCGCGCAATTTCATTGCCGCACGTCACCCATTCTGAAAACTGGTGTCGGGGTGCACACAAAGCACGAGTTTTGGCCACCAGAACCATTTCTTCGTTTTTCGCAACGAACATGCCCAATCCACTACTTTATGTCCAAAACTCATGTTTGGGTGGTTTCGCGCAATTTCGTTGCCGCACGTCACCCATTCCGAAAACGGGTGTCGGGTGCATACAAAGCACAAATTTTTGCCACAGGAACCATTTCTTCGTTTTTCGCAAGGAACATGCTCAATCCACTACTTTAGGTCCAAAACTCATGTTTGGGCTGGTTTCACGCAATTTCGTTGCCGCACATCACCCATTCCGAAATCTGGTGTCGGGTGCATACAAAGCACGAGTTTTGGCCACCGGAACCATTTCTTCGTTTTTCGCAACGAAAAAACCCAATCCACTACTTTACGTCCAAAACTCATGTTTGGGGTGGTTTCACGCAATTTCATTGCAGCACGTCACCCATTCCGAAAACGGGTGTCGGGGTGCATACAAAGCACGAGTTTTTGCCACCGGAACCATTTCTTAGTTTTTCGAAACGAACATGCCAAATCCACTACATTAGGTCCAAAACTTATGTTTGGTGTGGTTTCGCGCAATTTCGTTGCCGCACATCACACATTCCGAAAACGAGTGTTGGGGTGCATACGAAGCACGAGTTTTGGCCACCGGAACCATTTCTTCGTATTTCGCAACGAACATGCCCAATCCACTACTTTAGGTCCAAAACTCATGTTTGGTGTGGTTTCGCGCAATTTCGTTGCCGCACGTCACCCATTCCGAAAACGGGTGTCGGGGTGCATACAAAGCACGAGTTTTGGCCACCGGAACCATTTCTTTGTTTTTCGCAACGAACATGCCCAATCCACAACTTTAGGTCCAAAACTCATGTTTGGGGTGGTTTCGCGCAATTTCGTTGCAGCACGTCACCCATTACGAAAACGGGTGTCGGGGTGCATACAAAGCACGAGTTTTGGCCACCGGAACCATTTCTTTGTTTTTCACAATGAACATGCTCAATCCACAACTTTAGGTCCAAAACTCATGTTTGGGTTGGTTTCGCGCAATTTCGTTGCCGCACGTCACCCTTTCCCAAAACGGGTGTCGATGTGCATACAAAGCACTAGTTTTTGCCGCCGTAAGCATTTCTTCGTTTTTCGCAACGAACATGCCCAATCCACTACTTTAGGTCCAAAACTCATGTTTGGTGTGGTTTCGCACAATTTCGTTGCAGCATGTCACACATTCTGAAAACGGGTGTCGGGGTGCATACAAAGCACGAGTTTTGGCCACAGAAACCATTTCTTCGTTTTTCGCAACGAACATGTCCAATCCACAACTTTAGGTCCAAAACTCATGTTTGGGGTGGTTTCACGCAATTTCGTTGCCGCACGTCACACATTCCGAAAACGGGTGCCGGGGTGCATACAAAGCACGAGTTTCGGCCACCGGAACCATTTCTCGTTTTTCGCAACGAACATGCCCAATCCACTACTATAGGTCCAAAACTCATGTTTGGGTGGTTTCGCGCAATTTCGTTGCCGCACGTCACACATTTCGAAAACGGGTGTCGGGGTGCATACAAAGCACGAGTTTTGGCCATCGGAACCATTTCTTTGTTTTTCTCAAGAAACATGCCCAATCCACTACTTTAGGTCCAAAACTCATGTTTGGGGTTGTTTCGTGCAATTTTGTTGCCGCACGTCACCCATTCCGAAAACTGGTGTCGGGGTGCATACAAAGCACAAGTTTTTGCCACTGCAACCATTTCTTCGTTTTGCGCAATGAACATGCCAAATCTAGCATATTAGGTCCAAAACTTATATTTGGGGTGGTTTCGCGCAATTTCGTTGCCGCACGTCACACATTTCGAAAACGGGTGTCGGGGTGCATACAAAGCACGAGTTTTGGCCACCGGAACCATTTTTTCGTTTTTCGCAACGAACATGCCCAATCCACTACTTTAGGTCCAAAACTCATGTTTGGGGTGGTTTCGCGCAATTTCGTTGCCGCACGTCACACATTTCGAAAACGGGTGTCGGGGTGCATACAAAGCACGAGTTTTGGCCACCGGAACCATTTTTTCGTTTTTCGCAACAAACATGCCCAATCCACTGCTTTAGGTCCAAATCTCATGTTTGGGGTGGTTTCGCGCAATTTCGTTGCCGCACGTCACCCATTCCAAAAACGGGTGTCGGGGTGCATACAAAGCACGAGTTTTTGCCACCGGAACCGTTTGTTTGTTTTTCGCAACGAACATGTCAAATCCACTACATTAGGTCCAAAACTCATGTTTGGGGTGGTTTCGCGCAATTTCGTTGCCGCACGTCACCCTTTCCGAAAACGGGTGTCGATGTGCATACAAAGCACGAGTTTTGCCGCCATAACCATTTCTTCGTTTTTCGCAACGAACATGCCCAATCCACTACTTTAGGTTCAAAACTAATGTTTGGGGTGGTTTCTCGCAATTTTGTTGCCGCACGTCACCCATTCCGAAAACTGGTGTCGTGGTGCATACAAAGCACAAGTTTTTGCCACCGTAACCATTTCTTCGTTTTTCGCAACGAACATGTCCAATCCACAACTTTAGGTCCAAAACTCATGTTTGGAATGGTTTTGCACAATTTCGTTGCCGCACGTCACCCATTCCAAAAACGGGTGTTGGGGTGCATACAAAGCACGAGTTTTTGCCACCAGAACCATTTCTTAATTATTCGCAACGAACATGCCCAATCCACTATTTTAGGTCCAAAACTCATGTTTGGGGTGGTTTCGCGCGATTTCGTTGCCGCACGTCACCCATTCCGAAAACTAGTGTCGGGGTGCACACAAAGCACGAGTTTTTGCCACAGGAACCATTTCTTCGTTTTTCGCAAGGAACATGCCCAATCCACTACTTTAGGTCCAAAACTCATGTTTGGGGTGGTTTCACGCAATTTCGTTGCCGCACGTCACCCATTCCGAAATCTGGTGTCGGGGTGCATACAAAGTACGAGTTTTGGCCACCGGAACCATTTCTTCGTTTTTCGCAACGAAAAAGCCCAATCCACTACTTTACGTCCAAAACTCATGTTTGGGGTGATTTCGCGCAATTTCATTGTCGCACGTCACCCATTCCGAAAACGGGTGTCGGGGTGCATACAAAGCACAAGTTTTTGCCACCGGAACCGTTTCTTAGTTTTTCGCAACGAACATGCCAAATCCACTCCAAAACTTATGTTTGGGGTGGTTTCGCGCAATTTTGTTGCCGCACATCACACATTCCGAAAACGGGTGTCGGGGTGCATACAAAGCACGAGTTTTGGCCACCAGAACCATTTCTTCGTATTTCGCAACGAACATGCCCAATCCACTAATTTAGGTCCAAAACTCATGTTTGGGGTGGTTCCGCGCAATTTCGTTGCCGCACGTCACCCATTCCGAAATCGGGTGTCGGGGTGCATACAAAGCACGAGTTTTGGCCACCGGAACCATTTCTTTGTTTTTCGCAACGAACATGCCCAATCCACTAATTTAGGTCCAAAACTCATGTTTGGGGTGGTTTCGCGCAATTTCGTTGCCGCACGTCACCCATTACGAAAACGGGTGTCGGGGTGCATACAAAGCACGAGTTTTGGCCACCGGAACCATTTCTTTGTTTTTCGCAATGAACATGCTCAATCCACAACTTTAGGTCCAAAACTCATGTTTGGGTTGGTTTCGCGCAATTTCGTTGCCACACGTCACCCTTTCCCAAAACGGGTGTCGATGTGCATACAAAGCACGAGTTTTTTGCCGCCGTAAGCATTTCTTCGTTTTTCGCAACGAACATGCCCAATCCACTACTTTAGATTCAAAACTGATGTTTGGTGTGGTTTCGCGCAATTTCGTTGCAGCATGTCACACATTCCGAAAATGGGTGTCGGGATGCATACAAAGCACGAGTTTATGCCACAGAAACCATTTCTTCGTTTTTCGCAACGAACATGTCCAATCCACAACTTTTGGTCCAAAACTCATGTTTGGGGTGGTTTCACGCAATTTCGTTGCCGCACGTCACACATTCCGAAAACGGGTGTCGTGGTGCATACAAAGCACGAGTTTTGGCCACCGGAACCATTTCTCGTTTTTCGCAACGAACATGCCCAATCCACTACTATAGGTCCAAAACTCATGTTTGGGTGGTTTCGCGCAATTTCGTTGCCGCACGTCACACATTTCGAAAACGGGTGTCGGGGTGCATACAAAGCACGAGTTTTGGCCATCGGAAACATTTCTTTGTTTTTCGCAACAAACATGCCCAATCCACTACTTTAGGTCCAAAACTCATGTTTGGGGTTGTTTCGCGCAATTTCATTGTCGCACGTCACCCATTCCGAAAACTGGTGTCGGGGTGCATACAAAGCAGAAGTTTTTGCCACTGGAACCATTTCTTCGTTTTGCGCAACGAACATGCCAAATCCAGTATATTAGGTCCAAAACTTATATTTGGGGTGGTTTCGCACAATTTCGTTGCCGCACGTCACACATTTCGAAAACGGGTGTCGGGGTGCATACAAAGCACGAGTTTTGGCCATCGGAACCATTTTTTCGTTTTTCTCAACGAACATGCCCAATCCACTACTTTAGGTCCAAAACTCATGTTTGGGGTGGTTTCGCGCAATTTCGTTGCCGCACGTCACACATTCCGAAAACGGGTGTCGGGGTGCATATAAAGCACGAGTTTTGACCATCGGAACCATTTGTTTGTTTTTCGCAACAAACATGCCCAATCCACTACTTTAGGTCCAAATCTCATGTTTGGGGTGGTTTCGCGCAATTTCGTTGCCGCACGTCACCCATTCCAAAAACGGGTGTCGGGGTGCATACAAAGCACGAGTTTTTGCCACCAGAACCGTTTCTTTGTTTTTCGCAACGAACATGTCAAATCCACTACATTAGGTCCAAAACTCATGTTTGGGGTGGTTTCGCGCAATTTCGTTGCCGCACGTCTCCCTTTCCGAAAACGGGTGTCGATGTGCATACAAAGCACGAGTTTTGCCGCCATAACCATTTCTTTGTTTTTCGCAACGAACATGCCCAATCCACTACTTTAGGTTCAAAACTAATGCTTGGGGTGGTTTCTCGCAATTTTGTTGCCGCACGTCACCCATTCCGAAAACTGGTGTCGGGGTGCATACAAAGCACAAGTTTTTGCCACCGTAACCATTTCTTCGTTTTTCGCAACGAACATGTCCAATCCACAACTTTAGGTCCAAAACTCATGTTTGGAATGGTTTCGCACAATTTCGTTGCCGCACGTCACCCATTCCAAAAACGGGTGTTGGGGTGCATACAAAGCACGAGTTTTTGCCACCAGAACCATTTCTTAATTATTCGCAACGAACATGCCCAATCCACTATTTTAGGTCCAAAACTCATGTTTGGGGTGGTTTCGCGCGATTTCGTTGCCGCACGTCACCCATTCCGAAAACTAGTGTCGGGGTGCACACAAAGCACGAGTTTTGGCCACCGGAACCATTTCTTTGTTTTTCGCAACGAACATGCCCAATCCACTACTTTACGTCCAAAACTCATGTTTGGGTGGTTTCGCGCAATTTCGTTGCCGCACGTCACCCATTCCGAAAACGGTGTCGGGTGCATACAAAGCACGAGTTTTTGCCACAGGAACCATTTCTTCGTTTTTCGCAAGGAACATGCCCAATCCACTACTTTAGGTCCAAAACTCATGTTTGGTGTGGTTTCACGCAATTTCGTTGCCGCACATCAACCATTCCGAAATCTGGTGTCGGGGTGCATACAAAGCACGAGTTTTGGCCACCGGAACCATTTCTTCGTTTTTCGCAACGAAAAAGCCCAATCCACTACTTTACGTCCAAAACTCATGTTTGGGGTGGTTTCACGTAATTTCGTTGCCGCACGTCACACATTCCGAAAACGGGTGTCGTGGTGCATACAAAGCACGAGTTTTGGCCACCGGAACCATTTCTCGTTTTTCGCAACGAACATGCCCAATCCACTACTATAGGTCCAAAACTCATGTTTGGGTGGTTTCGCGCAATTTCGTTGCCGCACGTCACACATTCCGAAAACGGGTGTCGGGGTGCATACAAAGCACGAGTTTTGGCCATCGGAACCATTTCTTTGTTTTTCGCAACAAACATGCCCAATCCACTACTTTAGGTCCAAAACTCATGTTTGGGGTGGTTTCGCGCAATTTCGTTGCCGCACGTCACCCATTCCGAAAACTGGTGTCGGGGGTGCATACAAAGCACAAGTTTTTGCCACTGGAACCATTTCTTCGTTTTGCGTAACGAACATGCCAAATCCAGTATATTAGGTCCAAAACTTATATTTGGGGTGGTTTTGTGCAATTTCGTTGCCGCACGTCACACATTTCGAAAACAAGTGTCGGGGTGCATACAAAGCACGAGTTTTGGTCACCGGAACTATTTCTTCGTTTTTCGCAACGAACATGCCCAATCCACTACTTTAGGTCCAAAACTCATGTTTGGGGTGGTTTCGCGCAATTTCGTTGCCGCACGTCACACATTCCGAAAACGGGTGTCGGGGTGCACACAAAGCACGAGTTTTGGCCATCAGAACCATTTCTTTGTTTTTCGCAAGAAACATGCCCAATCCACTACTTTAGGTCCAAATCTCATGTTTGGAGTGGTTTCGCGCAATTTCGTTGCCGCACGTCACACATTCCGAAAACGGGTGTCGGGGTGCATACAAAGCACGAGTTTTGGCCATCGGAACCATTTCTTTGTTTTTCGCAACAAACATACCCAATCCACTACTTTAGGTCCAAAACTCATGTTTGGGGTGGTTTCGCGCAATTTTGTTGCAGCACGTCACCCTTTCCGAAAACGGGTGTCGATGTGCATACAAAGCACGAGTTTTGCCGCCGTAACCATTTCTTCGTTTTTCGCAATGAACATGCCCAATCCACTACTTTAGGTTCAAAACTAATGTTTGGGGTGGTTTCTCGAAATTTTGTTGCCGCACGTCACCCATTCCGAAAACTGGTGTTGGGGTGCATACAAAGCACAAGTTTTTGCCACCGTAACCATTTCTTCGTTTTTCGCAACAAACATTTCCAATCCACAACTTTACGTCCAAAACTCATGTTTGGAATGGTTTCGCGCAATTTCGTTGCCGCACGTCACCCATTCCAAAAACGGGTGTTGGGGTGCATACAAAGCACGAGTTTTTGCCACCGGAACCGTTTCTTAGTTTTTCGCAACGAACATGCCAAATCCACTCCAAAACTTATGTTTGGGGTCGTTTCGCGCAATTTTGTTGCCGCACATCACACATTCCGAAAACGGGTGTCGGGGTGCATACAAAGCACGAGTTTTGGCCACCAGAACCATTTCTTCGTATTTCGCAACGAACATGCCCAATCCACTAATTTAGGTCCAAAACTCATGTTTGGGGTGGTTCCGCGCAATTTCGTTGCCGCACGTCACCCATTCCGAAATCGGGTGTCGGGGTGCATACGAAGCACGAGTTTTGGCCACCGGAACCATTTCTTTGTTTTTCGCAACGAACATGCCCAATCCACTAATTTAGGTCCAAAACTCATGTTTGGGGTGGTTTCGCGCAATTTCGTTGCCGCACGTCACCCATTACGAAAACGGGTGTCGGGGTGCATACAAAGCACGAGTTTTGGCCACCGGAACCATTTCTTTGTTTTTCGCAATGAACATGCTCAATCCACAACTTTAGGTCCAAAACTCATGTTTGGGTTGGTTTCGCGCAATTTCGTTGCCACACGTCACCCTTTCCCAAAACGGGTGTCGATGTGCATACAAAGCACGAGTTTTTTGCCGCCGTAAGCATTTCTTCGTTTTTCGCAACGAACATGCCCAATCCACTACTTTAGATTCAAAACTGATGTTTGGTGTGGTTTCGCGCAATTTCGTTGCAGCATGTCACACATTCCGAAAATGGGTGTCGGGATGCATACAAAGCACGAGTTTTGGCCACAGAAACCATTTCTTCGTTTTTCGCAACGAACATGTCCAATCCACAACTTTTGGTCCAAAACTCATGTTTGGGGTGGTTTCACGCAATTTCGTTGCCGCACGTCACACATTCCGAAAACGGGTGTCGTGGTGCATACAAAGCACGAGTTTTGGCCACCGGAACCATTTCTCGTTTTTCGCAACGAACATGCCCAATCCACTACTATAGGTCCAAAACTCATGTTTGGGTGGTTTCGCGCAATTTCGTTGCCGCACGTCACACATTTCGAAAACGGGTGTCGGGGTGCATACAAAGCACGAGTTTTGGCCATCGGAAACATTTCTTTGTTTTTCGCAACAAACATGCCCAATCCACTACTTTAGGTCCAAAACTCATGTTTGGGGTTGTTTCGCGCAATTTCATTGCCGCACGTCACCCATTCCGAAAACTGGTGTCGGGGTGCATACAAAGCAGAAGTTTTTGCCACTGGAACCATTTCTTCGTTTTGCGCAACGAACATGCCAAATCCAGTATATTAGGTCCAAAACTTATATTTGGGGTGGTTTCGCGCAATTTCGTTGCCGCACGTCACACATTTCGAAAACGGGTGTCGGGGTGCATACAAAGCACGAGTTTTGGCCACCGGAACCATTTTTTCGTTTTTCTCAACGAACATGCCCAATCCACTACTTTAGGTCCAAAACTCATGTTTGGGGTGGTTTCGCGCAATTTCGTTGCCGCACGTCACACATTCCGAAAACGGGTGTCGGGGTGCATATAAAGCACGAGTTTTGATCATCGGAACCATTTCTTTGTTTTTCGCAACAAACATGCCCAATCCACTACTTTAGGTCCAAATCTCATGTTTGGGGTGGTTTCGCGCAATTTCGTTGCCGCACGTCACCCATTCCAAAAACGGGTGTCGGGGTGCATACAAAGCACGAGTTTTTGCCACCAGAACCGTTTCTTTGTTTTTCGCAACGAACATGTCAAATCCACTACATTAGGTCCAAAACTCATGTTTGGGGTGGTTTCGCGCAATTTCGTTGCCGCACGTCACCCATTCCGAAAACTGGTGTCGGGGTGCATACAAAGCACGAGTTTTTGCCACCAGAACCATTTCTTCGTTTTTCGCAACGAACATGCCCAATCCACTACTTTACGTCCAAAACTCATATTTGCGGTGGTTTCGCGCAATTTTGTTGCCGCACGTCACCCATTCCGAAAACGGGTGTCCGGGTGCATACAAAGCACGAGTTTTTGCCACCGGAACCGTTTCTTTGTTTTTCGCAACGAACATGCCAAATCCACTACATTAGGTCCAAAACTCGTGTTTGGGGTGGTTTCGCGCAATTTCGTTGCCGCACGTCACCCTTTCCGAAAACGGGTGTCGATGTGCGTAAAGCACGAGTTTTGCCGCCGTAACCATTTCTTCGTTTTTCGCAACAAACATGCGCAATCCACTACTTTAGGTTCAAAACTAATGGTTGGGGTGGTTTCTCGTAATTTTGTTGCCGCACGTCACCCATTCCGAAAACTGGTGTCGGGGTGCATACAAAGCTCGAGTTTTTGCCACCGTAACCATTTCTTCGTTTTTCGCAACGAACATGTCCAATCCACATCTTTAGGTCCAAAACTCATGTTTGGAATGGTTTCGCGCAATTTCGTTACCGCACGTCACCCATTCCAAAAACGGGTGTTGGGGGTGCATACAAAGCACGAGTTTTTGCCACCGGAACCATTTCTTAGTTATTCGCAACGAACATGCCCAATCCACTATTTTAGGTCCAAAACTCATGTTTGGGGTGGTTTCGCGCAATTTCGTTGCCACATGTCACCCATTCCGAAAACGGGTGTCGGGGTGCATATAAAGCACGAGTTTTTGTCACCGGAACCGTTTCTTCGTTTTTTGCAATGAACATGCCAAATCCACTACATTAGGTCCAAAACTTATGTTTGGGTGGTATCGCGCAATTTCGTTGCCGCACATCACCCATTGCGAAAACGGGTGTCGGGGTGCATACAAAGCACGAGTTTTTGCCACCGGAACCGTTTCTTTGTTTTTCGCATCAAACATGCCCAATCCACTACTTTAGGTCCAAACCTCATGTTTCGGGTGGTTTCGCGCAATTTCGTTGCAGCACGTCACCCAGTCCGAAAACGGTGTCGGGGTGCATACAAAGCACGAGTTTTGGCCACCGGAACCATTTCTTCGTTTTTTCGCAACGAACATGCCCAATCCACTACTTAAGGTCCAAAACTCATGTTTGGGGTGGTTTCGCGCAATTTCGTTGCCGCACGTCACACATTCCGAAAACGGGTGTCAGGGTGCATACAAAGCACGAGTTTTGGCCATCGGAACCATTTCTTTGTTTTTCGCAACAAACATGCCCAATCCACTACTTTAGGTCCAAATCTCATGTTTGGGGTGGTTTCGCGCAATTTCGTTGCCGCACGTCACCCATTCCGAAAACGGGTGTCAGGGTGCATATATAGCACGAGTTTTTGCCACCAGAACCGTTTCTTTGTTTTTCGCAACGAACATGTCAAATCCACTACATTAGGTCCAAAACTCATGTTTGGGGTTGTTTCGCGCAATTTCTTTGCCGCACGTCCTCCTTTCGGAAAACGGGTGTCGATGTGCATACAAAGCACGAGTTTTGCCGCCGTAACCATTTCTTCGTTTTTCGCAACGAACACCAATCCACTACTTTAGGTTCAAAACTAATGTTTGGGTTGGTTTCTCGCAATTTTGTTGCCACACGTCACCCATTCCGAAAACTGGTGTCGGGGTGCATACAAAGCACAAGTTTTTGCCACCGTAACCATTTCTTCGTTTTTCGCAACGAACATGTCCAATCCACAAGTTTAGGTCCAAAACTCATGTTTGGAATGGTTTCGCGCAATTTCGTTGCCGCACGTCACCCATTCCAAAAACGGGAGTTGGGGTGCATACAAAGCACGAGTTTTTGGCACCGGAACCATTTCTTAGTTATTCGCAACGAACATGCCCAATGCACTATTTTAGGTCCAAGACTCACGTTTGGGGTGGTTTCGCACAATTTCGTTGCCGCACGTCACCCATTCCGAAAACTGGTGTCGGGGTGCACACAAAGCATGAGTTTTGGCCACCGGAACCATTTCTTCGTTTTTCGCAACGAACATGCCCAATCCACTACTTTACGTCCAAAACTCACGTTTGGGTGGTTTCGCGCAATTTCGTTGCCGCACATCACCCATTCCGAAAACGGGTGTCGGGTGCATACAAAGCACGAGTTTTTGCCACAGGAACCATTTCTTCGTTTTTCGCAAGGAACATGCCCAATCCACTACTTTAGGTCCAAAACTCATGTTTGGGGGTGGTTTCACGCAATTTCGTTGCTGCACGTCACCCATTCCGAAATCTGGTGTCGGGGTGCATACAAACATGAGTTTTGGACCTAAACTTGTGGATTGGACATGTTCGTTGCGAAAAACGAAGAAATGGTTACGGTGGCAAAAACTTGTGCTTTGTATGCACCCCGACACCAGTTTTCGGAATGGGTGACGTGCGGCAACAAAATTGCGAGAAACCACCCCAAACATTAGTTTTGAACCTAAAGTAGTGGATTGGTGTTCGTTGCGAAAAACGAAGAAATGTTTACGGCGGCAAAACTCGTGCTTTGTATGCACATCGACACCCGTTTTCGGAAAGGGTGACGTGCGGCAACGAAATTGCGCGAAACCACCCCAAACTTGAGTTTTGGACCTAAAGTAGTGGATTGGGCATGTTTGTTGTGAAAAACAAAGAAATGGTTCCGATGGCCAAAACTCGTGCTTTGTATCACCCCGACACCCGTTTTCGGAATGTGTGACGTGCGGCAACGAAATTGCGCGAAACCACCCAAACATGAGTTTTGGACCTATAGTAGTGGATTGGGCATGTTCGTTGCGAAAAACAAGAAATGGTTCCGGTGGCCAAAACTCGTGCTTTGTATGCACCCCGACACCTGTTTTCGGAATGTGTGACGTGCGGCAACGAAATTGCATGAAACCACCCCAAACATCAGTTTGGACCTAAAGTTCTGGATTGGACATGTTCGTTGCGAAAAACGAAGAAATGGTTTCTGTGGCCAAAACTCGTGCTTTGTATGCACCCCGACACCTGTTTTCGGAATGTGTGACATGCTGCAACGAAATTGCGCGAAACCACACCAAACATGAGTTTTGGACCTAAAGTAGTGGATTGGGCATGTTCGTTGCGAAAAACGAAGAAATGCTTATGGCGGCAAAAACTCGTGCTTTGTATGCACATCGACACCCGTTTTGGGAAAGGGTGACGTGCGGCAACGAAATTGCGCGAAACCAACCCAAACATGAGTTTTGGACCTAAAGTTGTGGATTGAGCATGTTCATTGTGAAAAACAAAGAAATGGTTCCGGTGGCCAAAACTCGTGCTTTGTATGCACCCCGACACCCGTTTTTGTAATGGGTGACGTGCGGCAACGAAATTGGGCGAAACCACCCCAAACATGAGTTTTGGACCTAAAGTAGTGGATTGGGCATGTTCGTTGCGAAAAACAAGGAAATGGTTCCTGATGAGGACATCAACACCAACACGAGCACATCTACACCAGCAGCACCTTCTCCAGCCCAGGCACCATCTTCCCCAGTCTAGGCGCCACCCCTTCCACCTGGGCCAGTGACTCGGGCCCGTGCAAGAGAATTGAACTACATCATGCTGTTAAAGAACGAAGGCCCGGAAGAATAGACGACCAGCCCAACTGCGGCCCATAATGGACGACCTAGGGTTGACCGCCCCTAGGGGCTGCGCCCCCTCTCTATTTATCCAGGAGCTGCGCCTCCTTTATTTCTTGAGTTTTGTTTTACGTTAGCTTTAGCTACTCTCGAACACGCACAAATCTGCGCTGTCTTCGTGTATTCAGAACTCCACCCTCGAGTAATAGATTAGATTGCTCGCATCTTTTTCTTGTTCGTTCTTCGATTGCGCACAGGAAACGATCTTCGTGATCAGGCCGATCTCGCATCAGCAAGGTCGGTAACCACAGGGAGTTGGTTCAGCGATTGCATTGGCGCCTCGGGCTTGCTCGTCGTAGTCGGATCGCAAGGGTCATCTTCCGCTAAATCGGAATTATCTCTACTCGCCGAAAGATCGGGCACCTCAGCTACATCAATTGGTATCAGATTTCCAGGTTGATCGGTGAGTTTATCGAGTTTTTTTCCTACAGTCCACAAAACCACATAAAAATTCAGGTTAGACCTTATCCCAGCACCATTTTGAGCCTCGCACTTTCTTTCAATAATCTGCATTGTTGAATTTGTGTGCTTTCGCGTCATTTATTGCTGGTTGCATTGTGTTCTTCCACCATTCAAACCCTAGCGCCGCCACCATCTCCCCTTTGATCACGCCACAAACCGAGTCAACATTGTTTCCTTGTTTTTCTCCTTCGGTTATGTAAAAAAAATAGAAAAAACAAACCGAGTCAACGGCCGTTTCCTTGTTTTTCTCCTTCGGTTACGAAAAAAAACAGAAAAAAAAACAAACCGAGTCAACATCGTTTCCTTGTTTTTCTCCTTCGGTTACGTAAAAAAAACAGAAACAAAAAAACAACGAAGGAGAAAGGATACGGTTGTTTCATTCCGGTCGTTTGAAAACATAACTTGAGGTACCTTCCTTAAACCGGGCATAACTTTTCGCTCGGGTGTCCAAAAAATCTGAAATTTTTACAGGAGCTAGTTGACACCATTCTGAGGCCAGCCAAACTCACCTTCGGTCTGTTTGGGTTTCGAAAAAATTGTC
Source organism: Zea luxurians (assembly GCA_029449295.1). Lineage (NCBI taxonomy): Eukaryota > Viridiplantae > Streptophyta > Magnoliopsida > Poales > Poaceae > Zea > Zea luxurians. The sequence goes on from JAOPSE010001050.1 coordinate 96,843, forward strand.
AAAAAAATTCAGGAAAATAAAGAAAAAAATCTGTCAAAGTTCTCGCACGCTTTTCAGAGAATTTCCTAATTTTCTGTAGACCACATCTAATCTCTGTTTTAGGTGAAACTTCGTCTAGCTCCTATTTTGTTGCTTCTTGTGCTGAGAAAAATATCAAAAAAATCATACAAAAAAAGAAAAACAAAATCACTTGTGATTCCTACTAGTGGCCTCGCTAGTACAATATTTACGGTACTGCCATTCTGCTAGTTCCATCCGTCCTTTGCACTTGTGGCCAGCAATATAGTTTCGTGTTCTGCACTATAATTCAACTTTGCATTATTGTTTGATTGTGCTAATCATTGACTTGAGTGCAGCCTACCCAGAACTCCACATATTTCTACGACGAGCAGGCTTCTGTTTCTCCAGGCAATCGCTCATCCAATCTTTCACCGGTTCCACCTGTTGGTTGCAGTTCACCACTGTGGCTTGGTAAGAACGGATAAGAATTTGATAACAACACTAGTGTGAGCGCCTTGTGAGCAGTACACCCCTGTTTTTTGTCGTTGTTTTTTTTTCTCCTTCTTTTGGTGTTTTGGTGTTTGCGCTAACTATGGCAGGAGCACACGACACGGTGGATGCCCAGTTGCTGGAAGTAAGGGGACAAGTTGATGGACTTGCTGATGACATTAGGACGATGCATGAACGGCTTGATTCAACGGTCACTTCGACGACCGAGCATTTCAACCAGCTTGACCTTGCTCAAACGGCGACTCGCACCACACTCGACACCATCCTGGCACGCCTTGATGCGTTGACCACAAAGATGGAGCAGGACTACGGCGGTGACACTGAGTGGGAAGATGGAGATCGCCGTGGTCGTGCACGCCGTGTGGTTCGTCATCCCCCTAATGACTTATTTTCTAAGATTAAATTTAAAATTCCACCTTTTAATGGCAAATATGATCCTGCTGCATATCTTGATTGGGAGTTAGAGGTTGAACAAAAATTTTCATGCCATGATATTGCTGCACATTCTCAGGATTAAAGCTGCTATTAGTGAATTTACTGATTTTGCTTTAATTTGGTGGCGTGAGTTTAAAATAAAACATCCCACTACCATTCCAACCACTTGGGATCAGTTGAAAGCTGTGATGCGACATCGATTTGTGCCTTCGTATTATGCTCGTGATTTGCTTAATAAAATGCAGCGTTTTCAGCAAGGTTCTCAATCTGTTGAGGACTATTTCCAGGAGTTACAAAAAGGTATGATTCGTTGTGGGATATTAGAGGACAACGACGCTGCTATGGCACGTTTTCGTGGTGGTTTAAACCGCGAAATCCAAGATATACTTGATTATAAGGAATATTATGATATGACTACTTTATTTGAATATGCTTGCAAAGCTGAACGTGAAGTGCAGGGACGCCGCTCGAAGCCATATTCTAACCCTTTTGCAGGACGAAGCTCGACATCCACCTCAGCACCAGTTCCCCCTACGCCATCCACGTCCACCACTACTCCACGCGAGAAGATGACCAAACCAGCCAGCACTGCCCCACCCACAGGTCGTACACGGGATATTCAGTGTCATCGCTGTAGAGGATTTGGCCATGTGATTCGGGACTGCCCAAACAAGCGCACTTTGCTCATTCGTGACGATTACAAAGCACGAGTTTTTGCCACCGGAACCGTTTCTTCGTTTTTCGCAACAAACACGCCCAATCCACTACTTTAGGTCCAAACCTCATGTTTTGGGTGGTTTCATGCAATTTCATTGCCGCACGTCACCATTTCCGGAAACGGGTGTCAGGTGCATACAAAGCACGAGTTTTGGCCACCGGAACCATTTCTTTGTTTTTCGCAACAAACATGCCCAATGCACTACTTTAGGTCCAAAACTCATGTTTGGGGTGGTTTCGCGCAATTTCGTTGCCGCACATCACCCATTCCTGAAAACTGGTGTTGGGGTGCATACAAAGCACGAGTTTTTGCCTCCCGAACCATTTCTTCGCTTTTCGCAACGAACATGCCCAATCCACTACTTTACGTCCAAAACTCATGTTTGGGGTGGTTTCGCGCAATTTCGTTGCCGCACGTCACCCATTCCGAAAACGGGTGTCCGGGTGCATACAAAGCACGAGTTTTTGCCACTGGAGCCGTTTCTTTGTTTTTCGCAACGAACATGCCAAATCAACTACATTAGGTCCAAAACTCATGTTTGGGGTGGTTTCGCGCAATTTCGTTGCCGCACGTCACCCTTTCCGAAAACGGGTGTCGACGTGCATACAAAGCACGAGTTTTTGCCGCCGTAACCATTTCTTCGTTTTTCGCAACGGACAAGCCCAATCCACTACTTTAGGTTCAAAACTCATGTTTGGGGTGGTTTCTCACAATTTTGTTGCCGCACGTCACCCATTCCGAAAACTGGTGTGGGTGCATACAAAGCACGAGTTTTTGCCACCGTAATCATTTCTTCGTTTTTCGCAATGAACATGTCCAATCAACACTTTAGGTCTAAAACTCATGTTTGGGGTGGTTTCGCGCAATTTCGTTGCCGCACGTCACCCATTCCGAAAACGGGTGTCGGGGTGCATACAAAGCACGAGTTTTTGCCACCGGAACCGTTCTTCGTTTTTTGCAACAAACATGCCAAATCCACTACATTAGGTCCAAAACTTATGTTTGTGTGGTTTCGCGCAATTTTGTTGCCGCACATCACCTATTGCGAAAATGGGTGTCGGGGTGCATACAAACCACGTTTTTTTCATCGGAACCATTTCTTCGTTTTTCGCAACAAACATGCCCAATCCACTACTTTAGGTCCAAACCTCATGTTTCGGGTGGTTTCGCGCAATTTCGTTGCCGCACGTCACCCATTCCGAAAACGGGTGTCGAGTGCATAGAAAGCACGAGTTTTTGCCACACGAACCATTTCTTCGTTTTTGGCAACGAACATGCCCAATCCACTACTTTAGGTCCAAAACTCATGTTTGGGGTGGTTTCACGCAATTTCGTTGCCGCACGTCACCCATTCCGAAAACTGGTGTCGGGGTGCATACAAAGCACGAGTTTTTTGCCAACAGAACTGTTTCTTCGTTTTTCACAACGAACATGCCAAATCCACTACATTAGGTACAAAACTTATGTTTGGGGTGGTTTCGCGCAATTTCGTTGCCGCACGTCACCCATTCCGAAAACTGGTGTCGGGGTGCATACAAAGCACGAGTTTTTGCCACCGGAACCATTTCTTCGTTTTTCGCAACAAACACGCCCAATCCACTACTTTAGGTCCAAACCTCATGTTTCGGGTGGTTTCACGCAATTTCATTGCCGCACATCACCCATTCCGAAAACGGGTGTCGGGTGCATACAAAGCACGAGTTTTGGCCACCGGAACCATTTCTTTGTTTTTCGCAACAAACATGCCCAATGCGCTACTTTAGGTCCAAAACTCACGTTTGGGGTGGTTTCGCGCAATTTCATTGCCGCACGTCACCCATTCCGAAAACTGGTGTCGGGGTGCACACAAAGCACGAGTTTTGGCCACCGGAACCATTTCTTCGTTTTTCGCAACGAACATGCCCAATCCACTATTTTAGGTCCGAAACTCATGTTTGAGGTGGTGTCGCGCAATTTCGTTGTCGCACGTCACCCATTCCGAAAACTGGTGTCGGGGTGCACACAAAGCACGAGTTTTGGCCACAGGAACCATTTCTTCGTTTTTCGCAACGAACATGCCCAATCCACTACTTTACGTCCAAAACTCATGTTTGGGTGGTTTCGCGCAATTTCGTTGCCGTACGTCACCCATTCCGAAAACGGGTGTCGGGTGCATACAAAGCACGAGTTTTTGCCACAGAAACCATTTCTTCGTTTTTCGCAAGGAACATGCCCAATCCACTACTTTAGGTCCAAAACTCATGTTTGGGGTGGTTTCACGCAATTTCGTTGCCCCACGTCACCCATTCCGAAATCTGGTGTCGGGGTGCATACAAAGTACGAGTTTTGGCCACCGGAACCATTTCTTCATTTTTCACAACGATAAAGCCCAATCCACTACTTTACGTCCAAAACTCATGTTTGGGGTGGTTTCGCGTAATTTCATTGCCGCACGTCACCCATTCCGAAAACGGTTGTCGGGGTGCATACAAAGCACGAGTTTTTGCCACCGGAACCGTTTCTTTGCCAAATCCACTACATTAGGTCCAAAACTCATGTTTGGGGTGGTTTCGCGCAATTTCATTGCCGCACGTCACACATTCCGAAAACAGGTGTCGGGGATACAAAGCACGAGTTTTGGCCACCAGAACCATTTCTTCGTTTTTCGCAACGAACATGCCCAATCCACTACTTTAGGTCCAAAACTCATGTTTGGGGTGGTTTCGCGCAATTTTGTTGCCGCACATCACACATCATGAAAACGGGTGTCGGGGTGCATACAAAGCACGAGTTTTTGCCATCGGAACCATTTCTTTGTTTTTCGCAACGAACATGCCCAATCCACTATTTTACGTCCAAAACACATGTTTGGGGTGGTTTCGCGCAATTTCGTTGCCGCATGTCATACATTCCGAAAACGGGTGTCGGGGGTGCATATAAAGCACGAGTTTTGGCCACCGGAACCATTTCTTCGTTTTTCGCAACAAAAATGCCCAATCCACTACTTTAGGTCCAAAACTCATGTTTGGGGTGGTTTCGGGCAAATTCGTTGCCGCACGTCACCATTCCGAAAACGGGTGTCGAGGTACATACAAAGCACGAGTTATTGCCACCGGAACTGTTTCTTCGTTTTTCACAACAAACATGCCCAATCCACTACTTTAGGTCCAAACCTCATGTTTCGGGTGATTTCCCGCAATATCATTGCCGCACGTCACCCATTCCGAAAACGGGTGCATACAAAGCACGAGTTTTGGCCACCAGAACCATTTCTTTGTTTTTCGCAACAAACATGCTCAATCCACTACTTTAGGTCCAAAACTCATGTTTGGGGTGGTTTCGCGCAATTTCGTTGCCGCACGTCACCCATTCCGAAAACTGGTGTCGGGGTGCATACAAAGCACGAGTTTTTGCCACTAAACCATTTCTTCGTTTTTCGCAACGAACATGCCAAATCCAGTATATTAGGTCCAAAACTTATATTTGGGGTGGTTTCGCGCAATTTCGTTGCCGCACGTCACACATTTCGAAAACGGGTGTCGGGGTGCATACAAACACGAGCTTTGGCCACCGGAACCATTTCTTTGTTTTTCACAATGAACATGCCCAATCCACTACTTTACGTCCAAAACTCTTGTTTGGGGTGGTTTCGCGCAATTTCGTTGCCGCACGTCACCCATTCCGAAAATGGGTGTCGGGGATACAAAGCACGAGTTTTTGCCATCGGAACTGTTTCTTTGTTTTTCTCAACGAACTTGCCAAATCCATTACATTAGGTCCAAAACTCATGTTTGGGGTGGTTTCGCGCAATTTCGTTGCCGCACGTCACACATTCCGAAAACGGGTGTCTGGGTGCATACAAAGCACGAGTTTTGGCCACCGGTACCATTTCTTCGTTTTTCGCAACGAACATGCCCAATCCATTACTTTAGGTCCAAAACTCATGTTTGGGGTGGTTTCGCGCAATTTTGTTGCCGCACGTCACACATTCCGAAAACGGGTGTCGGGGTGCATACAAAGCACGAGTTTTGGCCACCGGAACCATTTCTTTGTTTTTCGCAACAAACATGCCCAATCCACTACTTTAAGTCCAAAATTCATGTTTGGTGTGGTTTCGCGCATTTTCGTTGCCGCACGTCACCCATTCCGAAAACTGGTGTCGGGGTGCATACAAAGCACAAGTTTTTGCCACTGGAACCATTTCTTCGTTTTTCGCAACGAACATGCCAAATCCAGTATATTAGGTCCAAAACTTATATTTGGGGCGGTTTCACGCAATTTCGTTGCAGCACGTCACCCATTCCGAAAATGGGTGTCGGGTGCATACAAAGCACGAGTTTTGGCCACCGGAACCATTTCTTCGTTTTTCGCAACAAATATGCCAAACCACTACTTTAGGTCCAAAACTCATGTTTGGGGTCGTTTCGCGCAATTTCGTTGCCGCACGTCACCCATTACGAAAACGGGTGTCGGGTACATGAGTTTGGCCACCGGAACCATTTCTTCGTTTTTCGCAACGAAACATGCCCAATCCACTACTTTAGGTCCAAAACTCATGATTGGGTTGGTTTCGCACAATTTCGTTGCCGCACGCCACACATTCCGAAAACGGGTGTCGGGGTGCATACAAAGCACAAGTTTTTGCCACTGGAACCATTTCTTCGTTTTTCGCTATAAACATGCCAAATCCAGTATATTAGGTCCAAAACTTATATTTGGGGTGGTTTCGCGCAATTTCATTGCAGCACGTCACCCATTCCGAAAACGGGTGTCGGGTGCATACAAAGCACGAGTTTTGGCCATCGGAACAATTTCTTCATTTTTCGCAACGAACATGCCCAATCCACTACTTTAGGTCCAAAACTCATGTTTGGGGTCGTTTCGCGCAATTTCGTTGCCGCACGTCACACCGAAAACGGGTGTCGGGGTGCGTACAAAGCACGAGTTTTGGCCAGCGGAACCAATTCTTTGTTTTTCGCAACAAACATGCCCAATGCACTACTTTAGGTCCAAAACTTATGTTTGGTGTGGTTTCGCGCAATTTCGTTGCCGCACGTCACCTATTCCAAAAAGTGGTGTCGGGGTGCATACAAAGCACGAGTTTTGGCCACCGGAACCATTTCTTCGTTTTCCGCAACGAACATGCCAAATCCACTATATTAGGTCCAAAACTTATATTTGGGGTGGTTTCGCTCAATTTTGTTACAGCACGTCACCAATTTCGAAAACGGGTGTCGCGTGCATACAAAGCACGAGTTTTGGCCACCGGAACCATTTCTTCGTTTTCCGTAACGAACATACCCAATCCACAACTTTACGTCCAAAACTCATGTTTGGGGTGGTTTCGCGCAATTTCGTTGCCGCACGACACCCTTTCCGAAAACGGGTGTCACGTGCATACAAAGCACGAGTTTTTGACACCGTAACCATTTCTTTGTTTTTCGCAACGAACATGCCCAATCCATTACTTTAGGTTCAAAACTCATGTTTGGGGTGGTTTCTTGCAATTTTGTTGCCGCTCGTCAGCCATTCCGAAAACTGGTGTCGGGGAGCATACAAAGCACGAGTTTTTGCCACCGGAACCATTTCTTCGTTTTTCGCAATGAACATGTCCAATCCACAACTTTAGATCCAAAACTCATGTTTGGGATGGTTTCGCGCAATTTCATTGCAGCATGTCACCCATTCCGAAAACGGGTGTCAGGGTGCATACAAAGCACGAGTTTTTGCCACCGGAACCATTTCTTAGTTTTTCGCAACGAACATGCCCAATCCACTATTTTATGTCCAAAACTCATGTTTGCGGTGGTTTCGCGCAATTTCATTGCCGCACGTCACCCATTCTGAAAACTGGTGTCGGGTGGCATACAAAGCACGAGTTTTGGCCACCGGAACCATTTCTTCGTTTTCGCAACGAACATGCCCAATCCACAACTTTACATCCAAAACTCTTGTTTGGGGTGGTTTCGCGCAATTTTGTTGCCGCACGTCACCCATTCCGAAAACGTGTGTCGAGGTGCATACAAAGCACGAGTTATTGCCACCGGAACTGTTTCTTCGTTTTTCACAACAAACATGCCCAATCCACTACTTTAGGTCCAAACCTCATGTTTCGGGTGATTTCACGCAATTTCATTGCCGCACGTCACCCATTCCGAAAACGGGTGTCGGGTGCATACAAAGCACGAGTTTTGGCCACCAGAACCATTTCTTTGTTTTTCGCAACATACATGCTCAATCCACTACTTTAGGTCCAAAACTCATGTTTGGGGTGGTTTCGCGCAATTTCGTTGCCGCACGTCACCCATTCCGAAAACTGGTGTCGGGGTGCATACAAAGCACGAGTTTTTGCCACGGGAACCATTTCTTCATTTTTCGCAACGAACATGCCAAATCTAGTATATTAGGTCCAAAACATATATTTGGGGTGGTTTCTTGCAATTTTGTTGCCGCACGTCACCCATTCCGAAAACTAGTGTCGGGTGCATACAAAGCACGAGTTTTGGCCACCGGAACCATTTCTTTGTTTTTCACAATGAACATGCCCAATCCACTACATTAGGTCCAAAACTCATGTTTTGGGTGGTTTCGCGCAATATCGTTGCCGCACGTCACACATTCCGAAAACGGGTGTCTGGGTGCATACAAAGCACGAGTTTTGGCCACCGAAACCATTTCTTCGTTTTTCGCAACGAACATGACCAATGCACTACTTTGGGTCCAAAACTCATGTTTGGGTTGGTTTCGTGCAATTTCGTTGCCGCACGTCACCCATTTCAAAAATTGGTGTCGGGGTGCATACAAAGCACGAGTTTTTGCCACAAGAACCATTTCTTCGTTTTTCGCAATTAACAAGCCCAATCCAGTACAATAGGTCCAAAACTCATGTCTGGTGTGGTTTCACGCATTTTCGTTGCCGCACGTCACCCATTCCGAAAACGGGTGTCGGGGTGCAAACAAAGCACGAGTTTTTGCCACCGGAACCGTTTCTTCGTTTTTTGCAACGAACATGCCAAATCCACTAGATTAGGTCGAAAACTCATGTTTGGGGTGGTTTCGTGCAATTTCGTTGCCGCACGTCACCCATTCCGAAAACGGGTGTCGGGGTGCATACAAAGCTCGAGTTTTTGCCACCATTTCTTCGTTTTTCGCAACGAACATGGTCAATCCACTACTTTAGGTCCAAAACTCATGTTTGGGATGGTTTCGCGCAATTTCGTTGCCGCACATCACTGATTTCGAAAACTGGTGTCAGGGTGCATACAAAGCACGAGTTTTTGCCACCGGAACCATTTCTTTGTTTTTCGCAACGAACATGCCCAATCCACTACTTTACGTCCAAAACACATGTTTGGGGTGGTTTCGCGCAATTTCGTTCACGCACGTCACACATTCCGAAAACGGGTGTCGGGGGTGCATATAAAGCACGAGTTTTGGCCACCGGAACCATTTATTTGTTTTTCGCAACAAAAATGCCCAATCCACTACTTTAGGTCCAAAACTTATGTTTGGGGTGGTTTCAGGCAAATTCGTTGCCGCACGTCACCATTCCGAAAACGGGTGTCTGGGTGCATACAAAGCACGAGTTTTGGCCACCGGAGCCATTTCTTCGTTTTTCGCAACGAACATGCCCAATCCACTACTTTAGGTCCAAAACTCTTGTTTTGGGTGGTTTCGCGCAATTTCGTTGCCGCACGTCACCCATTCCGAAAACGTGTGTCGAGGTGCATACAAAGCACGAGTTATTGCCACCGGAACTATTTCTTCGTTTTTCACAACAAACATGCCCAATACACTACTTTAGGTCCAAACCTCATGTTTCGGGTGATTTCCCGCAATGTCATTGCCGCACGTCACCCATTCCGATAACAGGTGCATACAAAGCACGAGTTTTGGCCACCAGAACCATTTCTTTGTTTTTCGCAACAAACATGCTCAATCCACTACTTTAGGTCCAAAACTCATGTTTGGGGTGGTTTCGCGCAATTTCTTTGCCGCACGTCACCCATTCCGAAAACTGGTGTCGGGGTGCATACAAAGCACGAGTTTTTGCCACTGGAACCATTTCTTCGTTTTTCGCAACGAACATGCCAAATCCAGTATATTAGGTCCAAAACTTATATTTGGGGTGGTTTCTTGCAATTTTGTTACCGCACGTCACCCATTCTGAAAATTGGTGTCGGGGTGCATACAAAGCATGAGTTTTTACCACCGGAAACGTTTCTTCGTTTTTCACAACGAACATGCCCAATCCACTACTTTAGGTCCAAAACTCATTTTTGGGGTGGTTTCGCGCAATTTCGTTGCCGCACGTCACCCATTTCGAAAACTGGTGTCGGGGTGCATACAAAGCACGAGTTTTTGCCACAAGAACCATTTCTTCGTTTTTCACAATGAAGAAGCCCAATCTAGTACAATAGGTCCAAAACTCATGTCTGTGGTGGTTTCACGCAATTTCGTTGCCGCACGTCACCTATTCCGAAAACGGGTGTCGGGGTGCAAACAAAGCTCGAGTTTTTACCACCGGAACCATTTCTTCGTTTTTCGCAATGAACATGGTCAATCCACTACTTTAGGTCCAAAACTCATGTTTGGGGTGGTTTCGCGCAATTTCGTTGCCGCACATCACTCATTTCGAAAACTGGTGTCGGGGTGCATACAAAGCACGAGTTTTTGCCACCAGAACCATTTCTCCGTTTTTCGCAACGAACATGCCCAATCCACTACTTTACGTCCAAAACACATGTTTGGTGTGGTTTCGCGCAATTTCGTTGCCGCACGTCACATATTCCGAAAACGGGTGTCGGGGGTGCATACAAAGCACGAGTTTTGGCAACCGGAACCATTTCTTCGTTTTCCGCAACAAAAATGCCCAATCCACTACTTTAGGTGCAAAACTCATGTTTGGGGTGGTTTCGGGCAATTTCGTTGCCGCACATCACCATTCCGAAAACGGGCGTAAGGGTGCATACAAAGCACAACTTTTTGCCACCGTAACCATTTCTTCGTTTTTCGCAACGAACATGGCAAATCCACAACATTAGATCCAAAACTCATGTTTGGGGTGGTTTCGCGCAATTTCATTACTGCACGTCATCAATTCCGAAAACGGGTGTCGGGGTGCATACAAAGCACGAGTTTTGGCTACTGGAACCATTTCTTTGTTTTTCGCAACAAACATGCCCAATCCACTACTTTAAGTCCAAAACTCATGTTTGGTGTGGTTTCGCACAATTTCGTTGCCGCACGTCCCCAATTCCGAAAACTGGTGTCGGGGTGCATACAAAGCACGAGTTTTTGCCACCGGAACCGTTTCTTCGTTTTTCGCAACGAACATGCCAAATCCACTACATTAGGTCCAAAACTTACGTTTGGGGGGGTTTCGCGTAATTTCGTTGCCGCACATCACACATTCCGAAAACGGGTGTCGGGGTGCATACAAGGCACGAGTTTTGGCCACAGGAACCATTTCTCCGTTTTTCTCAACGAACATGCCCAATCCACTATTTTAGGTCCAAAACTCATGTTTGGGGTGGTTTCGCGCAATTTCGTTGCCGCACGTCACCATTCCGAAAACGGGTGTCGAGGTGCATACAAAGCACGAGTTTTGGCCACCGGAACTGTTTCTTCGTTTTTCACAATAAACATGCCAAATCCACTACATTAGGTCCAAAACTTATGTTTGGGGTGGTTTCGCGCAATTTCGTTTCCGCACATCACACATTCCGAAAATGGGTGTCGGGGTGCAAGCACGAGTTTTGGCCACCGGAACCATTTCTTCGTTTTTCGCAACGAACATGCCCAATCCACTACTTTAGGTCCAAAACTCTTGTTTGGGTGGTTTCGCGCAATTTCGTTGCCGCACGTCACACATTCCGAAAACGGGTGTCTCGGTGCATACAAAGCACGAATTTTGGCCACCGGAACCATTTCTTCGTTTTTTGCAACGAACATGCCCAATCCACTACTTTAGTTCCAAAACTCATGTTTGGGGTGGTTTCGCGCAATTTCGTTGCCACACGTCACACATTCCGAAAACGGGTGTCGGGGTGCATACAAAGCACGAGTTTTGGCCACCGGAACCATTTCTTTGTTTTTCGCAACAAACATGCCCGTTCCACTACTTTAAGTCCAAAAAACTCATGTTTGGTGTGGTTTCGCGCAATTTCGTTTCCGCACGTCGCCAATTCCGAAAACTGGTGTCGGGGTGCATACAAAGCACGAGTTTTTGCCACCGGGACCGTTTCTTCATTTTTCGCAACGAACATGCCAAATCCACTACATTAGGTCCAAAACTTATGTTTGGGGTGGTTTCGCATAATTTCGTTGCCGCACATCGCACAATCCGAAAACGGGTGTCGGGGTGCATACAAGGCACGAGTTTTGGCCACTGGAACCATTTCTCCGTTTTTCACAACGAACATGCCCAATCCACTACTATAGGTCCAAAACTCATGTTTGGGGTGGTTTCGCGCAATTTCGTTGCCGCACGTCACACATTCCGAAAACGGGTGTCGGGGTGCATACAAAGCACGAGTTTTGGCCATCGGAACCATTTCTTTGTTTTTCGCAACAAACATGCCCAATCAGTACTTTAGGTCCAAAACTCATGTTTGGGGTTGCTTCGCGCAATTTCGTTGCCGCACGTCACCCATTCCAAAAACTGGTGTCGGGGTGCATACAAAGCAAAGTTTTTGCCACTGGAACCATTTCTTCGTTTTTCACAACGAACATGCCCAATCCACTACTTTAGGTCCAAAACTCATGTTTGGGGTGGTTTCGCGCAATTTCGTTGCCGCACGTCACCCATTCCGAAAACGGGTGTCGAGGTGCATACAAAGCACGAGTTTTGGCCACCGGAACTGTTTCTTCGTTTTTCACAACAAACATGTCCAATCCACTACTTTAGGTCCAAACCTCATGTTTTGGGTGATTTCACGCAATATCATTGCCGCACGTCTCCCATTCCGAAAATGGGTGTCGATGTGCATACAAAGCACGAGTTTTTGCCGCCGTAACCATTTCTTCGTTTTTCGCAACGAACATGCCCAATCCACTAATTTAGGTCCAAAACTCATGTTTGGGGTGGTTTCGCGCAATTTTGTTGCCGCACGTCACACATTTTGAAAACGGGTGTCGGGGTGCATACGAAGCACGAGTTTTGGCCACAGAAACCATATCTTCGTTTTTCGCAACGAACATGTCCAACATGTCCAATCCACAACTTTAGGTCCAAAACTCATGTTTGGGGTGGTTTCGCGCAATTTCGTTGCCGCACGTCACACATTCCGAAAACGGGTGTCGTGGTGCATACAAAGCACGAGTTTTGGCCATCGGAACCATTTCTTTGTTTTTCGCAACAAACATGCCCAATCCACTACTTTAGGTCCAAAACTCATGTTTGGGGTGGCTTCGCGCAATTTCGTTGCCGCACGTCACCCATTCCAAAAACTGGTGTCGGGGTGCATACAAAGCAAAATTTTTGCCACTGGAACCATTTCTTTGTTTTTCGCAACGAACATGCCAAATCCAGTATATTAGGTCCAAAACTTATATTTGGGGTGGTTTCGCGCAATTTCGTTGCGCACGTCACCCATTCCGAAAACGGGTGTCGGGTGCATACAAAGCACGAGTTTTGGCTACCGGAACCATTTCTTCGTTTTTCGCAACGAACATGCCCAATCCACTACTTTAGGTCCAAAACTCATGTTTGGGGTCGTTTCGCGCAATTTCGTTGCTGCACGTCACCCATTCCGAAAACGAGTGTCGGGTGCATACAAAGTATGAGTTTTGGCCACCGGAACCATTTCTTCGTTTTTCGCAGCGAACATGCCCAATCCACTACTTTAGGTTCAAAACTCATGTTTGGAGTGGTTTCGCGCAATTTCGTTGCCACACGTCACCCATTCCGAAAACGGGTGTCGGGGTGCATACAAAGCACGAGTTTGTGCCACCAGAACCATTTCTTTGTTTTTCGCAACGAACATGCCCAATCCACTACTTTAGGACCAAAACTCATGTTTGGGGTGGTTTCGCGCAATTTCGTTGCCGCACGTCACCCATTCCGAAAACGGGTGTCGGGGATACAAAGCACGAGTTTTGGCCACCGGAACCATTTCTTTGTTTTTCACAATGAACATGCCCAATCCACTACTTTACGTCCAAAACTTTTGTTTGGGGTGGTTTCGCGCAATTTCGTTGCCGCACGTCATCCATTCCGAAAACGGGTGTCGGGGATACAAAGCACGAGTTTTTGCAACCGGAACCGTTTCTTCGTTTTTCGCAACGAATATGCCAAATCCACTAGATTAAGTCCAAAACTCATGTTCGGGGTGGTTTCACGCAATTTCATTGCCGCACGTCACACATTACGAAAACGGGTGTCGGGGTGGATACAAAGCACGAGTTTTGGCCACCGAAACCATTTCTTCGTTTCTCGCAACGAACATGCCCAATCCACTACTTTAGGTCCAAAACTCATGTTTCGGTGGTTTTGCGCAATTTCGTAGCCGCACGTCACGCATTCCGAAAACAGGTGTCTAGGTGCATACAAAGCACGAGTTTTGGCCACCGGAACTATTTCTTCGTTTTTCGCAACGAACATGCCCAATCCACTACTTTAGGTTCAAAACTCATGTTTGGGATGGTTTCACGCAATTTTGTTGACGCACGTCACACATTCCGAAAACGGGTGTCGGGGTGCATACAAAGCACGAGTTTTGGCCACTGGAACCATTTCTTTGTTTTTCGCAACAAACATGCCCAATCCACTACTTTAAGTCCAAAACTCATGTTTGGTGTGGTTTCGCGCAATTTCGTTGCCGCACGTCACCACTTCCGAAAACTGGTGTCGGGGTGCATACAAAGCCCGAGTTTTTTTCCACCGGAACCGTTTCTTCGTTTTTCGCAACGAACATGCCAAACCAACTACATTAGGTCCAAAACTTATGTTTGGGGTGGTTTCGCGCAATTTCGTTGCCGCACATCACACATTCCGAAAACGGGTGTCGGGGTGCATACAAAGAACGAGTTTTGGCCACCGGAACCATTTCTTCGTTTTTCGCAACAAACATGCCCAATCCACTACTTTAGCTCCAAAACTCATGTTTGGGTGGTTTCGCGCAATTTCGTTGCCGCACGTCACACATTCCGAAAACGGGTGTCGGGGTGCATACAAAACACGAGTTTTGGCCATCGAAACCATTTCTTTGTTTTTCGCAACAAACATGCCCAATCCACTACTTTAGGTCCAAAACTCATGTTTGGGGTGGTTTCGCGCAATTTCGTTGCCGCACGTCACCCATTCTTAAAACTGGTGTCGGGGTATATACAAAGCACAAGTTTTTGCCACTGGAACCATTTCTTCGTTTTTCGCAATGAACATGCCAAATCCAGTATATTAGGTCTAAAACTTATATTTGGGGTGGTTTCACGTAATTTCGTTGCAGCACGTCACCCATTCCGAAAACGGGTGTCGGGTGCATACAAAGCACGAGTTTTGGCCACCGGATCCATTTCTTCGTTTTTCGCAACGAACATGCCCAATCCACTACTTTAGGTCTAAAACTCATGTTTGGGGTGGTTTCACGCAATTTCGTTGCCGCACGTCACACATTCCGAAAACGGGTGTCGGGGTGCATACAAAGAACGAGTTTTGGCCATCGGAACTATTTCTTTGTTTTTCACAACAAACATGCCCAATGCACTACTTTAAGTCCAAAACTCATGTTCGGGGTGCATAGAAAGCACAAGTTTTTGCCACTGGAACCATTTCTTCGTTTTTCGCAACGAACATGCCAAATCCAGTATATTAGGTCCAAAACATATATTTGGCGTGGTTTCGCGCAATTTCGTTGCAGCACGTCACCCATTCCGAAAACGGGTGTCGGGTGCATACAAAGCACGAGTTTTGGCCACGAGAACCATATCTTCGTTTTTCGCAACGAACATGCCCAATCCACTACATTAGGTCCAAAACTCATGTTTGGGGTCGTTTCGCGCAATTTCGTTGCCGCACGTCACCCATTCCGAAAACGGGTGTCGGGAGCATACAAAGCATGAGTTTTGGCCACGAGAACCATTTCTTCGTTTTTCGCAGCGAACATGCGCAATCCACTACTTTAGGTCCAAAACTCATGTTTGGAGTGGTTTAGCGCAATTTCGTTGCCGCACGTCACCCATTCCGAAAACAAGTGTCGGGGTGCATACAAAGCACGAGTTTTTGCGACCGGAACCATTTCTTTGTTTTTCGCAACGAACATGCCCAATCCACAACTTTAGATCCAAAACTCATGTTTGGGGTTGTTTCGCGCAATTTTGTTGCCGCACGTCACCCATTCCGAAAACTGGTGTCGGGGTGCATAGAAAGCACGAGTTTTGGCCACCATAACCATTTCATCGTTTTTCGCATCGAACATGCTCAATCCACTACATTAGGTCCAAAACTCATGTTTGGGGTGGTTTCACGCAATTTTGTTGCCACACGTCACCCATTCCGGAAACGGGTGTCGGGGTGCATACAAAGCACGAGTTTTTGCCACCTGAACCGTTTCTTCGTTTTTCGCAACGAACAAGCCAAATCCTATTAGGTCCAAAACTCATGTTTGGGGTGGTTTCGTGCAATTTCGTTGCCGCACGTCACCCATTCCGAAAACGGGTGTCGGGGTGCATACAAAGCACGAGTTTTTGCCACGGGAACCATTTCTTAGTTTTTCACAACGAACATGCCCAATGCACAACTTTAGGTTCAAAACTCATGTTTGGGGTGGTTTCGAGCAATTTCATTGCCGCTCATCACCCATTTCGAAAACGAGTGCCCAATCAACTACTCTAGGTCCAAAACTCATGTTTGGGGTGGTTTCGCGCAATTTCGTTTCCGCACGTCTCCAATTCTGAAAACTGTTGTCGAGGTGCTTACAAAGCACGAGTTTTGGCCACCAGAACCATTTCATCGTTTTTCGCAACGAACATGCCCAATCCACTGCATTAGGTCCAAAACTCATGTTTGGGGTGGTTTCACGCAATTTCGTTGCCACACGTCACCCATTCCGAAAACGGGTGTCGGGGTGCATACAAAGCATGAGTTTTTGCCACCTCAACCGTTTCTTCGTTTTTCGCAACGAACATGCCAAATCCACTACATTAGGTCCAAAACTTATATTTGGGGTGGTTTCGCGCAATTTCGTTGCCGCACATCACACATTCCGAAAACGGGTGTCGGGGTGCATACAAAGCACGAGTTTTGGCCACCGGAACCATTTCTTCGTTTTTCGCAACGAACATGCCCAATCCACTACTTTAGCTCCAAAACTCATGTTTGGGTGGTTTCGCGCAATTTCGTTGCCGCACGTCACACATTCCGAAAACGGGTGCCGGGGTGCATACAAAACACGAGTTTTGGCCATCGAAACCATTTCTTTGTTTTTCGCAACAAACATGCCCAATCCACTACTTTAGGTCCAAAACTCATGTTTAGGGTGGTTTCGCGCAATTTCGTTGCCGCACGTCACACATTCCGAAAACGGGTGTCGGGGTGCATACAAAACACGAGTTTTGACCATCGAAACCATTTCTTTGTTTTTCGCAACAAACATGCCCAATCCACTACTTTAGGTCCAAAACTCATGTTCGGGGTGCTCTCGCGCAATTTCGTTGCCGCACGTCACCCTTTCTGAAAACTGGTGTCGGGGTGCATACAAAGCACGAGTTTTGGCCACCGGAACCATTTCTTCGTTTTTCGCAACGAACATGCCCAATCCACTACTTTAGCTCCAAAACTCATGTTTGGGTGGTTTCGCGCAATTTCGTTGCCGCACGTCACACATTCCGAAAATGGGTGTCGGGGTGCATACAAAACACGAGTTTTGGCCATCGAAACCATTTCTTTGTTTTTCGCAACAAACATGCCCAATCCACTACTTTAGGTCCAAAACTCATGTTTAGGGTGGTTTCGCGCAATTTCGTTGCCGCACGTCACACATTCCGAAAACGGGTGTCGGGGTGCATACAAAACACGAGTTTTGACCATCGAAACCATTTCTTTGTTTTTCGCAACAAACATGCCCAATCCACTACTTTAGGTCCAAAACTCATGTTCGGGGTGGTTTCACGCAATTTCGTTGCCGCACGCCACACATTCCGAAAACGGGTGTCGGGGTGCATACAAAGCACGAGTTTTGGCCACTGGAACCATTTCTTTGTTTTTCGCAACAAACATGCCCAATCCACTACTTTAAGTCCAAAACTCATGTTTGGTGTGGTTTCGCGCAATTTCGTTGCCGCACGTCACCAATTCCGAAAACTGGTGTCGGGGTGCATACAAAGCACGAGTTTTTGCCACCGGAACCGTTTCTTCGTTTTTCGCAACGAACATGCCAAATCCACTACATTAGGTCCAAAACTTATGTTTGGGGTGGTTTCGCGCAATTTCGTTGCCGCACATCACACATTCCGAAAACGGGTGTCGGGGTGCATACAAAGCACGAGTTTTGGCCACCGGAACCATTTCTTCGTTTTTCGCAACGAACATGCCCAATCCACTACTTTAGCTCCAAAACTCATGTTTGGGTGGTTTCGCGCAATTTCGTTGCCGCACGTCACTCATTCCGAAAACGGGTGTCGGGGTGCACACAAAACACGAGTTTTGGCCATCGAAACCATTTCTTTGTTTTTCGCAACAAACATGCCCAATCCACTACTTTAGGCCCAAAACTCATGTTTGGGGTGGTTTCGCGCAATTTCGTTGCCGCACGTCACCCGTTCTGAAAACTGGTGTCGGGGTGCATACAAAGCACAAGTTTTTGCCACTGGAACCATTTCTTCGTTTTTCGCAATGAACATGCCAAATCCAGTATATTAGGTCCAAAACATATATTTGGGGTGGTTTCGCGTAATTTCATTGCAGCACGTCACCCATTCCGAAAACGGGTGTCGGGTGCATACAAAGCACGAGTTTTGGCCACCGGAACCATTTCTTCGTTTTTCGCAACGAGCATGCCGAATCCACTACTTTAGGTCTAAAACTCATGTTTGGGGTGGTTTCACGCAATTTCGTTGCCGCACGTCACACATTCCGAAAACGGGTGTCGGGGTGCATACAAAGCACGAGTTTTGGCCATCGGAACTATTTCTTTGTTTTTCGCAACAAACATGCCCAATGCACTACTTTAAGTCCAAAACTCATGTTTGGGGTGGTTTAGCGCAATTTCGTTGCCGCACGTCACCCATTCCGAAAACAGGTGTCGGGGTGCATAGAAAGCACGAGTTTTTGCGACCGGAACCATTTCTTTGTTTTTCGCAACGAACATGCCCAATCCACAACTTTAGATCCAAAACTCATGTTTGGGGTTGTTTCGCGCAATTTTGTTGCCGCACGTCACCCATTCCGAAAACTGGTGTCGGGGTGCATAGAAAGCACGAGTTTTGGCCACCATAACCATTTCATCGTTTTTCGCATCGAACATGCTCAATCCACTACATTAGGTCCAAAACTCATGTTTAGGGTGGTTTCACGCAATTTTGTTGCCACACGTCACCCATTCCGGAAACGGGTGTCGGGGTGCATACAAAGCACGAGTTTTTGCCACCTGAACCGTTTCTTCGTTTTTCGCAACGAACAAGCCAAATCCTATTAGGTCCAAAACTCATGTTTGGGGTGGTTTCGTGCAATTTCGTTGCCGCACGTCACCCATTCCGAAAACGGGTGTCGGGGTGCATACAAAGCACGAGTTTTTGCCACGGGAACCATTTCTTAGTTTTTCACAACGAACATGCCCAATGCACAACTTTAGGTTCAAAACTCATGTTTGGGGTGGTTTCGAGCAATTTCATTGCCGCTCGTCACCCATTTCGAAAACGAGTGCCCAATCAACTACTCTAGGTCCAAAACTCATGTTTGGGGTGGTTTCGCGCAATTTCGTTTCCGCACGTCTCCAATTCTGAAAACTGTTGTCGAGGTGCTTACAAAGCACGAGTTTTGGCCACCAGAACCATTTCATCGTTTTTCGCAACGAACATGCCCAATCCACTGCATTAGGTCCAAAACTCATGTTTGGGGTGGTTTCACGCAATTTCGTTGCCACACGTCACCCATTCCGAAAACGGGTGTCGGGGTGCATACAAAGCATGAGTTTTTGCCACCTCAACCGTTTCTTCGTTTTTCGCAACGAACATGCCAAATCCACTACATTAGGTCCAAAACTTATATTTGGGGTGGTTTCGCGCAATTTCGTTGCCGCACATCACACATTCCGAAAACGGGTGTCGGGGTGCATACAAAGCACGAGTTTTGGCCACCGGAACCATTTCTTCGTTTTTCGCAACGAACATGCCCAATCCACTACTTTAGCTCCAAAACTCATGTTTGGGTGGTTTCGCGCAATTTCGTTGCCGCACGTCACACATTCCGAAAACGGGTGTCGGGGTGCATACAAAACACGAGTTTTGGCCATCGAAACCATTTCTTTGTTTTTCGCAACAAACATGCCCAATCCACTACTTTAGGTCCAAAACTCATGTTTAGGGTGGTTTCGCGCAATTTTGTTGCCGCACGTCACACATTCCGAAAACGGGTGTCGGGGTGCATACAAAACACGAGTTTTGACCATCGAAACCATTTCTTTGTTTTTCGCAACAAACATGCCCAATCCACTACTTTAGGTCCAAAACTCATGTTCGGGGTGCTCTCGCGCAATTTCGTTGCCGCACGTCACCCTTTCTGAAAACTGGTGTCGGGGTGCATACAAAGCACGAGTTTTGGCCACCGGAACCATTTCTTCGTTTTTCGCAACGAACATGCCCAATCCACTACTTTAGCTCCAAAACTCATGTTTGGGTGGTTTCGCGCAATTTCGTTGCCGCACGTCACACATTCCGAAAATGGGTGTCGGGGTGCGTACAAAACACGAGTTTTGGCCATCGAAACCATTTCTTTGTTTTTCGCAACAAACATGCCCAATCCACTACTTTAGGTCCAAAACTCATGTTTAGGGTGGTTTCGCGCAATTTCGTTGCCGCACGTCACACATTCCGAAAACGGGTGTCGGGGTGCATACAAAACACGAGTTTTGACCATCGAAACCATTTCTTTGTTTTTCGCAACAAACATGCCCAATCCACTACTTTAGGTCCAAAACTCATGTTCGGGGTGGTTTCACGCAATTTCGTTGCCGCACGCCACACATTCCGAAAACGGGTGTCGGGGTGCATACAAAGCACGAGTTTTGGCCACTGGAACCATTTCTTTGTTTTTCGCAACAAACATGCCCAATCCACTACTTTAAGTCCAAAACTCATGTTTGGTGTGGTTTCGCGCAATTTCGTTGCCGCACGTCACCAATTCCGAAAACTGGTGTCGGGGTGCATACAAAGCACGAGTTTTTGCCACCGGAACCGTTTCTTCGTTTTTCGCAACGAACATGCCAAATCCACTACATTAGGTCCAAAACTTATGTTTGGGGTGGTTTCGCGCAATTTCGTTGCCGCACATCACACATTCCGAAAACGGGTGTCGGGGTGCATACAAAGCACGAGTTTTGGCCACCGGAACCATTTCTTCGTTTTTCGCAACGAACATGCCCAATCCACTACTTTAGCTCCAAAACTCATGTTTGGGTGGTTTCGCGCAATTTCGTTGCCGCACGTCACTCATTCCGAAAACGGGTGTCGGGGTGCACACAAAACACGAGTTTTGGCCATCGAAACCATTTCTTTGTTTTTCGCAACAAACATGCCCAATCCACTACTTTAGGCCCAAAACTCATGTTTGGGGTGGTTTCGCGCAATTTCGTTGCCGCACGTCACCCGTTCTGAAAACTGGTGTCGGGGTGCATACAAAGCACAAGTTTTTGCCACTGGAACCATTTCTTCGTTTTTCGCAATGAACATGCCAAATCCAGTATATTAGGTCCAAAACTTATATTTGGGGTGGTTTCGCGTAATTTCGTTGCAGCACGTCACCCATTCCGAAAACGGATGTCGGGTGCATACAAAGCACGAGTTTTGGCCACCGGAACCATTTCTTCGTTTTTCGCAACGAGCATGCCGAATCCACTACTTTAGGTCTAAAACTCATGTTTGGGGTGGTTTCACGCAATTTCGTTGCCGCACGTCACACATTCCGAAAACGGGTGTCGGGGTGCATACAAAGCACGAGTTTTGGCCATCGGAACTATTTCTTTGTTTTTCGCAACAAACATGCCCAATGCACTACTTTAAGTCCAAAACTCATGTTTGGGGTGGTTTAGCGCAATTTCGTTGCCGCACGTCACCCATTCCGAAAACAGGTGTCGGGGTGCATAGAAAGCACGAGTTTTTGCGACCGGAACCATTTCTTTGTTTTTCGCAACGAACATGCCCAATCCACAACTTTAGATCCAAAACTCATGTTTGGGGTTGTTTCGCGCAATTTTGTTGCCGCACGTCACCCATTCCGAAAACTGGTGTCGGGGTGCATAGAAAGCACGAGTTTTGGCCACCATAACCATTTCATCGTTTTTCGCATCGAACATGCTCAATCCACTACATTAGGTCCAAAACTCATGTTTAGGGTGGTTTCACGCAATTTTGTTGCCACACGTCACCCATTCCGGAAATGGGTGTCGGGGTGCATACAAAGCACGAGTTTTTGCCACCTGAATCGTTTCTTCGTTTTTCGCAACGAACAAGCCAAATCCTATTAGGTCCAAAACTCATGTTTGGGGTGGTTTCGTGCAATTTCGTTGCCGCACGTCACCCATTCCGAAAACGGGTGTCGGGGTGCATACAAAGCACGAGTTTTTGCCACGGGAACCATTTCTTAGTTTTTCACAACGAACATGCCCAATGCACAACTTTAGGTTCAAAACTCATGTTTGGGGTGGTTTCGAGCAATTTCATTGCCGCTCGTCACCCATTTCGAAAACGAGTGCCCAATCAACTACTCTAGGTCCAAAACTCATGTTTGGGGTGGTTTCGCGCAATTTCGTTTCTGATGTGCACCCGTTGGGTGATTGCCCGATCTTTCGATGAGAGGGTGTGGAATAACTCGATTGGGGGAGGAGACGACGTTCACGGCCCGACTACAGCCTTCCAAAGACGCTGCGCCTTAGCAACCGATACACCACCTCCTATGGCTGTCACGATCTTGTGGAGCGTGACACCCTGGCCACTAGGGCACTCGTCCTGCAAGCAATCGAAGAACTAGCAAGAACAAGTAGAACAAGTACTGAATTACCAGATCTAAATGTAGGTTTCAAAATCAAACTCCAATATGGTGGGGTTGCGAAGACAAGAAGACGGGCGGCTGATCTAGCACGCGCGCTTACAAGCAAGTAGCGAGAGCTAAACTTGATCTAAACAAAACCCGCTGTTCTTGGTGGCGGCTAGGGGGTTTATAAACATGGGAGGACGACCACAAGGGTGTTGGGGTCGTGCTGCAACCCTAGGATGCATCCCTAATGGACCTAACTTGATACACGACCCATTGGGCCAAAATAGGGTGACGCAGCACCATGGGCAGAAAAGGCAGGAAATGTTTCGGTAAGAAAACAATGATTACGGCGGCCTCAGAACAGATATGACTATAATTCCGGATCCATATGAAAGTAGACTTGATAAGCTTTCCACGTTGTGCTTGAACATTCCAATCCGAGCCCGCATCTGACCGTGGTGACCGTCACAAGTTGGTGTTCTTCTGCAGTCCGAATCCAGCATGTTCAAATCCTTTTCCCTTTCGGTCTTCTCCCTGATTCCTAAGCAAAACAAGAGTGCACGGGTCTCCATGGTCTAAATATGATGGACATGAACTCAAGAGTGTAATCACCTGATGGTTGAGTTGACGAGCACGAGCGCGAGTAATGGGACCAGAAATTGGTACTTGTATTGGTATAGATGCATCAGTAGTGTGGATGTCTTCATCATTCTCCCCTTCTTGCATTTGAGTCGTCCTCGACTCAAGCTCAACTTCCTCTCCCAAGTAGGGCTTTAAATCTGCAATGTTAAATGTGGGGCTAACCCCAAAGTCTGCAGGCAGATCTAGCCTATATGCATTGTCGTTAATTTTCTCTAGCACTTTAAACGGTCCATCGGCTCGAGGCAACAATTTAGATTTTCGTAATTCAGGAAACCTTTCCTTTCTCAAATGCAACCAAACTAAATCTCCAGGTTCAAAATTTATTTCCTTTCTACCTTTATCACTAGCAAACTTATATCTAGCATTCATACGCTCTATGTTTTCTTTAGTAGTTTCATGCAGTTTTAACATCAATTCAGCACGCCTAGTAGCATCAAAATTTAGTTTTTCAGAAGATGGCAAAGGCATTAAATCAATAGGAGCACGAGGCAACAAACCATATACAATCTGAAATGGGCACATCTTTGTAGTAGAATGCAATGATCGATTATAAGCAAATTCAACATGAGGCAAACAGTCCTCCCACATCTTAATATTCTTCTTTAGAATTGCCCTTAACATAGTAGACAAAGTTCTATTCACAACTTCAGTTTGACCATCAGTTTGAGGATGACATGTAGTAGAAAATAAAAGCTTAGTCCCCAATTTTGCCCACAAAGTCCTCCAAAAATGACTAAGAAATTTAGCATCACGATCAAAAACGATTGTGTTGGGCACACCATGCAAGCGAACAATTTCACGAAAGAACAAATCAGCAATATGAGTAGCATCGTCAGTTTTATGACATGGTATGAAATGTGCCATCTTAGAAAATCTATCAACAACCACAAACACACTATCACGTCCCTTCCTAGTCCTAGGCAATCCCAGCACAAAATCCATAGAAATATCTTCCCAAGGAGCACTAGGAACGGGTAGAGGCAAATACAAACCGTGTGGATTTAACCGTGACTTCGCCTTTTGACATGTCGTGCAATGAGCAACCAATCTCACCACATCTCTTCTCATCTTGGGCCAAAAGAAATGACCAGCAAGTATGTCCTCCGTTTTCTTTGCTCCAAAATGTCCCATTAAGCCACCTCCATGTGCTTCCTGTAACAACAACAAACGAACAGAGCTAGCTGGAATGCATAGCTTGTTAGCTCTAAACACAAACCCATCACTAACGATATATTTGTTCCATCCTTTCCCATCTTTACAATGTAGCAACACATCTTTAAAATCAGCATCATGAACATATTGGTCTTTAATCGTCTCTAATCCAAAGATTTTGTAGTCAAGTTGATTCAGCAAAGTATATCTCCTAGACAAAGCGTCAGCAATGATATTCTCTTTTCCTTTCTTGTGCTTAATAACATAAGGAAACGATTCGATAAATTCAACCCACTTAGCATGTCTACGGTTCAGTTTTCCTTGACTACGAATATGTTTCAAAGATTCATGATCAGAATGAATAACAAACTCTTTGGGCCACAAATAATGCTGCCATGTTTCTAATGTTCGCACAAGAGCATATAATTCCTTATCATAAGTAGAATAATTTAGAACAGACCCACTCAATTTTTCACTAAAATATGCAACAGGTTTGCCTTCTTGTAACAAAACACCACCCAATCCAATTCCACTAGCATCACATTCAAGCTCAAAAGTCTTATTAAAATCAGGAAGTTGGAGGAGAGGTGCATGTGTCAACTTATCTTTCAGCACGTTGAAAGCGTGCTCTTGTACTTTGCCCCAACTAAAATGCACTCCCTTCTTCGTAAGCTCATTCAAAGGTGCAGCAATGGTGCTAAAGTCCTTCACAAAACGGCGATAGAAGCCAGCAAGTCCTAGGAAACTCCGCACCTGTGTGATAGTCTTTGGCATAGGCCATCCATGTATCGCTTCTAACTTGGCTTGATCAACCTCAATTCCCTGTGGAGTCACAACATAACCAAGAAACGAAACTCGATCGGTGCAAAATGTGCACTTCTCAAGGTTACCAAATAAACGTGCATCTCGTAAAGCATTAAAAACAGCACGCATGTGATCAACATGTTCATCTATAGATTTGCTGTAGATCAATATGTCATCAAAGTATACTACCACAAATTTTCCAATGAAGGCACACAAAACCTCGTTCATTAATCTCATGAAAGTGCTAGGTGCATTAGTTAACCCAAAAGGCATGACTAACCACTCATACAATCCGAACTTAGTTTTGAAAGCAGTTTTCCATTCATCTCCCAATTTCATACGAATCTGGTGGTACCCACTACGCAAATCAACTTTAGAAAAGACAATGGCACCACTCAATTCATCAAGCATATCATCTAAACGTGGAATAGGGTGTCGATAACGTATCGTGATATTATTAATAGCCCTACAATCAACACACATACGCCATGTTCCATCTTTTTTAGGCACTAAAATAACCGGAACAGCACACGGACTAAGAGACTCACGCACGTAACCTTTGTCGAGTAGTTCTTGCACTTGTCGCTGAATTTCTTTTGTTTCCTCTGGATTTGTCCAATATGGCGCACGATTTGGCAAAGATGCACCAGGAATAAGATCAATTTGGTGCTCAATCCCTCGTATAGGTGGCAGCCCCTCTGGTATCTCACTTGGAAATACATCAGAATACTCCTGCAAAATGTTAGTAATAACAGGAGGCAAAGAATGCTGCATATCTTGAATTGAAATCAAAGCATCCTTGCATACCAAGGCGTAGGCAACAGTAGTGGAAGCAAATAATTCATTAACATCAGTTTTTGTTGCAAGCAAGCAATGTCCTTTCAATTTTATCCCATCTTTGTTATTACCAACAGCTTTAATATTCTTGTTGTTCTCAGTTTTAGCTTTGGTAGCTTTAGCAACATCATCACGCACAATAGCCTCAGGAGACATGGGAAGCAAAATAATTTTCTTATCATGGTGTATGAGAGAATATTGATTTGATCTACCATGATGCATACAATCTGAATCAAATTGCCATGGTCTACCTAGCAGAATATTACAAGCATCCATAGGCACAACATCACAGTCAACAACATCACGATATGAACCAATAGCAAAATTAATTCGTACCAGCTTGGTTACCTTGACCTTACCACTATTGTTAAGCCATTGAATGTGATATGGATGCGGGTGCGGTTTGGTCGTAAGTGCAAGCTTCTCCACCATGTTGCTGCTAGCCAAGTTGTTGCAGCTACCTCCATCAATGATCAAACGACATGAACGCTCCTTAATGACACACTTTGTTTGAAACAATGTATGTCGCTGATTCTGCTCTGCCTTCTCCATTTGTGCACTAAGCACACGCTGTACAATGAGGCTCTCATAATGCTCTGCATCATCTGCACCAATCTGTTCTTCGGGTGGTTCCTTAGTGCCTGCATCATCAGCCGCAAGCAAAGCAAGTGTAGCTTCATCCAAATCACTAGCAGAGGAATACCCACCATCGTCTTTTACCACCAAAACACGCTGATTAGGACAATCACGCTGCACGTGTCCATAGCCCTTGCATCGATAACACAGAACATCTCTTGTTCTACCTGTGGAAGCTACTGAAGAGGCACTACCTGCGGGTTTCTGGGCAGATTTGGTTGCTGAATTTGTGGAAGATGCACGTGGTTTGTCGCTGGAGGAAGGCGGGGGTGCTGGTCGACTTGGCGAGGGAGTTGGTGCTGGTGTACGGCCGGTCATGGACGTAGTCGTGCGCTGTTGCCATGGTGTAGATTTTCCTGCAGAAACATTAGACCTTGCACTAGCACGTCGTCCCTGCACTTCCCTTTCAGCTTTGCAAGCAAGATGAAACAATCGGGTTACATTAGCATAATCTTTATAAGCAAGGATGTCCTGAATTTCCCTATTTAACCCGCCCAAAAATCTAGCCATAGCAGATTCCTCACCCTCCTCTATGTTACAACGCAGCATACCCATTTGTAATTCCTGATAATATTCTTCTACACTTTTAGTACCCTGTCTCAATTGTTGCAACTTGTGTAACATATCACGTGCATAATAAGAAGGAACAAATCTAGCCCGCATGACCCGTTTCAACGCATCCCAAGTTTGTGGCATGTTATTAGGATTCTTCTTACCATGTTCTATCCACCAAACAGAAGCAAAATCAGTAAACTCACTAGTAGCAGCTCTAACCCGCGCATTCTCAGGAAATTCATGGCATGCAAACTTTTGATCAACCGCAATCTCCCAAGTAATGTAAGCATCAGGGTCATATTTACCATCAAAAGGAGGTATTTTAAATTTAACCTTACTAAAAGCATCATCATTACCATGTACCTCATGTCGGCGAAAACCACCCATACCTCTACGGTTAGTACGTAGTCGCCGGCGATTAGGTGCTTCTTGGTCATCTTGTTCAGTATCAGCAACATAGTCATCCCAGTTACCTTCGGCGCCCTCATCACGCCCACCATTGATATTAGCATGCATCTCATCAAACCGCCTCAAGAGTGCGACAAGGCTCTTGTCAATATGAGCAACTGTCATTTCCACATTTGCAAGTTTGGTGTTTGTGTCGATCTGTGTGGCCTCCAATTGCCCCATCTTTTCATTCGTCACCTGCATGTCATTATCAAGACCTTCCGTGTGCGTCTTCACCAGCCTTACAAAGTGTTGTATGATACCCTTGGTGCGAGGAGAGTGTGGCATATTACGAGAAGCATCATCAACCTCCAATCCTGCCATGGTTAGACGAACAGAGGCAACAAGAAAAAAAAACGTGAAGGAATGAAAACTCTACAACTATTAGGATGTAGCTACTGCAAGGCGCTCACTCTCAACCTGCCACACAAGCTCTTACCAATTCTTACCTTGCACAACAGGAGGGGTCAGCAACCAACAAGTCTGCAACCGTGGAATAAGTGTATCGGTGCCGCAGCAACACGACCTGTCAAACTGTAGTCGAAATATGTAGAGTTGTAGGTGGGCTGAAGCAAGGAATACACTAGTACCACGTTAGTTACAAAAGCAAGCTGAATAATCGTTCAACGGTGGTACTGTGCTGGTCCTAGGCTAAACCATGCTAGAGACGTGAGCCTAGGCACAAAGGTAGTCACTGAAAAAGAACAACTAGCACAGCACAAAGAGAAACAACAGATTTAGAGATTCAGCCCCCTTCTTCTTCTTTTCCCTTTTTTTTCTATTCTTTTTTTTCTTCTTCTTCTGCTTTTTTTTTGCAGGGGCCTAAACCTTTTTTTTTCACTATGACAACCCAAACAATAAAGATATTGCTAACAGCCCCTTTAAATCAGATTTAACAAATCTTGTTAATATAGAAAGTCCAGAAATCTCTACGATGATTGCGGAGCGCTCAGAACGAATTTTGAGATAAGGTCAGATCCGTTGGAAAGAAGATAAGATAAGCTTTCCAGATTGTATTTAAACTTCCAAATCGGATATGATATGTATCCGTGGTGGCAAAAACGAACCAGAGATGTTTTTGGTGATGGTGGATCTCGTGGTGACCAAAACGTGGTAGAACTCAAAACTCTAAAGGAATAAACTAAGACCAGCAACTCGACACAACCGATGCAACCAAAAACTCAACAAGCCCTAACTAAGTAGTACTAGTAAATGCTCAATGGTTTATAGGATTGCGGTAAAACTAATCTACTATTTTTTTTGGCTTTTTCTGGACTATAGGAGATAAGAAAACAGCGAAGAAAAGTAAATCTCTCACCGATAAACCTTGCTCTGATACCAACTGATGTGCACCCGTTGGGTGATTGCCCGATCTTTCGATGAGAGGGTGTGGAATAACTCGATTGGGGGAGGAGACGACGTTCACGGCCCGACTACAGCCTTCCAAAGACGCTGCGCCTTAGCAACCGATACACCACCTCCTATGGCTGTCACGATCTTGTGGAGCGTGACACCCTGGCCACTAGGGCACTCGTCCTGCAAGCAATCGAAGAACTAGCAAGAACAAGTAGAACAAGTACTGAATTACCAGATCTAAATGTAGGTTTCAAAATCAAACTCCAATATGGTGGGGTTGCGAAGACAAGAAGACGGGCGGCTGATCTAGCACGCGCGCTTACAAGCAAGTAGCGAGAGCTAAACTTGATCTAAACAAAACCCGCTGTTCTTGGTGGCGGCTAGGGGGTTTATAAACATGGGAGGACGACCACAAGGGTGTTGGGGTCGTGCTGCAACCCTAGGATGCATCCCTAATGGACCTAACTTGATACACGACCCATTGGGCCAAAATAGGGTGACGCAGCACCATGGGCAGAAAAGGCAGGAAATGTTTCGGTAAGAAAACAATGATTACGGCGGCCTCAGAACAGATATGACTATAATTCCGGATCCATATGAAAGTAGACTTGATAAGCTTTCCACGTTGTGCTTGAACATTCCAATCCGAGCCCGCATCTGACCGTGGTGACCGTCACAAGTTGGTGTTCTTCTGCAGTCCGAATCCAGCATGTTCAAATCCTTTTCCCTTTCGGTCTTCTCCCTGATTCCTAAGCAAAACAAGAGTGCACGGGTCTCCATGGTCTAAATATGATGGACATGAACTCAAGAGTGTAATCACCTGATGGTTGAGTTGACGAGCACGAGCGCGAGTAATGGGACCAGAAATTGGTACTTGTATTGGTATAGATGCATCAGTAGTGTGGATGTCTTCATCAGTTTCCGCACGTCTCCAATTCTGAAAACTGTTGTCGAGGTGCTTACAAAGCACGAGTTTTTGCCACCAGAACCATTTCATCGTTTTTCGCAACGAACATGCCCAATCCACTGCATTAGGTCCAAAACTCATGTTTGGGGTGGTTTCACGCAATTTCGTTGCCACACGTCACCCATTCCGAAAACGGGTGTCGGGGTGCATACAAAGCATGAGTTTTTGCCACCTCAACCGTTTCTTCGTTTTTCGCAACGAACATGCCAAATCCACTACATTAGGTCCAAAACTTATATTTGGGGTGGTTTCGCGCAATTTCGTTGCCGCACATCACACATTCCGAAAACGGGTGTCGGGGTGCATACAAAGCACGAGTTTTGGCCACCAGAACCATTTCTTCGTTTTTCGCAACGAACATGCCCAATCCACTACTTTAGCTCCAAAACTCATGTTTGGGTGGTTTCGCGCAATTTCGTTGCCGCACGTCACACATTCCGAAAACGGGTGTCGGGGTGCATACAAAACACGAGTTTTGGCCATCGAAACCATTTCTTTGTTTTTCGCAACAAACATGCCCAATCCACTACTTTAGGTCCAAAACTCATGTTTAGGGTGGTTTCGCGCAATTTCGTTGCCGCACGTCACACATTCCGAAAACGGGTGTCGGGGTGCATACAAAACACGAGTTTTGACCATCGAAACCATTTCTTTGTTTTTCGCAACAAACATGCCCAATCCACTACTTTAGGTCCAAAACTCATGTTCGGGGTGGTCTCGCGCAATTTCGTTGCCGCACGTCACCCTTTCTGAAAACTGGTCGGGGTGCATACAAAGCACGAGTTTTGGCCACCGGAACCATTTCTTCGTTTTTCGCAACGAACATGCCCAATCCACTACTTTAGCTCCAAAACTCATGTTTGGGTGGTTTCGCGCAATTTCGTTGCCGCACGTCACACATTCCGAAAATGGGTGTCGGGGTGCATACAAAACACGAGTTTTGGCCATCGAAACCATTTCTTTGTTTTTCACAACAAACATGCCCAATCCACTACTTTAGGTCCAAAACTCATGTTTAGGGTGGTTTCGCGCAATTTCGTTGCCGCACGTCACACATTCCGAAAACGGGTGTCGGGGTGCATACAAAACACGAGTTTTGACCATCGAAACCATTTCTTTGTTTTTCGCAACAAACATGCCCAATCCACTACTTTAGGTCCAAAACTCATGTTCGGGGTGGTTTCACGCAATTTCGTTGCCGCACGCCACACATTCCGAAAACGGGTGTCGGGGTGCATACAAAGCACGAGTTTTGGCCACTGGAACCATTTCTTTGTTTTTCGCAACAAACATGCCCAATCCACTACTTTAAGTCCAAAACTCATGTTTGGTGTGGTTTCGCGCAATTTCGTTGCCGCACGTCACCAATTCCGAAAACTGGTGTCGGGGTGCATACAAAGCACGAGTTTTTGCCACCGGAACCTTTTCTTCGTTTTTCGCAACGAACATGCCAAATCCACTACATTAGGTCCAAAACTTATGTTTGGGGTGGTTTCGCGCAATTTCGTTGCCGCACATCACACATTCCGAAAACGGGTGTCGGGGTGCATACAAAGCACGAGTTTTGGCCACCGGAACCATTTCTTCGTTTTTCGCAACGAATATGCCCAATCCACTACTTTAGCTCCAAAACTCATGTTTAGGTGGTTTCGCGCAATTTCGTTGCCGCACGTCACTCATTCCGAAAACGGGTGTCGGGGTGCACACAAAACACGAGTTTTGGCCATCGAAACCATTTCTTTGTTTTTCGCAACAAACATGCCCAATCCACTACTTTAGGTCCAAAACTCATGTTTGGGGTGGTTTCGCGCAATTTCGTTGCCGCACGTCACCCGTTCTGAAAACTGGTGTCGGGGTGCATACAAAGCACAAGTTTTTGCCACTGGAACCATTTCTTCGTTTTTCGCAATGAACATGCCAAATCCAGTATATTAGGTCCAAAACTTATATTTGGGGTGGTTTCGCGTAATTTCGTTGCAGCACGTCACCCATTCCGAAAACGGGTGTCGGGTGCATACAAAGCACGAGTTTTGGCCACCGGAACCATTTCTTCGTTTTTCGCAACGAGCATGCCGAATCGACTACTTTAGGTCTAAAACTCATGTTTGGGGTGGTTTCACGCAATTTCGTTGCCGCACGTCACACATTCCGAAAACGGGTGTCGGGGTGTATACAAAGCACGAGTTTTGGCCATCGGAACTATTTCTTTGTTTTTCGCAACAAACATGCCCAATGCACTACTTTAAGTCCAAAACTCATGTTTGGGGTGGTTTCGCGCAATTTCGTTGCCGCACGTCACCCATTCCGAAAACTGGTGTCCGGGTGCATAGAAAGCATAAGTTTTTGCCACTGGAACCATTTCTTCGTTTTTCGCAACGAATATGCCAAATCCAGTATATTAGGTCTAAAACTTATATTTGGCGTGGTTTCGCGCAATTTCGTTACAGCACGTCACCCATTCTGAAACGGGTGTCGGGTGCATACAAAGCACGAGTTTTGGCCACCGGAACCATTTTTTCGTTTTTCGCAATGAACATGCCCAATCCACTACTTTAGGTCCAAAATTCATGTTTGGGGTCGTTTCGCGCAATTTCGTTGCCGCACGTCACCGATTCCGAAAACGGGTGTCGGGAGCATACAAAGCATGAGTTTTGGCCACGAGAACCATTTCTTCGTTTTTCGCAGCGAACATGCCCAATCCACTACTTTAGGTCCAAAACTTATGTTTGTGGTGGTTTCACGCAATTTCGTTGCCACACGTCACCCATTCCGGAAACGGGTGTCGGGGTGCATACAAAGCACGAGTTTTTGCCACCTGAACCGTTTCTTCGTTTTTCGCAACGAACAAGCCAAATCCAGTACATTAGGTCCAAAACTCATGTTTGGGGTGGTTTCGTGCAATTTCGTTGCCGCACGTCACCCATTCCGAAAACGGGTGTCGGGGTGCATACAAAGCACGAGTGTTTACCACCGGAACCATTTCTTAGTTTTTCACAACGAACATGCCCAATGCACAACTTTAGGTTCAAAACTCATGTTTGGTGTGGTTTCGCGCAATTTCGTTGCGGGTTTTTTTCCACCGGAACCACTTCTTCGTTTTTCGCAACGAACATGCCCAATCAACTACTCTAGGTCCAAAACTCATGTTTGGGGTGGTTTCGCGCAATTTCGTTGCCGCACGTCACCCATTCCGAAAATTGGTGTCGGGGTGCTTACAAAGCACGAGTTTTGGCCACCAGAACCATTTCATCGTTTTTCGCAACGAACATCCCCAATCCACTACATTCGGTCCAAAACTCATGTTTTGGGTGGTTTCACGCAATTTCGTTGCCACACGTCACCCATTCCGAAAACGGGTGTCGGGGCGCATACAAAGCACGAGTTTTTGGCACCTAAACCGTTTCTTCGTTTCTCGCAACGAACATGCCAAATCCAGTACATTAGGTCGAAAACTCATGTTTGGGGTGGTTTCGTGCAATTTCGTTACCGCACGTCACCCATTCCGAAAACGGGTGTCAGGGTGCATACAAAGCACGAGTTTTTGCCACCGGAACCATTTCTTAGTTTTTCACAACGAACATGCCCAATCCACAACTTTAGGTCCAAAACTCATGTTTGGGGTGGTTTCGCGCAATTTCGTTGCCGCACATCACACATTCCGAAAACGGGTGTCGGGGTGCATACAAAGCACGAGTTTTGGCCACCGGAACCATTTCTTTGTTTTTCGCAACGAACATGCCCAATCCACTACTTTAGCTCCAAAACTCATGTTTGGGTGGTTTCGCGCAATTTTGTTGCCGCACGTCACTCATTCCGAAAACGAGTGTCGGGGTGCATACAAAACACGAGTTTTGGCCATCGAATCCATTTCTTTGTTTTTCGCAACGAACATGCCCAATCCACTACTCTAGGTCCAAAACTCATGTTTGGGGTGGTTTCGCGCAATTTCGTTGCCGCACGTCACCCATTCTGAAAACTGGTGTCGGGGTGCATACAAAGCACAAGTTTTTGCCACTGGAACCATTTCTTCGTTTTTCGCAATGAACTTGCGAAATCCAGTATATTAGGTCCAAAACTAATATTTGGGGTGGTTTCGCGTAATTTTGTTGCAGCACGTCACCCATTACGAAAATGGGTGTCGGGTGCATACAAAGCACGAGTTTTGGCCACCGGAACCATTTCTTCGTTTTTCGCAACGAACATGCCCAATCCACTACTTTAGGTCTAAAACTCATGTTTGGGGTGGTTTCACGCAATTTCGTTGCCGCACGTCACACATTCCGAAAACGGGTGTCGGGGTGCATACAAAGCACGAGTTTTGGCCATCGGAACCATTTCTTTGTTTTTCGCAACAAACATGCCCAATGCACTACTGAAAGTAGCCTAGAGGGGGGTGAATAGGCTAATCTGAAAATTTTCACAACAAACTTCGAAAGATTGTTAGATACACAGTTCGACTGGTGCAGGCCGGTTCAACAGCTACGCACGCAAGTTGAACCACTCTGAACCAATCCAACTGTTTTAAAAACTTTAGACTAAAATCTACTCGAAAAGTATTTCGCAAGTTCTTGAGAGAAGTAAGATATAGCTAAGTGAGGATGAAAAGATGAATATGTAAAGGCTATTTTACTTCTAGATAAATTCTACGGAGAAATCTTTATGTCAATCTTGCAAGTAAAAATATCTCAAGTTGAAACAAGCAAGAACACAAGACACAAGATTTAATCCGAGGTTCGGCCACACCACAAAGGTGTCCTACTCCCCGTTGAGGAGCCCACAAAGGGCCGGGTCTTTTTCAACCCTAATCCTCCAAAAGCCGACCATAAAGGTCAAGGCAATCTCTTCTTATCTTAGCTCAAAGAGCGGGTGATACAAACTTGTTAGGGTCGTCCACAAATTTGGAGACTCCCAAGCAACCTCAAAGATCTTGAAACCTAGGGTTTCAAGAACACCAAGAAAGCACAAGAGGGGTTTGCACAAGCTCAAGTCTTTGAAAGAGAGATGGGAGAGGAAAACCAAATCGTGAGCACAAGCACAAACCTCACACCCAAGAGCTCCTCCAACAAGGTTGAATCTTGAGGAAGATTTAAGTGTGAGAGAGATGGAGAAATGAGTGCTTTGTCTCAAGTTAGGTGAGCAATAAATGAGTGAGTGTTCAGCCGTGTTGAAGAAGAGAGAGAGGGAGGGGTCTATTTATAGTCACGGCTCAAAAACTAGCCGTTTGACTAAAAAACCCGTTGAAAACCGGTTGAACCGCCCCCTAGGGCGGTTGAACCGCCCCCTGACAGGTCAGCAGACTGTCTGCCAGTCTGACTGCCAGACTGACTGGCAGACTGACCTACAGGCGGGACAGACAGGTCAGGACCGGTTGAACCGCCCCCCCAGGGCGGTTGAACCGCCCCTGGAGACCAGTTGAGCTGCCCCCCAGGACCAGTTCAGCTGGTCTAGACCAGAGAGTTTTGGAGAGAAAACCCCAGCTCAGCTGCCCGGGGGCAAGTTCAGCTGGGTATGGTCAAAGAGGTCCACAGCTGAAGTTGAAGTTCAGCTGGAGTTGAAAAAGTTCAACTCAGCTGAAGTCCAGCTCAGCTGAAAAGCTCAGCTGCAGCTGAAGAAGCTCATCACAGCTGAAGTTAAGTTCAGCTGGAAAGCTCAGCTGCAGTTGAAAAAGTTCAGCTGCTTTTCAGCAAGAACACTCTAGGTTTCTCAACCCTAACCATGGTCAACCAAATAATGTTAAAGGATTTTTGGTTTTCAAAAATAGCTTTTGAATTTGGGGACTTGAGCTATAGCAAACACCTGTACCTGTGCGAAAAAGAACAAGGAAGAATTACATCATGCAACACAAGATTTTACATAAATTTTATACGTCCGTTGCATGAAGTCCTTGGTGCTTCCTTAAGTTCCTGTTTCCTTTTAATCAAACACTGAGAACAAAAACTGTTAGTACCCTTATTTGTTTTGTCATTAAATCACCAAAACCCTCAGTTGGGGTTGATTGCACTTACAATCTCCCCCTTTTTGGTGATTGATGCCAAAACAATTAAGGTCAAAAGATATATATTTGCAATAGAAAATTTCTTTTGAATGATTGTATGTAGATGGCTCCCCCTAAATGTGTGCACGATTGTGAATCCAACGTCTTGACATAATATGTCATGTGAGCAACACATTTAGAGATAGTGACAACAACCATACTAAATACAATCATCCGAGGGGTGCAAGAGTGTCAAAACAGGAGTTGTGATGCACATGATTATCTCTAAACACATTATTTTTACTTCATAGCAGAGTAGTCATTACAAACTGATAGAACAAAAGATGATGGCCAGAAGACCATCATATTCCTTTGAATAACAATCCAACAGTTTTATTTCATACAACGGTAAAGTACAAGCCACAACAGTGGCCAAAAACGAAAATAATCCAAAAGAAAACCGAAAGAACCACGAACT
This sequence comes from Zea luxurians, assembly GCA_029449295.1. Taxonomy (NCBI): domain Eukaryota; kingdom Viridiplantae; phylum Streptophyta; class Magnoliopsida; order Poales; family Poaceae; genus Zea; species Zea luxurians. The sequence continues at coordinate 133,520 of JAOPSE010001050.1, forward strand.
AGAGATTGGATTTTTTCCCCCTTTTTGGCAACAAGTACCAAAAACGGAGAGAGAGAGACAAGGATACAAGAATCAGTATCCTCCAGGAGGAGGATATGACGGAGGATACGATGGAGGATATGAAGTGTAGTCAGGGAAAAAAGTCCTCATCGCGTCCTCCTCAAAAGTGGAGTCCCGAGGTGGCTCATCAGCTGCAGAAAAAACAGATGCCGAAGATGTACGATGATCAGGAGGAGGTGGAGGGTGGTGGTGGTAACCAGAGCCGGATGGCCTAGGGTCACCAGGAATGGGTCCCGAACCCGGGTAAGGAGGCGGAGGGTGGGAGGATGATTGACCCGGATCCCCATGGTAGGGAGGCGGGGCAAACTCCTCGCGATCATCAACATAGACTTCTTCATCTTCATCGTCTACAGACATAAAAGGCACCCCGTAGGCCTGCTGGTGCCACTCATTGATCTCCAGGGGAGGAGGCTGGAGAGGCACATCAGGCGAACGAGGGACAAAAGGCATGCCCATGGAGGAAGCTTGACGACGAAGATTGTCGTCAGTCTCCCGCTGACGCCGTGCCACCTCATGGACATCAGCAGAAATGTTGCGGCACGCGGAGAAAAATGCCGCAAGCCCATGGAGCAAGCGAGCACCCATCCCGCGGCCACGACCCCGACCACGACCACGAGCACGTGGCATGGGAGATCCGCGGCCAGGAGAGGGACGCGAGGCAGCAGCGGGGGGAGAGGAGGAAGGATGGTGAGGAGGCTGGCGAGGTGGCTCAGAGGAGGAGGCAGGGCCTCCAGACCGTGAGGGAACCCGCTTTGTACGAGCAGCTGGGTTGGAGGAATCAACCCAGTAGGGTACGTAGCGGGAGTGTTTGACGGGTTTTTCGAAGTGGGTCTGGGTGACCACTTCGATCATCTTCATGATAAAGGGTGCATGAAGACACCCTCTGAGAGGAGACCAGGAAGCACGGACGATCTCTTCCCAGATCATGTCAAACACATTGATGCGGGCGAGACTGTTGGGAGCAAGGAGGAGGAGGAAGACTCGACTCTCCCCAAGGACGTTCATTTGATTACCGCCCTTTGGGAGAACGGTCATCCGGGACAAGGAATTAAGGTACCTGTAGTACCTATGCATGTTAGCGGTTGTCTAGAACTCCCGCTCAGTAGAGACATGAATGAATTCCGTCTCTTCCCGCATGGGCAGCCGAATGCCATGCACTCGCATGTTGCTGCCCTGGATGTCTGTATCAGAGAAGCCCAGAATATGGGCAAAACGACGATAACTGACTTTGTGCCAGTTACCCTGGATAAAGAAATACATGACTGGGTACTCATACCCATCGGCTTCCTCATCTACTTTCTTTATCCAGAGGGTGGCATAGAACTGAGCTACCACCTCATCGTTCCAGGGGTATTCCATGGTCATGATGTTACGTAACCCCTTTCTCTCTAAGTTTACGAGAGCTGACGACATGTCAGCATCTCCCATATTCTCACAACCCTCCCAGTCAATAAATCTATGGCAGACGACTGGGTGTTTCTTGGTAAGAATGACAGAATTGTAGAAGTCAGCCTGGAAAAGATTCCAGAACCGAGGGTCCTGGACACCAGGATGACGAGGAGTGAGAGTAGGGTTGGTAAACCTAAGACGCTGAAGGGTCTCTATTCCCTTCTGAGTGAAGTCGATGGGAGATTCATGCGGACCGCGGCTGACGTTCGCCGGATGCATGTGCAGTCCGGTGACGTAGAGAGCATCAGGCGCCGGAAGGTCGACGAAGTCGTCGAAAGCCCCATCCTCCTCTTGGCAGGGAGCATACCCTAAGGAAGACGTGCTACGATGAGGACGAGAGGCGCCAACCTTTTGGCGTCTCCCGCGAGTCGGCTGCGAGGGCAAGGAAGACCCCTCGCCAGGCATCCGACCAGAGCCACGTCCTCTCTTAGAGAGGGAGCGACGAGGCGGAGGAGAGGGGACGGGAGATTCCTCCTGAATCTCGTCGGAGTCGCTGCTAAACTCAACCACAGAGGGGTTGCGGCGACGCACCATGATTGAAAACGGTGGTGAAACTGTGAAGCGGTTGAAGTGTGTGAAGGAAAGGCTCTAAAGGTTGTGAAGCGACCAAGGCGAGAGTGAATGAAGTGGGAAAAGAGAAGGAGAGAGTGTCAAATATATATAGGCAGTTGAGCTGGTCCTCAGGACCAGTTCAACTGCCCCCATGGCCCAGTTCAGCTGGTTTTGCTGCGCAGCGACCAAAAAAAAACTGCTCAAAAAAAATGTCTGCGCTCCCTGCACTTGAGCGAGGCAAAAAAAATATGCATGGCGCCCTGACACGTTTGCTCGGCTAGTGCGCGGGCAGAGCAGAAATGTCCAAGAAAAATCTGCATGCGCACCCCTGCTGTTGACCGGCCTGAAAAAAAAAACTGTGCGCGCAGACAAGAAACGACTTGACTCTGCATGCACACCCAGAAAACGATTCTCCACTCGCGTGAAGGACCAAACAGAGAAAAAGTGAAATAGCCTCCGCATGCACAGCCAAAAAAATATTTCTGCGCGCGCGAGAAGTGACCGGACAGGGGCGCTGACAGACGCTGCTGTCTGCAGAGCGGCAGCAAAATAAAATAAAAAAAACAAAACACTGCGCGCGCCAGGGAAGTGACTGCACAGGGGAAAAGTAGCGCGCCTGACACGCAAACAAACAAAAAGGAAGTGGCGCGCACAGGCCCTGCTGTCCTGGTGAGCAGCTGCAAGAAAGAAAAAAAAACAAAACACTGCACGCGCCGCAGGGAAGGTGACGGGTCAAAAAAATAAAAAATGCTGCGCGCCAGATGCTTGAGTGCGGCTGAGACCAAACAGTGACAAAAAAAAAGATTCTGCGCGTGAAGTGACCGGACCAGCAGCCACACCATGACAGACCTGTTGAGCGGCAGCAAGTAAAAAGAACAAAATTCGCGCCCAACAGAAGAAATGACCGGTCAAAAAAAGAAAGCTGTGCGCCTAGACAGAGAAAAAAAAAATTTTTTTGCATGCGCATGTGACTGCAGCTGAGCACCCGTCAGAAAAAAAATTTTGGACGCCCTGCAGCTGAGCGGATGTGACTGCGCGACAAAAAAAAAGTTTCTGCGCACCTGACGCTGCTGCCCATCTGAAAAAGCGACTGCGCGACTGAAAAAGTGCAGCGGACAGACCTGCGCGCGGACAGACCTGCGCAGACCGGTCAGACACCGGTTCAACCGGTCACCCACACCGGTTCAACCGGTTTTGGTCAGGGTGCTCCTGGTAAAATCTGGTCAAATGCAGCTGAGCTGAAGTTCAGCTGCAAAGTTCAGCTGGCCTCCTCAGCTGAACTAGAAAGTTCAGCTGGACAAGCCAGTTGAGCCCAAAAAAAAATCTTAGCACTAAAATGCATTCAATTTCTAACATTTTCACAAAGTTTTTTTGAAAGATCGTCACATAGCTTTTAAAACTATCAATCAAAAATAGTGAATCAAACAATTTTTGTGGGACCGTTTTCAAGTTAAGTTACGAGAATCCAAGATATTTAATTCACTCCTAAGAAAGCAAAACCTAGTCTCATCGAGGGGTTTCGTGAAGATATCGGCTAGTTGATTTTCGGTGCTCACATGAAACAATTCGATATCTCCTTTGGCTTCGTGGTCTCTCAAGAAATGGTGTCGGATGTCAATATGTTTAGTTCTAGAGTGTTGCACAGGGTTGTTTGCAAGTTTTATGGCACTCTCATTGTCACACAAAAGTGGAATCTTGTTAAACTCACAACCAAAGTCTCTAAGGGTTTGCTTCATCCATAACAACTGTGCACAACATGCCCCAGCTGCTATGTACTCAGCTTCTGCAGTGGAAAGTGCAACACAATTTTGTTTCTTGGAACTCCATGATACTAAGGACCGCCCAAGGAATTGGCAAGTCCCAGTAGTACTTTTTCGATCTACTTTGCAACCGGCATAATCTGAGTCAGAATAGCCAAGTAAATCGAAAAGGGAGCCTTTAGGATACCATAATCCTAGGTTTTGGGTGTGAACTAAGTATCTTAGAATTCTCTTAACCGCTACAAGATGACAATCTTTAGGATTTGCTTGAAAACGTGCACACATGCAAACACTCAACATATATCAGGTCTAGATGCACATAAGTAAAGCAGTGATCCTATCATTGATCTATATAATGTTTGATCTACGGGTTTACCTTCCTCATTTAGGTCGAGATGTCCATTTGATGACATTGGAGTCTTGGCGTGTTTTGCCTTTTCCATGCCAAATTTCTTGAGCATATCTTGTGTATATTTGGTTTGACATAGAAAAGTACCTTCCTTGAGCTGTTTGACTTGAAATCCCAGGAAGTATTTAAGCTCGCCCATCATAGACATCTCAAACCTGTTCGTCATCACTTTGCTAAACTCTTCACAAAATTTTTCATTAGTACTACCAAATATAATGTCATCAACATATACTTGGCACACAAATAATTCATTGTCAACTTTTCTAGTAAATAAGGTAGAGTCAGCTTTTCCTATTGTAAACCCATTCTTAATTAAAAATTCTTTAAGACAGTCATACCAAGCTCTAGGGGCTTGTTTAAGCCCGTAGAGTGCCTTGTGAAGAAGATAAACATGATTTGGCTTCTTTGGATCTTCAAAACCCGGTGGTTGCTCCACATATACTCTCTCTTGCAGTGGTCCATTTAGAAATGCGCTCTTGACATCCATTTGATATAGCTTGAAATCATGGTTAGTAGCATATGCAATTAATATTCTAATTGATTCTAACCTTGCTACCGGCGCATATGTTTCGCCAAAATCGAGTCCTTCCACTTGAGTATAGCCTTGGGCAACCAACCGTGCCTTGTTTCTTGTAACCACGCCATGTTCATCTTGCTTGTTCCTAAAGACCCATTTAGTCCCAATCACATTTTGTTTGGGTCTTTGGACTAAGGACCAGACTTCATTCCGGGTGAAGTTGTTTAACTCCTCTTGCATGGCAATTATCCAATCCGGATCACCCAATGCTTCTTCAACCTTAAGTGGCTCAAGAGAGGAAACAAACGAGTAAAATTCACAAAAATTAGCTAAACGAGATCGAGTTGTTACCCCTCTCCTGATGCTACCCAGGATGTTGTCCACTGGATGATCCCTTTGTATTGTTTGATGGACTCTAGGATGAGGCACTGATGGATGTCTTTGTATTTGCTCCTCCTCATCAATTACTTGATCAAGAGGCACTTTACCATCAATACTTTCTTGTTCATCTTCTACCACTGTTGGCATCCTTTGATGATTTTCTTCGTGGCTTGGATGACTTGAGGTTGATGGGTTTGCTTGGGTGGATACTTTGTCACTCACCACCCTTGCACCCACATCAACTATCTCATTGGTCATCCATAAGGTTCCTTCTTCATCATCCCTTTCTTGAGGTCTCACCTCACCTATTGCAAGTTTCTTTATGGCCTCACAAGGTGGTTCTTCATTTCCTGCAGTGTCATTAGAAAAATGCCCTTGCGAGCCATTAGACTCATCAAATGTCACGTCTATCGCTATTTCAACAATACCGGTGGTATTGTTGAAAACACGATATCCATGCGCATTTGATGCATACCCAAGCAAGAAGCCCTCGTCCACTCTAGGAGCAAACTTTGAGCTCTTGACTTTCTTGTTAAGAATAAAACACTTACAACCAAATACTCTAAAATAATCAACTTTTGGTTTGTTACCAGTGAGAAGCTCATAAGCAGTCTTTTTGTAGATCTTATGAAGATAGAGACGGTTGATTGCATGACAGGCGGTGTTGACCGCCTCTGCCCAAAAATTGTCAGGTGTCTTGTACTCATCCAACATGGTTCTTGCAGCTTCAATTAGAGTTCGGTTCTTTCTTTCCACAACACCATTTTGTTGTGGAGTGTAAGGCACCGAGAACTCATGCTTGATTCCCTCTTCTCCTAAGAATTCTTCGACACCTGTGTTCTTGAATTCCGTCCCATTATCACTTCTCACTTTCTTGATTTTGAGCTCAAATTCATTTTGAGCTCGCCTCATGAATTTCTTTAAAATTTCTTGAGTTTCACCTTTATCACTTAAAAAGAAAACCCAGGTAAATCGAGAAAAATCATCAACAATAACTAAACCATACTTACTACCACCAATGCTAATGTAGGCCACAGGTCCGAAGAGGTCCATGTGAAGAAGCTCCAATGGCCTCTTTGTTGTGACCACATTCTTTGATTGATGTGGGACTCCATGTTGCTTTCCTGCTTGACATGCGCCACAAACCCTATCTTTCTCAAATACAACATTTGTTAGTCCAATGATGTGATTATCCTTTTGAAGTTTGGCCAAATTCCTCATACCGACATGGGCTAGCCGGCGATGCCAAAGCCAACCCTTGTCGGACTTTGCCACTAAACAAGTCTCAGGCGTCACTTTACTTGTTGTGAAATCAACAAGATAAAGCTTGCCCTTCAAGCGACCGGTAAAGGCAACTGAGGAGTCCTCCCTTCTAAGGATCTTCACATCCACATCCGAAAATAGGCAATTATAACCCATTCCACAAAGTTGTGAAACGGACAACAAGTTATAGCTTAAAGAATCTACTAATAAAACATTTGAAAGTGATTGTTGGTCTGAGATAGGAATTTTACCAATACCAATCACCTTACTCTTGCCACTATCTCCAAACACAATTTCTTGTGCTTCTTGAGTTAGTTGCAATGTATGAAACATGTCTTTCTCCCCGGTCATGTGATTTGTACATCCACTGTCAAGCACCCAACTTGACCCACCAGAGGAGTAGACCTGCAAAACAAGTTTAGGCTATGCTTTTAGGTACCCAAATTGAATTGGGTCCTACATTGTTAGTTATAGCCTTGGGTACCCACACACTTCTTTTCATGACTTTTCGTTTAGTGTAGGCACCCACATATTTCACAACCAATTTTCCTAAATCCCAAGTCAACATATAATCACAAAGATATGAGTGGGAAATGGGAGCATTAGATTTTTGTCCACTTGAGGATCCCTCTTCCTTCATCTTACTCTTTGTGGAACTCAAGTTAGCCTTTACCTGAGGTGACTTGTCATTTGAGGAGTGAATCCTCCCCAAAGCATCATATAGGGTGGTTCCCTCTATGAACTTGGGGGATCTCCACCCCTTATGCACTGTGCTAGGGTTTTCCTTGGATGAGTTGAACCCAAGCCCCCTTCTTCCATTGTTGGGCTTAAGGGACTTGTACTTGGGTTCAACTTTCTTTAACCCATCATTGCTAGAGCATCTTTTCAAAATTTCTTTGACCTTCACCTGTGGGCTATTCTTCCTTGCATGGTTAGTTAGACAACAAGAAGCATGATATTTGGCACAATGTTTGCAAGGATTATCTTTTAAGCTAGACTTAGATTCAAGCACTAAAGATGAGGCATTGATGTTCTTGCAATTTTCAAGTTGCACTTGAAGTTCTTGATTTTGAACATTCAAGCTTAACATGCTTGCTTCAAGTGCATTCTTTTCATTTGCAAGATTAGCTATAGAGGTTTTCATGTTAATTACTTCTTTTTCTTTATTCTCTATAGTTATCTTGACTAAAGATACTTCCTTAGTCAAGACATCTAGCATTTCATCTTTATTGTGAAGCAATTCTTGAAGCTCTAGGTTTCTTTCCTTTTCAAGGATAAGCAAGTCTTCTTGAGCATCAAGAGTTGCTTTTCTTTTATCTAGCTTCTCCATTAATTTGGTGATAACATTGTATCCATTCAAGCCAAATTCTTTAATCATTTTATTTTTCATGGCAATTTGTTCATCATCATCATCATTTGAAAAATCATTACTAAATAAGGTTACCTTATCTCCTTTTGCCATGAGGCAAGTTGGAGTGTAGAATTCGTCTTGTAGGTTGGTGAAGAGTTGCGAGCTTGATGTAGATTGGATGGCCACGTTTGCCACCACTTCCTCTTCCTCGGAGCTAGAACTCTCTTCATCGGAGTTCCATTCTTCACCAATATGGGCTTGACCATATTTCTTCTTCTTGAAGTATCCCTTGGTCTTGCCCCCCTTTTTGAACTTGTCCTTCTTGTATTCCTTCTTAGCTTCTTGTTCCTTCTTGTTAGGACAATCCGCTATGAAATGACCGGTTTGGCCACATTCATAGCATGCCCTCTTCTTTCCTTTCCTTTGGAACTTGTCATTTTTCCTTACAAATTTCTTGAATGTTTTGATGAACATAGCAGTGTCTTCATCACTTGAGCTATCTTCATCACTTGAGGTCTCGACCACCTTCTTTGCTTTGTGGTCTTTGTTCTTCTTGGGGTTGTCTTGTTCATTAGTGATCAATGCATGAGAGTCCCTTGACTTGATAGGGGCTTCTTCGGACTCATGTTGTTGAATCTTTGCAAATAATTGATGAGGCGTCATATCCTCATAGTCATCACGATCCCTAATCATCCTTGCAAGACTCTTATCCTTTTCTTTATAAGCTCTCATGAACAATCTTGTGACCTTGGAGTCACTCCAATCTTCACTCCCAAGAACTCTTATTTTGTTGACCAACACCATCAACCGATCAAAGAGTGATTGAAGCGACTCACCCTTTGTCCAATCATATCTTGCAAGCTCACTTTCCAAAGCCTCAACTCTATGTCTTTTAGCTTTGGGATCTCCTTCATGTGACATTTTAAGAATATTCCAAATGTCACGGGCATCTTCTCTTCCTTGAACTTTCCGGTATTCTTCCGGACAAAGACTTCCTTTGATTATGTTCACTGCTTGAGCATTTCGATGAACCTCTTGCATCATTTCCGGAGTCATCTCTTCTCCTTGGGCGGGCTTATACATACCTACATTAACAATCTCCCAAAGACTAGGATGCACACCGATTAAATGCGACTTCATCTTGTCGGCCCACTCATCATAGTTCAACTCACTAAGAGTTGGTAACTTTCCAAGTGGGGCGGAAGAGAAGTTGGGAATATAATTTCTAGAGTAATCGAATTGAACTTTGCTAAAGTCATTACCTTTGCTTTTGGTAGATGATCCTTCGGTGTTGAGACTTACCTTGCTCAATACCTTAGACACCAAAAGATCCACTAGATCGTCATTATAATCAAATGTTCCCTTACCTTTATCTTCTTCGGCCTTTCTTCTTGATTCTTCTTCTTCGGCCTTTTTCTTAGCATCTTCCTCTTTCATTTTGAGGAACATCCTCTCGGCAATCTTCATGGCGAGGTCGAGGACCTTGGGGTCCACTTCCTCACCGGAGGATGTGACGGGAATATCCTCGAGGATAGGATCCACATGGTCCCGTTGAGTAGACATGATCGTTTCCTCACGCGGTTAAGCGTAAAACGAGGTACGAGCCTCTGATACCAATTGAAAGTAGCCTAGAGGGGGGGTGAATAGGCTAATCTGAAAATTTTCACAACAAACTTCGAAAGATTGTTAGATACACAGTTCGACTGGTGCAGGCCGGTTCAACAGCTACGCACGCAAGTTGAACCACTCTGAACCAATCTAACTGTTTTAAAAACTTTAGACTAAAATCTACTCGAAAAGTATTTCGCAAGTTCTTGAGAGAAGTAAGATATAGCTAAGTGAGGATGAAAAGATGAATATGTAAAGGCTATTTTACTTCTAGATAAATTCTACGGAGAAATCTTTATGTCAATCTTGCAAGTAAAAATATCTCAAGTTGAAACAAGCAAGAACACAAGACACAAGATTTAATCCGAGGTTCGGCCACACCACAAAGGTGTCCTACTCCCCGTTGAGGAGCCCACAAAGGGCCGGGTCTTTTTCAACCCTAATCCTCCAAAAGCCGACCACAAAGGTCAAGGCAATCTCTTCTTATCTTAGCTCAAAGAGCGGGTGATACAAACTTCTTAGGGTCGTCCACAAATTTGGAGACTCCCAAGCAACCTCAAAGATCTTGAAACCTAGGGTTTCAAGAACACCAAGAAAGCACAAGAGGGGTTTGCACAAGCTCAAGTCTTTGAAAGAGAGATGGGAGAGGAAAACCAAATCGTGAGCACAAGCACAAACCTCACACCCAAGAGCTCCTCCAACAAGGTTGAATCTTGAGGAAGATTTAAGTGTGAGAGAGATGGAGAAATGAGTGCTTTGTCTCAAGTTAGGTGAGCAATAAATGAGTGAGTGTTCAGCCGTGTTGAAGAAGAGAGAGAGGGAGGGGTCTATTTATAGTCACGGCTCAAAAACTAGCCGTTTGACTAAAAAACCCGTTGAAAACCGGTTGAACCGCCCCCTAGGGCGGTTGAACCGCCCCCTGACAGGTCAGCAGACTGTCTGCCAGTCTGACTGCCAGACTGACTGGCAGACTGACCTGCAGGCGGGACAGACAGGTCAGGACCGGTTGAACCGCCCCCCCAGGGCGGTTGAACCGCCCCTGGAGACCAGTTGAGCTGCCCCCCAGGACCAGTTCAGCTGGTCTAGACCAGAGAGTTTTGGAGAGAAAACCCCAGCTCAGCTGCCCGGGGGCAAGTTCAGCTGGGTATGGTCAAAGAGGTCCACAGCTGAAGTTGAAGTTCAGCTGGAGTTGAAAAAGTTCAACTCAGCTGAAGTCCAGCTCAGCTGAAAAGCTCAGCTGCAGCTGAAGAAGCTCATCACAGCTGAAGTTAAGTTCAGCTGGAAAGCTCAGCTGCAGTTGAAAAAGTTCAGCTGCTTTTCAGCAAGAACACTCTAGGTTTCTCAACCCTAACCATGGTCAACCAAATAATGTTAAAGGATTTTTGGTTTTCAAAAATAGCTTTTGAATTTGGGGACTTGAGCTATAGCAAACACCTGTACCTGTGCGAAAAAGAACAAGGAAGAATTACATCATGCAACACAAGATTTTACATAAATTTTATACGTCCGTTGCATGAAGTCCTTGGTGCTTCCTTAAGTTCCTGTTTCCTTTTAATCAAACACTGAGAACAAAAACTGTTAGTACCCTTATTTGTTTTGTCATTAAATCACCAAAACCCTCAGTTGGGGTTGATTGCACTTACAATCTCCCCCTTTTTGGTGATTGATGCCAAAACAATTAAGGTCAAAAGATATATATTTGCAATAGAAAATTTCTTTTGAATGATTGTATGTAGATGGCTCCCCCTAAATGTGTGCACGATTGTGAATCCAACGTCTTGACATAATATGTCATGTGAGCAACACATTTAGAGATAGTGACAACAACCATACTAAATACAATCATCCGAGGGGTGCAAGAGTGTCAAAACAGGAGTTGTGATGCACATGATTATCTCTAAACACATTATTTTTACTTCATAGCAGAGTAGTCATTACAAACTGATAGAACAAAAGATGATGGCCAGAAGACCATCATATTCCTTTGAATAACAATCCAACAGTTTTATTTCATACAACGGTAAAGTACAAGCCACAACAGTGGCCAAAAATGAAAATAATCCAAAAGAAAACCGAAAGAACCACGAACTAGAGATTGGATTTTCTCCCCCTTTTTGGCAACAAGTACCAAAAACGGAGAGAGAGAGACAAGGATACAAGAATCAGTATCCTCCAGGAGGAGGATATGACGGAGGATACGATGGAGGATATGAAGTGTAGTCAGGGAAAAAAGTCCTCATCGCGTCCTCCTCAAAAGTGGAGTCCCGAGGTGGCTCATCAGCCGCAGAAAAAACAGATGCCGAAGATGTACGATGATCAGGAGGAGGTGGAGGGTGGTGGTGGTAACCAGAGCCGGATGGCCTAGGGTCACCAGGAATGGGTCCCGAACCCGGGTAAGGAGGCGGAGGGTGGGAGGATGATTGACCCGGATCCCCATGGTAGGGAGGCGGGGCAAACTCCTCGCGATCATCAACATAGACTTCTTCATCTTCATCGTCTGCAGACATAAAAGGCACCCCGTAGGCCTGCTGGTGCCACTCATTGATCTCCGGGGGAGGAGGATGGAGAGGCACATCAGGCGAACGAGGGACAAAAGGCATGCCCATGGAGGAAGCTTGACGACGAAGATTGTCGTCAGTCTCCCGCTGACGCCGTGCCACCTCATGGACATCAGCAGAAATGTTGCGGCACGCGGAGAAAAATGCCGCAAGCCCATGGAGCAAGCGAGCACCCATCCCGCGGCCACGACCCCGACCACGACCACGAGCACGTGGCATGGGAGATCCGCGGCCAGGAGAGGGACGCGAGGCAGCAGCGGGGGGAGAGGAGGAAGGATGGTGAGGAGGCTGGCGAGGTGGCTCAGAGGAGGAGGCAGGGCCTCCAGACCGTGAGGGAACCCGCTTTGTACGAGCAGCTGGGTTGGAGGAATCAACCCAGTAGGGTACGTAGCGGGAGTGTTTGACGGGTTTTTCGAAGTGGGTCTGGGTGACCACTTCGATCATCTTCATGATAAAGGGTGCATGAAGACACCCTCTGAGAGGAGACCAGGAAGCACGGACGATCTCTTCCCAGATCATGTCAAACACATTGATGCGGGCGAGACTGTTGGGAGCAAGGAGGAGGAGGAAGACTCGACTCTCCCCAAGGACGTTCATTTGATTACCGCCCTTTGGGAGAACGGTCATCCAGGACAAGGAATTAAGGTACCTGTAGTACCTATGCATGTTAGCGGTTGTCCAGAACTCCCGCTCAGTAGAGACATGAATGAATTCCGTCTCTTCCCGCATGGGCAGCCGAATGCCATGCACTCGCATGTTGCTGCCCTGAATGTCTGTATCAGAGAAGCCCAGAATATGGGCAAAACGACGATAACTGACTTTGTGCCAGTTACCCTGGATAAAGAAATACATGACTGGGTACTCATACCCATCGGCTTCCTCATCTACTTTCTTTATCCAGAGGGTGGCATAGAACTGAGCTACCACCTCATCGTTCCAGGGGTATTCCATGGTCATGATGTTACGTAACCCCTTTCTCTCTAAGTTTACGAGAGCTGACGACATGTCAGCATCTCCCATATTCTACCAACCCTCCCAGTCAATAAATCTATGGCGGACGACTGGGTGTTTCTTGGTAAGAATGACAGAATTGTAGAAGTCAGCCTGGAAAAGATTCCAGAACCGAGGGTCCTGGACACCAGGATGACGAGGAGTGAGAGTAGGGTTGGTAAACCTAAGACGCTGAAGGGTCTCTATTCCCTTCTGAGTGAAGTCGATGGGAGATTCATGCGGACCGCGGCTGACGTTCGCCGGATGCATGTGCAGTCCGGTGACGTAGAGAGCATTAGGCGCCGGAAGGTCGACGAAGTCGTCGAAAGCCCCATCCTCCTCTTGGCAGGGAGCATACCCTGAGGAAGACGTGCTACGACGAGGACGAGAGGCGCCAACCTTTTGGCGTCTCCCGCGAGTCGGCTGCGAGGGCAAGGAAGACCCCTCGCCAGGCATCCGACCAGAGCCACGTCCTCTCTTAGAGAGGGAGCGACGAGGCGGAGGAGAGGGGACGGGAGATTCCTCCTGAATCTCGTCGGAGTCGCTGCTAAACTCAACCACAGAGGGGTTGCGGCGACGCACCATGATTGAAAACGGTGGTGAAACTGTGAAGCGGTTGAAGTGTGTGAAGGAAAGGCTCTAAAGGTTGTGAAGCGACCAAGGCGAGAGTGAATGAAGTGGGAAAAGAGAAGGAGAGAGTGTCAAATATATATAGGCAGTTGAGCTGGTCCTCAGGACCAGTTCAACTGCCCCCATGGCCCAGTTCAGCTGGTTTTGCTGCGCAGCGACCAAAAAAAAACTGCTCAAAAAAAAATGTCTGCGCTCCCTGCACTTGAGCGAGGCAAAAAAAAATATGCATGGCGCCCTGACACGTTTGCTCGGCTAGTGCGCGGGCAGAGCAGAAATGTCCAAGAAAAATCTGCATGCGCACCCCTGCTGTTGACCGGCCTGAAAAAAAAACTGTGCGCGCAGACAAGAAACGACTTGACTCTGCATGCACACCCAGAAAACGATTCTCCACTCGCGTGAAGGACCAGACAGAGAAAAAGTGAAATAGCCTCCGCATGCACAGCCAAAAAAAATATTTCTGCGCGCGCGAGAAGTGACCGGACAGGGGCGCTGACAGACGCTGCTGTCTGCAGAGCGGCAGCAAAATAAAATAAAAAAAACAAAACACTGCGCGCGCCAGGGAAGTGACTGCACAGGGGAAAAGTAGCGCGCCTGACACGCAAACAAACAAAAAGGAAGTGGCGCGCACAGGCCCTGCTGTCCTGGTGAGCAGCTGCAAGAAAGAAAAAAAAAACAAAACACTGCACGCGCCGCAGGGAAGGTGACGGGTCAAAAAAAATAAAAAATGCTGCGCGCCAGATGCTTGAGTGCGGCTGAGACCAAACAGTGACAAAAAAAAAAGATTCTGCGCGTGAAGTGACCGGACCAGCAGCCACACCATGACAGACCTGTTGAGCGGCAGCAAGTAAAAAGAACAAAATTCGCGCCCAACAGAAGAAATGATCGGTCAAAAAAAGAAAGCTGTGCGCCTAGACAGAGAAAAAAAAAATTTTTTTGCATGCGCATGTGACTGCAGCTGAGCACCCGTCAGAAAAAAAATTTTGGACGCCCTGCAGCTGAGCGGATGTGACTGCGCGACAAAAAAAAAGTTTCTGCGCACCTGACGCTGCTGCCCATCTGAAAAAGCGACTGCGCGACTGAAAAAGTGCAGCGGACAGACCTGCGCGCGGACAGACCTGCGCAGACCGGTCAGACACCGGTTCAACCGGTCACCCACACCGGTTCAACCGGTTTTGGTCAGGGTGCTCCTGGTAAAATCTGGTCAAATGCAGCTGAGCTGAAGTTCAGCTGCAAAGTTCAGCTGGCCTCCTCAGCTGAACTAGAAAGTTCAGCTGGACAAGCCAGTTGAGCCCAAAAAAAAAATCTTAGCACTAAAATGCATTCAATTTCTAACATTTTCACAAAGTTTTTTTGAAAGATCGTCACATAGCTTTTAAAACTATCAATCAAAAATAGTGAATCAAACAATTTTTGTGGGACCGTTTTCAAGTTAAGTTACGAGAATCCAAGATATTTAATTCACTCCTAAGAAAGCAAAACCTAGTCTCATCGAGGGGTTTCGTGAAGATATCGGCTAGTTGATTTTCGGTGCTCACATGAAACAATTCGATATCTCCTTTGGCTTCGTGGTCTCTCAAGAAATGGTGTCGGATGTCAATATGTTTAGTTCTAGAGTGTTGCACAGGGTTGTTTGCAAGTTTTATGGCACTCTCATTGTCACACAAAAGTGGAATCTTGTTAAACTCACAACCAAAGTCTCTAAGGGTTTGCTTCATCCATAACAACTGTGCACAACATGCCCCAGCTGCTATGTACTCAGCTTCTGCAGTGGAAAGTGCAACACAATTTTGTTTCTTGGAACTCCATGATACTAAGGACCGCCCAAGGAATTGGCAAGTCCCAGTAGTACTTTTTCGATCTACTTTGCAACCGGCATAATCTGAGTCAGAATAGCCAAGTAAATCGAAAAGGGAGCCTTTAGGATACCATAATCCTAGGTTTTGGGTGTGAACTAAGTATCTTAGAATTCTCTTAACCGCTACAAGATGACAATCTTTAGGATTTGCTTGAAAACGTGCACACATGCAAACACTCAACATATATCAGGTCTAGATGCACATAAGTAAAGCAGTGATCCTATCATTGATCTATATAATGTTTGATCTACGGGTTTACCTTCCTCATTTAGGTCGAGATGTCCATTTGATGACATTGGAGTCTTGGCGTGTTTTGCCTTTTCCATGCCAAATTTCTTGAGCATATCTTGTGTATATTTGGTTTGACATAGAAAAGTACCTTCCTTGAGCTGTTTGACTTGAAATCCCAGGAAGTATTTAAGCTCGCCCATCATAGACATCTCAAACCTGTTCGTCATCACTTTGCTAAACTCTTCACAAAATTTTTCATTAGTACTACCAAATATAATGTCATCAACATATACTTGGCACACAAATAATTCATTGTCAACTTTTCTAGTAAATAAGGTAGAGTCAGCTTTTCCTATTGTAAACCCATTCTTAATTAAAAATTCTTTAAGACAGTCATACCAAGCTCTAGGGGCTTGTTTAAGCCCGTAGAGTGCCTTGTGAAGAAGATAAACATGATTTGGCTTCTTTGGATCTTCAAAACCCGGTGGTTGCTCCACATATACTCTCTCTTGCAGTGGTCCATTTAGAAATGCGCTCTTGACATCCATTTGATATAGCTTGAAATCATGGTTAGTAGCATATGCAATTAATATTCTAATTGATTCTAACCTTGCTACCGGCGCATATGTTTCGCCAAAATCGAGTCCTTCCACTTGAGTATAGCCTTGGGCAACCAACCGTGCCTTGTTTCTTGTAACCACGCCATGTTCATCTTGCTTGTTCCTAAAGACCCATTTAGTCCCAATCACATTTTGTTTGGGTCTTTGGACTAAGGACCAGACTTCATTCCGGGTGAAGTTGTTTAACTCCTCTTGCATGGCAATTATCCAATCCGGATCACCCAATGCTTCTTCAACCTTAAGTGGCTCAAGAGAGGAAACAAACGAGTAAAATTCACAAAAATTAGCTAAACGAGATCGAGTTGTTACCCCTCTCCTGATGCTACCCAGGATGTTGTCCACTGGATGATCCCTTTGTATTGTTTGATGGACTCTAGGATGAGGCACTGATGGATGTCTTTGTATTTGCTCCTCCTCATCAATTACTTGATCAAGAGGCACTTTACCATCAATACTTTCTTGTTCATCTTCTACCACTGTTGGCATCCTTTGATGATTTTCTTCGTGGCTTGGATGACTTGAGGTTGATGGGTTTGCTTGGGTGGATACTTTGTCACTCACCACCCTTGCACCCACATCAACTATCTCATTGGTCATCCATAAGGTTCCTTCTTCATCATCCCTTTCTTGAGGTCTCACCTCACCTATTGCAAGTTTCTTTATGGCCTCACAAGGTGGTTCTTCATTTCCTGCAGTGTCATTAGAAAAATGCCCTTGCGAGCCATTAGACTCATCAAATGTCACGTCTATCGCTATTTCAACAATACCGGTGGTATTGTTGAAAACACGATATCCATGCGCATTTGATGCATACCCAAGCAAGAAGCCCTCGTCCACTCTAGGAGCAAACTTTGAGCTCTTGACTTTCTTGTTAAGAATAAAACACTTACAACCAAATACTCTAAAATAATCAACTTTTGGTTTGTTACCAGTGAGAAGCTCATAAGCAGTCTTTTTGTAGATCTTATGAAGATAGAGACGGTTGATTGCATGACAGGCGGTGTTGACCGCCTCTGCCCAAAAATTGTCAGGTGTCTTGTACTCATCCAACATGGTTCTTGCAGCTTCAATTAGAGTTCGGTTCTTTCTTTCCACAACACCATTTTGTTGTGGAGTGTAAGGCACCGAGAACTCATGCTTGATTCCCTCTTCTCCTAAGAATTCTTCGACACCTGTGTTCTTGAATTCCGTCCCATTATCACTTCTCACTTTCTTGATTTTGAGCTCAAATTCATTTTGAGCTCGCCTCATGAATTTCTTTAAAATTTCTTGAGTTTCACCTTTATCACTTAAAAAGAAAACCCAGGTAAATCGAGAAAAATCATCAACAATAACTAAACCATACTTACTACCACCAATGCTAATGTAGGCCACAGGTCCGAAGAGGTCCATGTGAAGAAGCTCCAATGGCCTCTTTGTTGTGACCACATTCTTTGATTGATGTGGGACTCCATGTTGCTTTCCTGCTTGACATGCGCCACAAACCCTATCTTTCTCAAATACAACATTTGTTAGTCCAATGATGTGATTATCCTTTTGAAGTTTGGCCAAATTCCTCATACCGACATGGGCTAGCCGGCGATGCCAAAGCCAACCCTTGTCGGACTTTGCCACTAAACAAGTCTCAGGCGTCACTTTACTTGTTGTGAAATCAACAAGATAAAGCTTGCCCTTCAAGCGACTGGTAAAGGCAACTGAGGAGTCCTCCCTTCTAAGGATCTTCACATCCACATCCGAAAATAGGCAATTATAACCCATTCCACAAAGTTGTGAAACGGACAACAAGTTATAGCTTAAAGAATCTACTAATAAAACATTTGAAAGTGATTGTTGGTCTGAGATAGGAATTTTACCAATACCAATCACCTTACTCTTGCCACTATCTCCAAACACAATTTCTTGTGCTTCTTGAGTTAGTTGCAATGTATGAAACATGTCTTTCTCCCCGGTCATGTGATTTGTACATCCACTGTCAAGCACCCAACTTGACCCACCAGAGGAGTAGACCTGCAAAACAAGTTTAGGCTATGCTTTTAGGTACCCAAATTGAATTGGGTCCTACATTGTTAGTTATAGCCTTGGGTACCCACACACTTCTTTTCATGACTTTTCGTTTAGTGTAGGCACCCACATATTTCACAACCAATTTTCCTAAATCCCAAGTCAACATATAATCACAAAGATATGAGTGGGAAATGGGAGCATTAGATTTTTGTCCACTT
Organism: Zea luxurians; assembly: GCA_029449295.1. Lineage (NCBI taxonomy): Eukaryota > Viridiplantae > Streptophyta > Magnoliopsida > Poales > Poaceae > Zea > Zea luxurians. The sequence continues at coordinate 151,977 of JAOPSE010001050.1, forward strand.
GAGGATCCCTCTTCCTTCATCTTACTCTTTGTGGAACTCAAGTTAGCCTTTACCTGAGGTGACTTGTCATTTGAGGAGTGAATCCTCCCCAAAGCATCATATAGGGTGGTTCCCTCTATGAACTTGGGGGATCTCCACCCCTTATGCACTGTGCTAGGGTTTTCCTTGGATGAGTTGAACCCAAGCCCCCTTCTTCCATTGTTGGGCTTAAGGGACTTGTACTTGGGTTCAACTTTCTTTAACCCATCATTGCTAGAGCATCTTTTCAAAATTTCTTTGACCTTCACCTGTGGGCTATTCTTCCTTGCATGGTTAGTTAGACAACAAGAAGCATGATATTTGGCACAATGTTTGCAAGGATTATCTTTTAAGCTAGACTTAGATTCAAGCACTAAAGATGAGGCATTGATGTTCTTGCAATTTTCAAGTTGCACTTGAAGTTCTTGATTTTGAACATTCAAGCTTAACATGCTTGCTTCAAGTGCATTCTTTTCATTTGCAAGATTAGCTATAGAGGTTTTCATGTTAATTACTTCTTTTTCTTTATTCTCTATAGTTATCTTGACTAAAGATACTTCCTTAGTCAAGACATCTAGCATTTCATCTTTATTGTGAAGCAATTCTTGAAGCTCTAGGTTTCTTTCCTTTTCAAGGATAAGCAAGTCTTCTTGAGCATCAAGAGTTGCTTTTCTTTTATCTAGCTTCTCCATTAATTTGGTGATAACATTGTATCCATTCAAGCCAAATTCTTTAATCATTTTATTTTTCATGGCAATTTGTTCATCATCATCATCATTTGAAAAATCATTACTAAATAAGGTTACCTTATCTCCTTTTGCCATGAGGCAAGTTGGAGTGTAGAATTCGTCTTGTAGGTTGGTGAAGAGTTGCGAGCTTGATGTAGATTGGATGGCCACGTTTGCCACCACTTCCTCTTCCTCGGAGCTAGAACTCTCTTCATCGGAGTTCCATTCTTCACCAATATGGGCTTGACCATATTTCTTCTTCTTGAAGTATCCCTTGGTCTTGCCCCCCTTTTTGAACTTGTCCTTCTTGTATTCCTTCTTAGCTTCTTGTTCCTTCTTGTTAGGACAATCCGCTATGAAATGACCGGTTTGGCCACATTCATAGCATGCCCTCTTCTTTCCTTTCCTTTGGAACTTGTCATTTTTCCTTACAAATTTCTTGAATGTTTTGATGAACATAGCAGTGTCTTCATCACTTGAGCTATCTTCATCACTTGAGGTCTCGACCACCTTCTTTGCTTTGTGGTCTTTGTTCTTCTTGGGGTTGTCTTGTTCATTAGTGATCAATGCATGAGAGTCCCTTGACTTGATAGGGGCTTCTTCGGACTCATGTTGTTGAATCTTTGCAAATAATTGATGAGGCGTCATATCCTCATAGTCATCACGATCCCTAATCATCCTTGCAAGACTCTTATCCTTTTCTTTATAAGCTCTCATGAACAATCTTGTGACCTTGGAGTCACTCCAATCTTCACTCCCAAGAACTCTTATTTTGTTGACCAACACCATCAACCGATCAAAGAGTGATTGAAGCGACTCACCCTTTGTCCAATCATATCTTGCAAGCTCACTTTCCAAAGCCTCAACTCTATGTCTTTTAGCTTTGGGATCTCCTTCATGTGACATTTTAAGAATATTCCAAATGTCACGGGCATCTTCTCTTCCTTGAACTTTCCGGTATTCTTCCGGACAAAGACTTCCTTTGATTATGCTCACTGCTTGAGCATTTCGATGAACCTCTTGCATCATTTCCGGAGTCATCTCTTCTCCTTGGGCGGGCTTATACATACCTACATTAACAATCTCCCAAAGACTAGGATGCACACCGATTAAATGCGACTTCATCTTGTCGGCCCACTCATCATAGTTCAACTCACTAAGAGTTGGTAACTTTCCAAGTGGGGCGGAAGAGAAGTTGGGAATATAATTTCTAGAGTAATCGAATTGAACTTTGCTAAAGTCATTACCTTTGCTTTTGGTAGATGATCCTTCGGTGTTGAGACTTACCTTGCTCAATACCTTAGACACCAAAAGATCCACTAGATCGTCATTATAATCAAATGTTCCCTTACCTTTATCTTCTTCGGCCTTTCTTCTTGATTCTTCTTCTTCGGCCTTTTTCTTAGCATCTTCCTCTTTCATTTTGAGGAACATCCTCTCGGCAATCTTCATGGCGAGGTCGAGGACCTTGGGGTCCACTTCCTCACCGGAGGATGTGACGGGAATATCCTCGAGGATAGGATCCACATGGTCCCGTTGAGTAGACATGATCGTTTCCTCACGCGGTTAAGCGTAAAACGAGGTACGAGCCTCTGATACCAATTGAAAGTAGCCTAGAGGGGGGGTGAATAGGCTAATCTGAAAATTTTCACAACAAACTTCGAAGGATTGTTAGATACACAGTTCGACTGGTCGGTTCAACAGCTACGCACGCAAGTTGAACCACTCTGAACCAATCCAACTGTTTTAAAAACTTTAGACTAAAATCTACTCGAAAAGTATTTCGCAAGTTCTTGAGAGAAGTAAGATATAGCTAAGTGAGGATGAAAAGATGAATATGTAAAGGCTATTTTACTTCTAGATAAATTCTACGGAGAAATCTTTATGTCAATCTTGCAAGTAAAAATATCTCAAGTTGAAACAAGCAAGAACACAAGACACAAGATTTAATCCAAGGTTCGGCCACACCACAAAGGTGTCCTACTCCCCGTTGAGGAGCCCACAAAGGGTCGGGTCTTTTTCAACCCTAATCCTCCAAAAGCCGACCACAAAGGTCAAGGCAATCTCTTCTTATCTTAGCTCAAAGAGCGGGTGATACAAACTTCTTAGGGTCGTCCACAAATTTGGAGACTCCCAAGCAACCTCAAAGATCTTGAAACCTAGGGTTTCAAGAACACCAAGAAAGCACAAGAGGGGTTTGCACAAGCTCAAGTCTTTGAAAGAGAGATGGGAGAGGAAAACCAAATCGTGAGCACAAGCACAAACCTCACACCCAAGAGCTCCTCCAACAAGGTTGAATCTTGAGGAAGATTTAAGTGTGAGAGAGATGGAGAAATGAGTGCTTTGTCTCAAGTTAGGTGAGCAATAAATGAGTGAGTGTTCAGCCGTGTTGAAGAAGAGAGAGAGGGAGGGGTCTATTTATAGTCACGGCTCAAAAACTAGCCGTTTGACTAAAAAACCCGTTGAAAACCGGTTGAACCGCCCCCTAGGGCGGTTGAACCGCCCCCTGACAGGTCAGCAGACTGTCTGCCAGTCTGACTGCCAGACTGACTGGCAGACTGACCTGCAGGCGGGACAGACAGGTCAGGACCGGTTGAACCGCCCCCCAGGGCGGTTGAACCGCCCCTGGAGACCAGTTGAGCTGCCCCCCAGGACCAGTTCAGCTGGTCTAGACCAGAGAGTTTTGGAGAGAAAACCCCAGCTCAGCTGCCCGGGGGCAAGTTCAGCTGGGTATGGTCAAAGAGGTCCACAGCTGAAGTTGAAGTTCAGCTGGAGTTGAAAAAGTTCAACTCAGCTGAAGTCCAGCTCAGCTGAAAAGCTCAGCTGCAGCTGAAGAAGCTCATCACAGCTGAAGTTAAGTTCAGCTGGAAAGCTCAGCTGCAGTTGAAAAAGTTCAGCTGCTTTTCAGCAAGAACACTCTAGGTTTCTCAACCCTAACCATGGTCAACCAAATAATGTTAAAGGATTTTTGGTTTTCAAAAATAGCTTTTGAATTTGGGGACTTGAGCTATAGCAAACACCTGTACCTGTGCGAAAAAGAACAAGGAAGAATTACATCATGCAACACAAGATTTTACATAAATTTTATACGTCCGTTGCATGAAGTCCTTGGTGCTTCCTTAAGTTCCTGTTTCCTTTTAATCAAACACTGAGAACAAAAACTGTTAGTACCCTTATTTGTTTTGTCATTAAATCACCAAAACCCTCACTTGGGGTTGATTGCACTTACAACTACTTTAAGTCCAAAACTCATGTTTGGGTTGGTTTCGCGCAATTTCGTTGCCGCACGTCACCCATTCCGAAAACTGGTGTCGGGGTGCATAGAAAGCACAAGTTTTATCCACTGGAACCATTTCTTCGTTTTTCGCAACGAACATGCCAAATAGGTCCAAAACTTATATTTGGGGTGGTTTCGCGCAATTTCGTTGCAGCACGTCACCCATTCTGAAAACGGGTGTCGGGTGCATACAAAGCACGAGTTTTGGCCACCGGAACCATTTCTTCGTTTTTCACAACGAACATGCCCAATCCACTACTTTAGGTCCAAAACACATGTTTGGGGTCGTTTCGCGCAATTTCGTTGCGCACGTCACCCATTCCGAAAACGAGTGTCGGGAGCATACAAAGCATGAGTTTTGGCCACGAGAACCATTTCTTCGTTTTTCGCAGCGAACATGCCCAATCCACTACTTTAGGTCCAAAACTCATGTTTGGAGTGGTTTAGCGCAATTTCGTTGCCGCACGTCACCCATTCCGAAAACAGGTGTCGGGGTGCATACAAAGCACGAGTTTTTGCCACCAGAACCATTTCTTTGTTTTCGCAACGAACATGCCCAATCCACAACTTTAGATCCAAAACTCATGTTTGGGGTTGTTTCGCGCAATTTTGTTGCCGCACGTCACCCATTCCGAAAACTGGTGTTGGGGTGCATAGAAAGCACGAGTTTTGGCCACCATAACCATTTCATCGTTTTTCGCAACGAACATGCCCAATCCACTACATTAGGTCCAAAACTCATGTTTGGGATGGTTTCACGCAATTTCGTTGCCACACGTCACCCATTCCGGAAACGGGTGTCGGGGTGCATACAAAGCACGAGTTTTTGCCACCGGAACCATTTCTTAGTTTTTCACAACGAACAAGCAAAATCCAGTACATTAGGTCCAAAACTCATGTTTGGGGTGGTTTCGTGCAATTTCGTTGCCGCACGTCACCCATTCCGAAAACGGGTGTCGGGGTGCATACAAAGCACGAGTTTTTGCCACCGGAACCATTTCTTCATTTTTCGCAACGAACATGCCCAATCCACTATTTGGGTCCAAAACTCATGTTTGGGGTGGATTCGCGCAATTTCGTTGCCGCACGTCACCCATTCCGAAAACGGGTGTCGGGGTGCATACAAAGCACGAGTTTTTGCCACCGGAACCATTTCTTCGTTTTTCACAACGAACATGCCCAAGCCACAACTTTAGGTCCAAATCTCAAGTTTGGGTGGTTTCGCGCAATTTCGTTGCCGCGCGTCACCCATTCCGAAAACGGGTGTCGGGGCATACAAAACACGAGTTTTTTCCACCGGAACCATTTCTTCGTTTTTCGCAACGAACATGCCCAATCCACAACTTTAGGTCCAAAACTCATGTTTGGGGTGGTTTCGTGCAATTTCGTTGCCGCACGTCACCCATTCCGAAAACGGGTGTCGGGGTGCATACAAAGCACGAGTTTTTGCCACCGGAACCATTTCTTAGTTTTTCACAACGAACATTCCCAATGCACAACTTTAGGTTCAAAACTCATGTTTGGGGTGGTTTCGCTCAATTTCGTTGCCGCGCGTCACCCATTTCGAAAACGAGTGCCGCTGCATACAAAGCACGAGTTTTTTTCCACCGGAACCACTTCTTCGTTTTTCGCAACGAACATGCCCAATCCACTACTCTAGGTCCAAAACTCATGTTTGGGGTGGTTTCGCGCAATTTCGTTGCCGCACGTCACCCATTCTGAAAACTGGTGTCGGGGTGCATACAAAGCACAAGTTTTTGCCACTGGAACCATTTCTTCGTTTTTCGCAATGAACTTGCCAAATCCAGTATATTAGGTCCAAAACTAATATTTGGGGTGGTTTTGCGTAATTTTGTTGCAGCACGTCACCCATTCCGAAAACGGGTGTCGGGGTGCATACAAAGCACGAGTTTTGGCCACCGGAACCATTTCTTCGTTTTTCGCAACGAACATGCCCAATCCACTACTTTAGGTCTAAAACTCATGTTTGGGGTGGTTTCACGCAATTTCGTTGCCGCACGTCACACATTCCGAAAACGGGTGTCGGGGTGCATACAAAGCACGAGTTTTGGCCATCGGAACCATTTCTTTGTTTTTCGCAACAAACATGCCCAATGCACTACTTTAAGTCCAAAACTCATGTTTGGGTTGGTTTAGCGCAATTTCGTTGCCGCACGTCACCCATTCCGAAAACTGGTGTCGGTGTGCATAGAAAGCACAAGTTTTTGCCACTGGAACCATTTCTTCGTTTTTCGCAACGAACATGCCAAATAGGTCCAAAACATATATTTGGGGTGGTTTCGCGCAATTTCGTTGCAGCACGTCACCCATTCTGAAAACGGGTGTCGGGTGCATACAAAGCACGAGTTTTGGCCACCGGAACCATTTCTTCGTTTTTCGCAACGAACATGCCCAATCCACTACTTTAGGTCCAAAACACATGTTTGGGGTCGTTTCGCGCAATTTCGTTGCCGCACGTCACCCATTCCGAAAACGAGTGTCGGGAGCATACAATGCATGAGTTTTGGCCACGAGAACCATTTCTTCGTTTTTCGCAGCGAACATGCCCAATCCACTACTTTGGGTCCAAAACTCATGTTTGGAGTGGTTTAGCGCAATTTCGTTGCCGCACGTCACCCATTCCGGAAACAGGTGTCGGTGTGCATACAAAGCACGAGTTTTTGCCACCAGAACCATTTCTTCGTTTTTCGCAACGAACATGCCCAATCCACAACTTTAGATCGAAAACTCATGTTTGGGGTTGTTTCGCGCAATTTTGTTGCCGCACGTCACCCATTCCGAAAACTGGTGTCGGGGTGCATAGAAAGCACGAGTTTTGGCCACCATAACCATTTCATCGTTTTTCGCAACGAACATGCCCAATCCACTACATTAGGTCCAAAACTCATGTTTGGGGTGGTTTCACGCAATTTCGTTGCCACACGTCACCCATTCCGGAAACGGGTGTCGGGGTGCATACAAAGCACGAGTTTTTGCCACCTGAACCGTTTCTTCATTTTTCACAACGAACAAGCCAAATCCAGTACATTAGGTCCAAAACTCATGTTTGGGGTGGTTTCGTGCAATTTCGTTGCCGCACGTCACCCATTCCGAAAACGGGTGTCGGGGGTGCATACAAAGCACGAGTTTTTGCCACCGGAACCATTTCTTCATTTTTCGCAACGAACATGCCCAATCCACTACTTTGGGTCCAAAACTCATGTTTGGGGTGGATTCGCGCAATTTCGTTGCCGCACGTCACCCATTCCGAAAACGGGTGTCGGGGTGCATACAAAGCACGAGTTTTTGCCACCGGAACCATTTCTTCGTTTTTCACAACGAACATGCCCAAGCCACAACTTTAGGTCCAAATCTCAAGTTTGGGTGGTTTCGCGCAATTTCGTTGCCGCGCGTCACCCATTCCGAAAACGGGTGTCGGGGCATACAAAACACGAGTTTTTTCCACCGGAACCATTTCTTCGTTTTTCGCAACGAACATGCCCAATCCACAACTTTAGGTCCAAAACTCATGTTTGGGGTGGTTTCGTGCAATTTCGTTGCCGCACGTCACCCATTCCGAAAACGGGTGTCGGGGTGCATACAAAGCACGGGTTTTTGCCACCGGAACCATTTCTTAGTTTTTCACAACGAACATTCCCAATGCACAACTTTAGGTTCAAAACTCATGTTTGGGGTGGTTTCGCTCAATTTCGTTGCCGCGCGTCACCCATTTCGAAAACGAGTGCCGGTGCATACAAAGCACGAGTTTTTTTTCCACCGGAACCACTTCTTCGTTTTTCGCAACGAACATGCCCAATCCACTACTCTAGGTCCAAAACTCATGTTTGGGGTGGTTTCGCGCAATTTCGTTGCCGCACGTCACCCATTCTGAAAACTGGTGTCGGGGTGCATACAAAGCACAAGTTTTTGCCACTGGAACCATTTCTTCGTTTTTCGCAATGAACTTGCCAAATCCAGTATATTAGGTCCAAAACTAATATTTGGGGTGGTTTTGCGTAATTTTGTTGCAGCACGTCACCCATTCCGAAAACGGGTGTCGGGGTGCATACAAAGCACGAGTTTTGGCCACCGGAACCATTTCTTCGTTTTTCGCAACGAACATGCCCAATCCACTACTTTAGGTCTAAAACTCATGTTTGGGGTGGTTTCACGCAATTTCGTTGCCGCACGTCACACATTCCGAAAACGGGTGTCGGGGTGCATACAAAGCACGAGTTTTGGCCATCGGAACCATTTCTTAGTTTTTCGCAACAAACATGCCCAATGCACTACTTTAAGTCCAAAACTCATGTTTGGGTTGGTTTCGCGCAATTTCGTTGCCGCACGTCACCCATTCCGAAAACTGGTGTCGGTGTGCATAGAAAGCACAAGTTTTTGCCACTGGAACCATTTCTTCGTTTTTCGCAACGAACATGCCAAACAGGTCCAAAACATATATTTGGGGTGGTTTCGCGCAATTTCGTTGCAGCACGTCACCCATTCTGAAAACGGGTGTCGGGTGCATACAAAGCACGAGTTTTGGCCACCGGAACCATTTCTTCGTTTTTCGCAACGAACATGCCCAATCCACTACTTTAGGTCCAAAACACATGTTTGGGGTCGTTTCGCGCAATTTCGTTGCCGCACGTCACCCATTCCGAAAACGAGTGTCGGGAGCATACAAAGCATGAGTTTTGGCCACGAGAACCATTTCTTCGTTTTTCGCAGCGAACATGCCCAATCCACTACTTTGGGTCCAAAACTCATGTTTGGAGTGGTTTAGCGCAATTTCGTTGCCGCACGTCACCCATTCCGGAAACAGGTGTCGGGGTGCATACAAAGCACGAGTTTTTGCCACCAGAACCATTTCTTCGTTTTTCGCAACGAACATGCCCAATCCACAACTTTAGATCGAAAACTCATGTTTGGGGTTGTTTCGCGCAATTTTGTTGCCGCACGTCACCCATTCCGAAAACTGGTGTCGGGGTGCATAGAAAGCACGAGTTTTGGCCACCATAACCATTTCATCGTTTTTCGCAACGAACATGCCCAATCCACTACATTAGGTCCAAAACTCATGTTTGGGGTGGTTTCACGCAATTTCGTTGCCACACGTCACCCATTCCGGAAACGGGTGTCGGGGTGCATACAAAGCACGAGTTTTTGCCACCTGAACCGTTTCTTCGTTTTTCACAACGAACAAGCCAAATCCAGTACATTAGGTCCAAAACTCATGTTTGGGGTGGTTTCGTGCAATTTCGTTGCCGCACGTCACCCATTCCGAAAACGGGTGTCGGGGTGCATACAAAGCACGAGTTTTTGCCACCGGAACCATTTCTTCATTTTTCGCAACGAACATGCCCAATCCACTACTTTGGGTCCAAAACTCATGTTTGGGGTGGATTCGCGCAATTTCGTTGCCGCACGTCACCCATTCCGAAAACGGGTGTCGGGGTGCATACAAAGCACGAGTTTTTGCCACCGGAACCATTTCTTCGTTTTTCACAACGAACATGCCCAAGCCACAACTTTAGGTCCAAATCTCAAGTTTGGGTGGTTTCGCGCAATTTCGTTGCCGCGCGTCACCCATTCCGAAAACGGGTGTCGGGGCATACAAAACACGAGTTTTTTCCACCGGAACCATTTCTTCGTTTTTCGCAACGAACATGCCCAATCCACAACTTTAGGTCCAAAACTCATGTTTGGGGTGGTTTCGTGCAATTTCGTTGCCGCACGTCACCCATTCCGAAAACGGGTGTCGGGGTGCATACAAAGCACGAGTTTTTGCCACCGGAACCATTTCTTAGTTTTTCACAACGAACATTCCCAATGCACAACTTTAGGTTCAAAACTCATGTTTGGGGTGGTTTCGCGCAATTTCGTTGCCGCGCGTCACCCATTTCGAAAACGAGTGCCGGTGCATACAAAGCACGAGTTTTTTTCCACCGGAACCACTTCTTCGTATTTCGCAACGAACATGCCCAATCCACTACTCTAGGTCCAAAACTCATGTTTGGGGTGGTTTCGCGCAATTTCGTTGCCGCACGTCACCCATTCTGAAAACTGGTGTCGGGGTGCATACAAAGCACAAGTTTTTGCCACTGGAACCATTTCTTCGTTTTTCGCAATGAACTTGCCAAATCCAGTATATTAGGTCCAAAACTAATATTTGGGGTGGTTTCGCGTAATTTTGTTGCAGCACGTCACCCATTCCGAAAATGGGTGTCGGGTGCATACAAAGCACGAGTTTTGGCCACCGGAACCATTTCTTCGTTTTTCGCAACGAACATGCCCAATCCACTACTTTAGGTCTAAAACTCATGTTTGGGGTGGTTTCACGCAATTTCGTTGCCGCACGTCACACATTCCGAAAACGGGTGTCGGGGTGCATACAAAGCACGAGTTTTGGCCATCGGAACCATTTCTTTGTTTTTCGCAACAAACATGCCCAATGCACTACTTTAAGTCCAAAACTCATGTTTGGGTTGGTTTCGCGCAATTTCGTTGCCGCACGTCACCCATTCCGAAAACTGGTGTCGGGGTGCATAGAAAGCACAAGTTTTTGCCACTGGAACCATTTCTTCGTTTTTCGCAACGAACATGCCAAATAGGTCCAAAACTTATATTTGGGGTGGTTTCGCGCAATTTCGTTGCAGCACGTCACCCATTCTGAAAACGGGTGTCGGGTGCATACAAAGCACGAGTTTTGGCCACCGGAACCATTTCTTCGTTTTTCGCAACGAACATGCCCAATCCACTACTTTAGGTCCAAAACACATGTTTGGGGTCGTTTCGCGCAATTTCGTTGCTGCACGTCACCCATTCCGAAAACGAGTGTCGGGAGCATACAAAGCATGAGTTTTGGCCACGAGAACCATTTCTTCGTTTTTCGCAGCGAACATGCCCAATCCACTACTTTAGGTCCAAAACTCATGTTTGGAGTGGTTTAGCGCAATTTCGTTGCCGCACGTCACCCATTCCGGAAACAGGTGTCGGGGTGCATACAAAGCACGAGTTTTTGCCACCAGAACCATTTCTTCGTTTTTCGCAACGAACATGCCCAATCCACAACTTTAGATCCAAAACTCATGTTTGGGGTTGTTTCGCGCAATTTTGTTGCCGCACGTCACCCATTCCGAAAACTGGTGTCGGGGTGCATAGAAAGCACGAGTTTTGGCCACCATAACCATTTCATCGTTTTTCGCAACGAACATGCCCAATCCACTACATTAGGTCCAAAACTCATGTTTGGGGTGGTTTCACGCAATTTCGTTGCCACACGTCACCCATTCCGGAAACGGGTGTCGGGGTGCATACAAAGCACGAGTTTTTGCCACCTGAACCGTTTCTTCGTTTTTCACAACGAACAAGCCAAATTCAGTACATTAGGTCCAAAACTCATGTTTGGGGTGGTTTCGTGCAATTTTGTTGCCGCACGTCACCCATTCCGAAAACGGGTGTCGGGGTGCATACAAAGCACGAGTTTTTGCCACCGGAACCATTTCTTCATTTTTCGCAACGAACATGCCCAATCCACTACTTTGGGTCCAAAACTCATGTTTGGGGTGGATTCGCGCAATTTCGTTGCCGCACGTCACCCATTCCGAAAACGGGTGTCGGGGTGCATACAAAGCACGAGGTTTTGCCACCGGAACCATTTCTTCGTTTTTCACAACGAACATGCCCAAGCCACAACTTTAGGTCCAAATCTCAAGTTTGGGTGGTTTCGCGCAATTTCGTTGCCGCGCGTCACCCATTCCGAAAACGGGTGTCGGGGCATACAAAACACGAGTTTTTTCCACCGGAACCATTTCTTCGTTTTTCGCAACGAACATGCCCAATCCACAACTTTAGGTCCAAAACTCATGTTTGGGGTGGTTTCGTGCAATTTCGTTGCCGCACGTCACCCATTCCGAAAACGGGTGTCGGGGTGCATACAAAGCACGAGTTTTTGCCACCGGAACCATTTCTTAGTTTTTCACAACGAACATTTCCAATGCACAACTTTAGGTTCAAAACTCATGTTTGGGGTGGTTTCGCGCAATTTCGTGGCCGCGCGTCACCCATTTCGAAAACGAGTGCCGGTGCATACAATGCACGAGTTTTTTTCCACCGGAACCACTTCTTCGTTTTTCGCAACGAACATGCCCAATCCACTACTCTAGGTCCAAAACTCATGTTTGGGGTGGTTTCGCGCAATTTCGTTGCCGCACGTCACCCATTCTGAAAACTGGTGTCGGGGTGCATACAAAGCACAAGTTTTTGCCACTGGAACCATTTCTTCGTTTTTCGCAATGAACTTGCCAAATCCAGTATATTAGGTCCAAAACTAATATTTGGGGTGGTTTTGCGTAATTTTGTTGCAGCACGTCACCCATTCCGAAAATGGGTGTCGGGTGCATACAAAGCACGAGTTTTGGCCACCGGAACCATTTCTTCGTTTTTCGCAACGAACATGCCCAATCCACTACTTTAGGTCTAAAACTCATGTTTGGGGTGGTTTCACGCAATTTCGTTGCCGCACGTCACACATTCCGAAAACGGGTGTCGGGGTGCATACAAAGCACGAGTTTTGGCCATCGGAACCATTTCTTTGTTTTTCGCAACAAACATGCCCAATGCACTACTTTAAGTCCAAAACTCATGTTTGGGTTGGTTTCGCGCAATTTCGTTGCCGCACGTCACCCATTCCAAAAACTGGTGTCGGTGTGCATAGAAAGCACAAGTTTTTGCCACTGGAACCATTTCTTCGTTTTTCGCAACGAACATGCCAAATAGGTCCAAAACTTATTTTTGGGGTGGTTTCGCGCAATTTCGTTGCAGCACGTCACCCATTCGAAAAACGGGTGTCGGGTGCATACAAAGCACGAGTTTTGGCCACCAGAACCATTTCTTCGTTTTTCGCAACGAACATGCCCAATCCACTACTTTAGGTCCAAAACACATGTTTGGGGTCGTTTCGCGCAATTTCGTTGCCGCACGTCACCCATTCCGAAAACGAGTGTCGGGAGCATACAAAGCATGAGTTTTGGCCACGAGAACCATTTCTTCGTTTTTCGCAGCGAACATGCCCAATCCACTACTTTAGGTCCAAAACTCATGTTTGGAGTGGTTTAGCGCAATTTCGTTGCCGCACTTCACCCATTCCGAAAACAGGTGTCGGGGTGCATACAAAGCACGAGTTTTTGCCACCAGAACCATTTCTTTGTTTTTCGCAACGAACATGCCCAATCCACAACTTTAGATCCAAAACTCATGTTTGGGGTTGTTTCGCGCAATTTTGTTGCCGCACGTCACCCATTCCGAAAACTGATGTCGGGGTGCATAGAAAGCACGAGTTTTGGCCACCATAACCATTTCATCGTTTTTCGCAACGAACATGCCCAATCCACTACATTAGGTCCAAAACTCATGTTTGGGGTGGTTTCACGCAATTTCGTTGCCACACGTCACCCATTCCGGAAACGGGTGTCGGGGTGCATACAAAGCACGAGTTTTTGCCACCTGAACCGTTTCTTCGTTTTTCACAACGAACAAGCCAAATCCAGTACATTAGGTCCAAAACTCATGTTTGGGGTGGTTTCGTGCAATTTCGTTGCCGCACGTCACCCATTCCGAAAACGGGTGTCGGGGTGCATACAAAGCACGAGTTTTTGCCACCGGAACCATTTCTTCATTTTTCGCAACGAACATGCCCAATCCACTACTTTGGGTCCAAAACTCATGTTTGGGGTGGATTCGCGCAATTTCGTTGCCGCACGTCACCCATTCCGAAAACGGGTGTCGGGGTGCATACAAAGCACGAGTTTTTGCCACCGGAACCATTTCTTCGTTTTTCACAACGAACATGCCCAAGCCACAACTTTAGGTCCAAATCTCAAGTTTGGGTGGTTTCGCGCAATTTCGTTGCCGCGCGTCACCCATTCCGAAAATGGGTGTCGCCGTGTCGGTGCATACAAAGCACGAGTTTTTGCCACCTGAACTGTTTCTTCGTTTTTCGCAACGAACATGCCCAATCCACAACGTTAGGTCCAAAACACATGTTTGCGGTGGTTTCGCGCAATTTCGTCGCCGCACGTCACCCATTCCGAAAACTGGTGTCGGGGTGCTTACAAAGCACGAGTTTTGGCCACCATAACCATTTCATCGTTTTTCGCAACGAACATGCCCAATCAAGTACATTAGGTCCAAAACTCATGTTTGGGGTGGTTTCACACAATTTTGTTGCCACATGTAACCCATTCCAAAAACGGTTGTCGGGGTGCACACAAAGCACGATTTTTTGCCACCTCAACCGTTTCTTCGTTTTTCACAATGAAAATGCCAAATCCACTACATTAGATCCAAAACTCATGTTTGGGGTGGTTTCGTGCAATTTCGTTGCCGCACGTCACCCATTCCGAAAACGGGTGTCGGGGTGCATACAAATCACGAGTTTTTGCCACCGGAACCATTTCTTCATTTTTCGCAACGAACATGCCCAATCCACTACTTTGGGTCCAAAACTCATGTTTGGGGTGGTTTCGCGCAATTTTTTGCCGCACGTCACCCATTTCGAAAACGGATGTCGGTGCAAAAAAAGCACGAGTTTTTTTTCCACCAGAACCATTTCATCATTTTTCACAACGAACATGCCCAATCCACTACATTAGGTCCAAAACTCATGTTTGGGGTGGTTTCACGCAAATTCGTTGCCACACGTCACCCATTCTGAAAACCGGTGTCGGCGTGCATACAAAGCACGAGTTTTTGCCACCTGAACCGTTTCTTTGTTTTTCGCAACGAACATGCCAAATCCACTACATTAGGTCCAAATCTCATGTTTGGGGTGGTTTCGTTCAATTTCGTTGTCGCACGTCACCCATTCCGAAAACGGGTGTCGAGGTGCATACAAAGCACGAGTTTTTGCCACCTGAACTGTTTCTTCGTTTTTCACAACGAACATGCCAAATCTAGTACATTAGGTCCAAAACTCATGTTTGGGGTGGTTTCGTGCAATTTTGTTGCCGCACGTCACCCATTCCGAAAACGGGTGTCAGGGTGCATACAAAGCATGAGTTTTTGCCACCGGAACCATTTCTTCGTTTTCACAACGAACATGCCCAATCCACAACTTTAGGTCCAAAACTCATGTTTGGGGTGGTTTCGCGCAATTTCGTTGCCGCGCGTCACCCATTCCGAAAACGAGTGTCGGTGCATACAAAGCACAAGTTTTTTTTCCACCGGAACCGTTTCTTCGTTTTTCGCAACGAACATGCCCAATCCACTACTCTAGGTCCAAAACTCATGTTTGGGGTGGTTTCGCGCAATTTCGTTGCCGCAGGTCACCCATTCCGAAAACTGGTGTCGGGTTGCATACAAAGCACAAGTTTTGCCACCGAAACCTTTTCTTCGTTTTTTCACAACGCACATGCCCAATCCACAACTTTAAGTCCAAATCTCATGTTTGGGTGTTTTCACGCAATTTCGTTACCGCGCGTCACCCATTCCGAAAACGGGTGTCGGTGCATACAAAGCACGAATTTTTTCCGCCGGAACCATTTCGTTTTTCGCAATGAACATGCCCAATCCACAACTTTATGTCCAAAACTCATGTTTGGGGTGGTTTTGCGCAATTTCGTTGCCGCACGTCAACCATTCCGAAAACTGGTGTCGGGGTGCATACAAAGCACAAATTTTGGCAACGAACATGCCCAATCCACTACATTAGGTCCAAAACTCATGTTTGGGGTGGTTTCACGCAATTTCGTTGGCACACGTCACCCTTTCCGAAACGGGTGTCGGGGTGCATACAAAACACGAGTTTTTGCCACCTGAATCATTTCTTCCTTTTTCGCAACGAACATGCCAAATCCAGTATATTAGGTCCAAAACTCATGTTTGGGGTGGTTTCGTGCAATTTCGTTACCTCACGTCACCCATTCCGAAAACAGGTGTCGGGGTTCATACAGAGCATGAGTTTTTGCCACCGGAACCGTTTCTTCGTTTTTCGCAACGAACATGCCAAATCCACTACATTAGGTCCAAAACTCATGTTTGGGGTGGTTTCGTGCAATTTCGTTGCCGCACGTCACCAATTCCGAAAACGGGTGTCGGGGTGCATACAAAGCACGAGTTTTTGCCACCTGAACTGTTTCTTCGTTTTTCGCAACGAATATGCCAAATCCAGTACATTAGGTCCAAAACTCATGTTTGGGGTGGTTTCGTGCAATTTTGTTGTCTCTTTCGGTTACGTAAAAAAACAGAAACAAAAAAAGAAAACGAAAGAGAAAGGATAGAACCAGAGAACAAACAAAAAAAACAGGGAAAGGAAACAAAGCGGTTGTCTCATCTCGGTTGTTTTTAACCATAACTTGAGGTACCTTCCTTAAACCGGGCATAACTTTTCGCTCGGTTGTTAAAAAAATCTGAAATTTTTACAGGAGCTTGTTGACGCCATTCTAAGGCCTGTTTGGTTTCGATAAAATTGTCAAAAAAATTCAGGAAAATAAAGAAAAAAATTCGTCAAAGTTCTCCTTGCACTTTTTCTGTAGACCACATCTGATCTCTGTTTTAGGTGAAACTTGGTGTAGCTCCTATTTTGTTGCTTCTTGTGTTGAGAAAAATATCAAAAAAATCATACAAAAAAGAAAAACAAAATCACCTGTGATTCCTACTAGTGCCTTTTTGGCCTCGCTAGTACAATATTTACGGTATTGCCATTCTACTAGTTCCATCCGTCCTTTGCACTTGTGGCCAGCAATATAGTTTCGTGTTTTGCACTATAATTCAACTTTGCATTATTGTTTGATCGTGCTAATCCTTGACTTGAGTGCAGCCTACCCAAAACTCCACATATTTCTACAACAAGTAGGTTTCTATTTCTCCAGGCAATCGCTCATCCAATCTTTCACCGATTCCACCTGTTGGTTGCATTTCACCACTATGGCTTGGTAAGAACGGATAAAGAACTTCATAACAGCATTCCATTGAGAGAGTTGTCACCACCATTCCCCTGTTGTCGTCGGTTTTTTTCTCCTTTTGGTGTTTTGGTGTTTGCGCTAACTATGGCAGGAGCACATGACATGGTGGATGGCCAGTTGTAGGAAGTAAGGGGACAAGTTGATGGACTTGCTGCTGACATTAGGACGATGCATGAACGGCTTGATTTAGCGGTCACTTCGACGACCGCGCGTTTCAACCAGCTTGACCTTGCTCATACGGCGACTCGCACCACACTCGACACCATCCTGGCACGCCTTGATGCGTTTGACCACAAGGATGGAGCAGGACTACGACGGTGACACTGAGCAGGAAGATGGAGATCGTCGTGGTCGTGCACGCCGCGTGGTTCGTCATCCCCCTAATGACTTATTTGCTAAGATTAAATTTAAAATTCCATCTTTTAATGGTAAATATGATCCTGCTGCATATCTTGATTGGGAATTGGAGGTAGAACAGAAATTTTCATGCCATGATATTCCTGCTAATAGCCAAGTGAAGGCTGCCATTAGTGAATTTACTAATTTTGCTTTAATTTGCCAACGAAATTGCGTGAAACCACCCCAAACATAAGTTTTGGACCTAATGTAGTGGATTGGACATATTCGTTGTGAAAAACGATGAAATGGTTCTGGTAGCCAAAATTAGTGCTTTGTATGCACCCCGACACCCGTTTTCGGAATGGGTGACGTGCGGCAACGAAATTGCGTGAAACCACCCCAACGTTTGGACCTAAAGTAGTGGATTGGGCATGTTCGTTGCGAAAAACGAAGAAATGGTTCCGATGGCCAAAACTCGTGCTTTGTATGCACCCCGACACCCGTTTTCGGACTGGGTGACGTGCTTCAACGAAATTGCGCGAAACCAACCCAAACATGAGTTTTGGACCTAAAGTTGTGGATTGGACATGTTCGTTGCGAAAAACAAAGAAATGGTTCCAGTGGCAAAAACTCGTGCTTTGTATGCACCACGACACCCGTTTTCAGAATGGTAACGTTCGGCAACGAATTTGCGCGAAACCACCCCAAACATGAGTTTTGGACGTAAAGTAGTGGATTGGGCATGTTTGTTGTGAAAAACGAAGAAATGGTTCCGGTGGCAAAAACTTGTGTTTGTATGCACCCCAACACTAGTTTTCGGAATGGGTGACGTGCGGCAACGAAATTGCGCGAAACCACCCCAAACATGAGGTTTGGACCTAAAGTAGTGGATTGGGCATGTTCGTTGCGAAAAACGAAGAAATGGTTCCGGTGGCCAAAACTCGTGCTTTGTATGCACCCCGACACCTGCCTTCGGAATGGGTAACGTGCTGCAACGAAATTGCACGAAACCACCCGAAACATAAGTTTTGGACCTAATGTACTGGATTTGGCATGTTCGTTGCAAAAAACGAAGAAATGGTTCCTGTGGCCAAAACTCGTGCTTTGTATGCACCCCGACACCCGTTTTCAAAATGGTGACGTTCGGCAACGAAATTGCGCGAAATCATCCCAAACATGAGTTTTGGACCTAAAGTTGTGGATTGGACATGTTCGTTGCGAAAAACGAAGAAATGGTTCCAGTGGCAAAAACTTGTGCTTTGTATGCACCACGACACCCGTTTTTAGAATGAGTGACGTTCGGCAACGAAATTGTGCGAAACCACCCCAAACATGAGTTTTGGACGTAAAGTAGTGGATTGGGCATGTTCGTTGCGAAAAACGAAGAAATGGTTCCGGTGGCCAAAACTCGTGCGTTGTATGCACCCCGACACCAGTTTTCGGAATGGGTGACGTGCGGCAACGAAATTGCGCGAACCCAATCCAAACATGAGTTTTGGACCTAAAGTAGTGGATTTGGTATGTTCGTTATGGAAAAAGAACAAATGGTTCCTGCGGCAAAAACTCGTGCTTTGTATGCACCCCGACACCAGTTTTCGAAATGGGTGACGTGCGGCAACAAAAATGTGAGAAACCACTCCAAACATGAATTTTGGACCTAAAGTAGTGGATTGGGCATGTTCGTTGCGAAAAAACGAAGAAATGGTTCCGGTGGCCAAAACTCGTGCTTTGTATGCACCCCGACACCTGTTTTCGAAATGTGTAACGTGCAACGAAATTGCGCGAAACCACCCCAAACATGAGTTTTGGACCTAAAGTACTGGATTGGGCATGTTCGTTGTGAAAAACGAAGAAATGGTTCCGGTGGCAAAAACTCGTGCTTTGTATGCACCCCGACACAAGTTTTCGGAATGAGTGATGTGCGGCAACGAAATTACGCGAAATCACCCCAAACATGAGTTTTGGACCTAAAGTAGTGGATTGTACATGTTCATTGCGAAAAACGAAGAAATGGTTCTGGTGGCAAATCCTCGTGCTTTGTATGCACCCCGACACCTATTTTCGGAATGGGTAACGTGCGGCAACAAAATTGCGCGAAACCACCCAAAACATAATTTTGGACCTAATGTAGGATTTGGCATGTTCGTTGCGAAAAACGAAGAAATGGTTCCAGTGGCAAAAACTCGTGCTTTGTATGCACCACGACACACGTTTTCAAAATGGTGACGTTCGGCAACGAAATTGCGCGCAACTACCCCAAACATGAGTTTTGGACGTAAAGTAGTGGATTGGACATGTTCGTTGAGAAAAACGAAGAAATGGTTCCGGTGGCAAAAACTCGTGCTTTGTATGCACCCCGACACCAGTTTTCGGAATGGGTGACGTGCGTCAACGAAATTGCGCGAAACTACCCCAAACTTGAGTTTTGGACCTATAGTAGTGTATTGGGCATGTTCGTTGCGAAAAACGGAGAAATGGTTCCGGTGGCAACAACTCGTGCTTTGTATGCACCCCGACACCCGTTTTCGGAATGGGTGACGTGCGGCAACGAAATTGCGCGAAACCACCCCAAGCACGAGTTTTGGCCACCAGAACCATTTCTTCGTTTTTCGCAACGAACATGCCCAATCCATAACTTTAGGTCCAAAATTCATGTTTGGGGTGGTTTCGCGCAATTTCGTTGCCGCACGTCACCCTTTCCGAAAACGGGTGTCGATGTGCATAGAAAGCACGAGTTTTTGCCACCGTAACCATTTCTTCGTTTTTCGCAACGAACATGCCCAATCCACAACTTTAGGTCCAAAACTCATGTTTGGGATTGTTTCGCGCAATTTAGTTGCCGCACGTCATCCATTCCGAAAACGGGTGTCGGGGTGCATACAAAGCACGAGTTTTTGCCACCCGAACCATTTCTTAGTTTTTCGCAACGAACACGCCAATCCACTATTTTAGGTCCAAAACTCATGTTTGGGGTGGTTTCGCGCAATTTCGTTGTCGCACGTTACCCATTTCGAAAACTGGTGTCGGGGTGCATACAAAGCACGAGTTTTGGCCACTGGAACCATTTTTCGTTTTTCACAACGAAAATACCCAATCCACTACTTTACGTCCAAAACTCATGTTTGGGGTGGTTTCGCGTAATTTCGTTGCCGCACGTCACCCATACCGAAAACGGGTGTCGGGGTGCATACAAAGCACGACTTTTTGCCACCGGAACTGTTTCTTCGTTTTTCGCAACGAACATGCCAAACCCACTACATTAGGTCCAAAACTTATGTTTGGGGTGGTTTCACGCAATTTCGTTGCCGCACGTCACCCATTCCGAATACGGGTGTCGAGTGCATACAAAGCACGAGTTTTTGCCACCGGAACCGTTTCTTTGTTTTTCGCAACAGACATGCCCAATCCATTATATTTTGTCCAAAACTCATGTTTGGGGTGGTTTCACGCAATTTCGTTGTCGCACGTCACCAATTCCGAAAACTGGTGTCGAGGTGCATACAAAGCACGAGTTTTTGCCACCGGAACTATTTCTTCGTTTTTCGCAACGAACATGCTAAATCCAGTATATTAGGTCCAAAACTTATATTAGGGGTGGTTTCGCTCTATTTCGTTGCCGCACGTCACCCATTCCGAAAACGGGTGTCGGGTGCATACAAAGCACGAGTTTTGGCCACCGGAACCATTTCTTCGTTTTTCGCAACGAGCATGGCCAATCCACAACTTTAGGTTTGGGGTGGCTTCGCGTAATTTCGTTGCCGCACGTCACCCTTTCCGAAAACGGGTGTCGATGTGCATACAAAGCACGATTTTTTGCCACCATAACCATTTCTTCGTTTTTCGCAACGAACATGCCCAATCCACAACTTTAGGTTGAAAACTTATGTTTGGGTGGTTTCTCGCAATTTTGTTGCCGCACGTCACCCATTCCGAAAACTGGTGTCGGGGTAATACAAAGCACGAGTTTTTTCCACCGGAACTATTTTTTCGTTTTTCGCAACGAACATGTCCAATCCACAACTTTAGGTCCAAAACTCATGTTTGGGGTGGTTTCGCGCAATTTCGTTGCCGCACGTCACCCATTCCGAAAAATGGTGTCGGGGTGCATACAAAGCACGAGTTTTGGCCACCGGAACCATTCCTTCGTTTTTTGCGACGAACCTGCCCAATCCACTACTTTACGTCCAAAACTCATGTTTGGGGTGGTTTCGCGTAATTTCGTTGCAGCACGCCACCCATTCCAAAAACGGGTGTCGGGGTGCATACAAAGCACGAGTTTTTGCCACCGGAACCATTTCTTCGTTTTCGCAACGAACCTGACCAATCCACTACTTTAGGTCCAAAACTCATGTTTCGGGTTGTTTCGCACAATTTCGTTGTCGCACGTCACCCATTCCGAAAACGGGTGTCGGGGTGCATATAGAGCACGAGTTTTTTCCACCGGAACCATTTCTTTGTTTTTTGCAACGAACATGCCCAATCTACTACATTATGTCCAAAACTCATGTTTGGGGTGGTTTCGCGCAATTTCGTTGTCGCACGTCACCCATTCCAAAAAATGTTGTCGGTGCACACAAAGCACGAGTTTTTGCCACCGGAACTATTTCTTCGTTTTTCGCAACGAACATGCCAAATCGAGTATATTAGGTCCAAAACTTATATTTTTTGTGGTTTCGCGTAATTTCGTTGCCGCACGTCACCAATTCCGAAAACGGGTGTCGGGTGCATACAAAGCATGAGTTTTGGCCACCACAACCATTTCTTCGTTTTTCGCAACGAACATGCCCAATCCACAACTTTAGGTCCAAAACTCATGTTTGGGGTGGTTTTGCGCAATTTCGTTGCCACACGTCACCCTTTCCGAAAACGGGTGTCTATGTGCATACAAAGCTCACCATAACCATGTTTTCGTTTTTCGCAACGAACATGCCCAATCCACTTTAGGTTCAAAACTTATGTTTGGGGTGGTTTCTCGCAATTTTGTTGCCGCACGTCACCCATTCCGAAAACTGGTGTCGGGGTGCATACAAAGCACGAGTTTTTGCCACTTGAACTATTTCTTCGTTTTTCGCAACGAACATCTCCAATCCACAACTTTAGGTCCAAACCTCATGTTTGGGATGGTTTCGCGCAATTTCGTTGCCGCACGTCACCCATTCCGAAAACGGGTGTCGAGGTGCATACAAAGCATGAGTTTTTGCCATAGGAACCATTTCTTCGTTTTTCGCAACGAACATGCCAAATCCAGTATATTAGGTCCAAATCTTATATTTGGGGTGGTTTCGTGCAATTTCGTTGCTGCACGTCACCCATTCCGAAAACGGGTGTCGGGTGCATACAAAGCATGAGTTTTGGCCACCAGAACCATTTCTTCGTTTTTCGCAACGATCATGCCCAATCCACAAAACATTAGGTCCAAAACTCATGTTTGGGGTGGTTTTGCGCAATTTCGTTGCCGCACGTTACCCTTACCAAATAAGGGTGTCGATGTGCATACAAAGCACGAGTTTTTGCCACCGTAACCATTTCTTCGTTTTTCGCAACGAACATGCCCAATCCACAACTTTAGGTCCAAAACTCATGTTTGGGATGGTTTCGCGCAATTTCGTTGCCGCACGAAACCCATTCCGAAACGGGTGTCGGGGTGCATACAAAGCACGAGTTTCTGCCACCGGAACCATTTCTTAGTTTTTCGCAACGAACATGCCAATCCACTATTTTAGGTCCAAAACTCATGTTTGGGGTGGTTTCGCGCAATTTCGTTGCCGCACGTCACCCATTCCGAAAACTGGTGTCGGGTGCATACAAAGCACGAGTTTTGGCCACCGTAACCATTTCTTCTTTTTTCGCAACGAAAATACCCAATCCACTACTTTACGTCCAAAACTCATGTTTGGGGTGGTTTCGCGTAATTTCGTTGCCGCACGTCACCCATTCCGAAAACGGGTGTCGGGGTGCATACAGAGCACGAGTTTTTGCCACCGGAACCGTTTCTTCGTTTTTCGCAACGAACATGCCAAATCCACTACATTAGGTCCAAAACTTATGTTTGGGTGGTTTCGCACAATTTTGTTGCCGCACGTCACCCATTCCGAAAACGGGTGTCGGGGTGCATTTAAACCACGTGTTTTTTCCACCGGAACCATTTCTTTGTTTTTCGCAACGAACATGCCCAATCCACTACATTAGGTCCAAAACTCATGTTTGGGGTGGTTTCGCGAAATTTCGTTGTCGCACGTCACCCATTCCGAAAACTGGTGTCGGGGTGCATACAAAGCACGAGATTGTGCCACCAGAACTATTTCTTCGTTTTTCGCAACGAACATGCCAAATCCAGTATATTAGGTCCAAAACTTATATTTGGTGTGGTTTCGCTCTATTTCGTTGCCGCACGTCTCCCGTTCCGAAAACGGGTGTCGGGTGCATACAAAGCACGAGTTTTGGCCACCGGAACCATTTCTTCGTTTTTCGCAACGAACATGCCCAATCCACAACTTTAGATCCAAAACTCATGTTTGGGGTGGTTTCGCGCAATTTCGTTGCCGCACGTCACCCTTTCCGAAAATGGGTGTCGATGTGCATACAAAGCATGAATTTTTGCCACCGTAACCATTTCTTTGTTTTTCGCAACGAACATGCCCAATCCACAACTTTAGGTTCAAAACTTATGTTTGGGTGGTTTCTCGCAATTTTGTTGCCGCACGTCACCCATTCCGAAAACTGGTGTCGGGGTGCATATAAAGCACGAGTTTTTTCCACCAGAACTATTTCTTCGTTTTTTCGCAACGAACATGTCCAATCCATAACTTTAGGTCCAAAACTAATGTTTGGGATGGTTTCGCAATTTCGTTGCCGCATGTCGCCCATTCCGAAAACGGGTGTCGGGGTGCATACAAAGCACGAGTTTTTGCCACCGGAACCATTTTAGTTTTTCGCAACGAACATGCCAATCCACAATTTTAGGTGATGAGGACATCAACACCAACACGAGCACATCTACACCAGCAGCACCTTCTCTAGCCCAGGCGCCAGCTTCACCAGTCCAGGCGCCACCCCTTCCACCTGGGCCAGTGACTCGGGCCCGTGCAAGAGAATTGAACTACATCATGCTGTTAAAGAACGAAGGCCCGGAAGAATAGACGACCAGCCCAACTGCGGCCCATAATGGACGACCTAGGGTTGGCCGCCCCTAGGGGCTGCGCCCCCTCTCTATTTATCCAGGAGCTGCGCCTCCTTTATTTCTTGATTTTTGTTTTACGTTAGCTTTAGCTACTCTCGAACACGCGCAAATCTGCGCTGTCTTCGTGTATTCAGAACTCCACCCTCGAGTAATAGATTAGATTGCTCGCATCTTTTTCTTGTTCGTTCTTCGATTGCGCACAGGAAACGATCTTCGTGATCAGGCCGATCTCGCATCAGCAAGGTCGGTAACCACAGGGAGTTGGTTCAGCGATTGCATTGGCGCCTCGGGCTTGCTCGTCGTAGTCGGATCGCAAGGGTCATCTTCCGCCAAATCGGAATTATCTCTACTCGCCGAAAGATCGGGCACCTCAGCTACATCAATTGGTATCAGATTTCCAGGTTGATCGGTGAGTTTATCGGGTGTTTTTTTTCCTACAGTCCACAAAACCACATAAAAATTTAGGTTAGACCTTATCCCAACACCCTTTTGAGCCTCGCACTTTCTTTCAATAATCTGCATTGTTGAATTTGTGTGCTTTCGCGTCACTTGTTGCTGGTTGCATTGTGTTCTTCCACCATTCAAACCCTAGCGCGGCCACCATCTCCCCTTTGATCACGCCACAAACCGAGTCAACATCGTTTCCTTGTTTTTTCTCCTTTGGTTACGTCAAAAAAAAACAGAAAAAACAAACCGAGTCAACGGCCGTTTCCTTGTTTTTCTCCTTCGGTTATGAAAAAAAAACAGAAAAAAAAACAAAACCGAGTCAACATCGTTTCCTTGTTTTTCTCCTTCGGTTACGTCAAAAAAAACAGAAACAAAAAACAACGAAGGAGAAAGGATTCGGTTGTTTCATCCCGGTCGTTTGAAAACATAACTTGAGGTACCTTCCTTAAACCGGGCATAACTTTTCGCTCGGGTGTCCAAAAAATCTGAAATTTTTACAGGAGCTTGTTGACTCCATTCTGAGGCCGGCCAAACTCACCTTCGGTCTGTTTGGGTTTCGACAAAATTGTCAAAAAAATTCAGGAAAATAAAGAAAAAAAATCCGTCAAAGTTCTCGCACACTTTTCAGAGAACTTCCTGATTTTCTGTAGACCACATCTGATCTCTGTTTTAGGTGAAACTTCGTCTAGCTCCTATTTTGTTGCTTCTTGTGCTGAGAAAAATATCAAAAAAATCATACAAAAAAGAAAAACAAAATCACTTGTGATTCCTACTAGTGGCCTCGCTAGTACAATATTTACGGTACTTGCCATTCTGCTAGTTCCATCCATCCTTTGCACTTGTGGCCAGCAATATAGTTTCGTGTTCTGCACTATAATTGAACTTTGCATTATTGTTTGATTGTGCTAATCATTGACTTGAGTGCAGCCTACCCACAACTCCACATATTTCTACGACGAGCAGGCTTCTGTTTCTCCAGGCAATCGCTCATCCAATCTTTCACCGGTTCCACCTGTTGGTTGCAGTTCACCACTGTGGCTTGGTAAGAGCGGATAAGAATTTGATAACAGCACTAGTGTGAGCGCCTTGTGAGCAGTACACCCCTGTTTTTTGTCGTTGTTTTTTTTTCTTCTTCTTTTGGTGTTTTGGTGTTTGCGCTAACTATGGCAGGAGCACACGACACGGTGGATGCCCAGTTGCTGGAAGTAAGGGGACAAGGTTATGGACTTGCTGATGACATTAGGACGATGCATGAACGGCTTGATTCAACGGTCACTTCGACGACCGAGCGTTTCAACCAGCTTGACCTTGCTCAAACGGCGACTCGCACCACTCTCGACACCATCCTGGCACGCCTTGATGCGTTGACCACAAAGATGGAGCAGGACTATGGCGGTGACACTGAGTGGGAAGATGGAGATCGCCGTGGTCGTGCACGCCGTGTGGTTCGTCATCCCCCTAATGACTTATTTTCTAAGATTAAATTTAAAATTCCACCTTTTAATGGCAAATATGATCCTGCTGCATATATTGATTGGGAGTTAGAGGTTGAACAAAAATTTTCATGCCATGATATTGCTGCACATTCTCAGGTTAAAGCTGCTATTAGTGAATTTACTGATTTTGCTTTAATTTGGTGGCGTGAGTTTAAAATAAAACATCCCACTACCATTCCAACCACTTGGGATCAGTTGAAAGCTGCGATGCGACATCGATTTGTGCCTTCGTATTATGCTCGTGATTTGCTTAATAAAATGCAACGTTTTCAGCAAGGTTCTCAATCTGTTGAGGACTATTTCCAGGAGTTACAAAAAGGTATGATTCGTTGTGGGATATTAGAGGACAACGACGCTGCTATGGCACGTTTTCGTGGTGGTTTAAACCGCGAAATCCAAGATATACTTGATTATAAGGAATATTATGATATGACTACTTTATTTGAATATGCTTGCAAAGCTGAACGTGAAGTGCAGGGATGCCGCTCGAAGCCATATTCTAACCCTTTTGCAGGACGAAGCTCGACATCCACCTCAGCACCAGTTCCCCCTGCGCCATCCACGTCCACCACTACTCCACGCGAGAAGACGACCAAACCAGCCAGCACTGCCCCACCCACAGGTCGTACACGGGATATTCAGTGTCATCGCTGTAGAGGATTTGGCCATGTGATTCGGGACTGCCCAAACAAGCGCACTTTGCTCATTCGTGACGATGGTGAGTACTCTTCCGCTAGTGATTCTAAAGAAATTGAACATGCACTACTTGCCACTGACCATGCAGCTAAGGCGGAGGTACATGTCAACCCGGGCGACGCTGATAGGTATGAAAGTCTTGTTGTGCAGCGTGTTCTCAGTACACAGGTCGCTTTGCCCGAGAAGAATCAGCGACACACTCTGTTCCATACAAAGGGTGTTGTGCAGGAGCGGTCAATTCGCATCATTATCGACAGCGGCAGTTGCAACAATTTGGCGTGTACCATGCTGGTCGAAAAGTTATCGTTACCCACTCGTAAGCATCCAAACCCATATCACATTCAATGGCTTAATGATGGTGGTAAAATAAAAATCACACGTTCCGTGCGCGTTCCTTTCTCCATGGGTGCTTATTCTGATTTTGTTGATTGTGATGTTATTCCCATGGAAGCATGCTCTTTGTTACTTGGTCGACCTTGGCAATATGATACTGATAGCTTGCATCATGGTCGTTCGAATCATTATTCCTTCATTTTTAAGGGTCAGAAAATAATTATACATCCAATGACACCTGAACAAATTGTTAAAGATGATCTTGCCCGAGCTGCTATAACTGCTAAACAACTTGATCCATCGCCCTCTGTTCCTTCTGAAATCAAGTTGAATGCTCCTGTTTTACTTGCTACACGTGCTGATTTTGATGATCTACACGGTGCTCATTTGCCATGCTATGCACTTATATGCTCTAGTGTCCTCATTTCACTTGATGATGCACCATCTTTGGCTATCCCCCCTATGGTTGCTAACCTTTTGCAGGAGTACGCTGATGTCTTTCCCAAAGACTTACCACCGGGTCTCCCACCACTTCGTGGCATTGAGCACCAGATCGACCTCATTCCCGGCGCACAGCTTCCGAACCGCGCACCGTACCGTACAAATCCGGATGAGACGAAGGAGATTCAGCGCCAGGTACAGGCGTTGCTTGACAAGGGATACATTCGTGAGTCTCTTAGCCCTTGCTCTGTTCCTGTGTTACTTGTTCCCAAGAAAGATGGGTCATGGCGTATGTGTGTAGACTGTCGTGCTATTAATAACATCACTATTCGTTATCGATATCCTATACCGCGCCTTGATGATATGCTAGATGAGCTTAGTGGTGCCATTATTTTCACTAAGATTGATTTGCGTAGTGGTTACCACGAGATTAGAATGAAACTGGGTGATGAATGGAAAACGGCTTTTAAAATGAAATTTGGTTTATATGAATGGTTGGTTATGCCGTTTGGATTGACTAATGCTCCCAGCACTTTTATGCGAGTGATAAATGAAGTTCTAAGGCCCTTCATAGGATTGTTTGTGGTTGTTTATTTTGATGATATTCTTATTTACAGCAAATCTAAGAAAGAGCATTTGGAACATTTAAGTGCTGTTTTTGATGCATTGCGTGCTGCCCAGTTATTTGCTAACATGGAAAAATGCATCTTTTGTACACGACGTGTCTCGTTTCTTGGTTATGTTGTTACTCCACAGGGCATTGGGGTGGATAGCAGCAAGATTGCTGCCATTCGGGAGTGGCCTACACCGACGACGGTCACACAAATTCGGAGCTTTCTTGGACTTGCCGGTTTCTACCGCAGATTTGTTCGTGATTTTAGCTCCATTGCAGCGCCTCTACATGAGCTTACAAAGAAAGATGTGCCATTTGCTTGGAGTGATTCCCAGGAGGAAGCGTTCAACACTTTGAAAGATAAGTTAACCCAAGCTCCCCTATTGCAATTGCCTGATTTTAATAAAGTTTTTGAGCTTGAATGCGATGCTAGCGGTATTGGGCTAGGTGCTGTTTTGTTACAAGAAGGAAAACCAGTTGCTAATTTTAGTGAAAAATTAAGCGGTGCTAGTCTGAAAATATTCTACTTATGATAAGGAGCTTTACGCTTTAGTGCGCACTTTGCATACATGGCAGCACTATCTTTGGCATCGTGAGTTATAATCCATTCTGATCATGAGGCTTTAAAACATATTCGTACCCAAACAAATCTGAACCGTCGTCATGCTAAATGGGTAGAATTCATTGAGTCCTTTCCTTACATTATTAAACACAAGAACGGGAAGGACAATGTTATTGCTGATGCTTTGTCTCGTCGCTATACCATGCTGTCACAGTTAGATTTTAAAATCTTTGGTTTGCACACTATGAAAGATCAATATGTTGATGATGCTGATTTTAAAGATGCTTTCGGCCATTGTATTAATGGGAAACCATGGGGCAAATTTCACATGCAGGATGGGTTCCTGTTTCGCGCTAACAAGCTGTGTGTTCCAGCTAGCTCGGTTCGTCTTTTGTTGTTACAGGAAGCACATGGAGGCGGTCTCATGGGGCACTTTGGCGTCTACAAGACACATGAGGTGTTGGCTGCCCACTTCTTTTGGCCTCGGATGCGCGCTGATGTTGAGCGCCTTGTTGCACGCTGCACTACTTGTCAGAAAGCTAAGTCACGGTTGAACAACCATGGTTTGTATATGCCTTTGCCTGTTCCTACTTCCCCTTGGATTGATATTTCGATGGATTTTGTTTTGGGATTGCCTAGAACTTAGAAGGGGAGGGATAGCATTTTGTGGTTGTTGATCGATTCTCCAAAATGGCTCATTTCATACCTTGTCATAAGACTGATGATGCTAGCAATGTTGCTGAATTGTTTTTTAGGGAGATTATTCGTTTGCACTGTATTCCCAATACAATAGTCTCGGATCGTGATGCTAAGTTTCTGAGTCATTTTTGGAGATCTCTGTGGAATAAATTGGGAACTAAATTGCTGTTTAGCACCACTTGTCACCCTCAGACTGATGGTCAAACTGAGGTAGTTAATCGAACTTTGTCTACCATGCTTAGGGCTGTTTTAGACAAAAAATTTGAAACGTTGGGAGGATTGCTTGCCTCATGTTGAGTTTGCTTATAATCATGCAACCCATTCTTCTACAAAGATGTGCCCTTTTCAAATTGTTTATGGTTACATTCCTAGGGCGCCTATTGCTTTGTTTTCGCTTGATGCTGCGGACGCCCCACACATAGATGCTCTAGCACATGTTGAACAAATGATTAATCTCCATGAACAAACTCAACAAAACATTGCTGCTGCTAATGCTAAAATATCAGATTACTGGTAGTAAAGGCCGGAAACTAGTTACTTTTGAACCTAGTGATATGGTTGGTTGCATTTGAGAAAGGATCGTTTTCCTACTTTGCACCGTTTCTAAATTGATGCCTCGTGCTGCTGGTCCTTTTAAGATACTAACCAAGATTAATGATAATGCTTATACCCTTGACCTGCCTGCGGAGTTTGGTGTTTCCACTAGTTTTAATGTTGCAGATTTGAAACCGTATGCGGGAGAAGACGAGGAGTTGCCGTCGAGGACGACTTCAGTTCAAGAAGGGGAGGATGATGAGGACATCAACACCAACACGAGCACATCTACACCAGCAGCACCTTCTCCAGCCCAGGCGCCATCTTCCCCAGTCCAGGCGCCACCCCTTCCACCTGGGCCAGTGACTCGGGCCCGTGCAAGAGAATTAAACTACATCATGCTGTTAAAGAACGAAGGCCCGGAAGAATAGACGACCAGCCAAACTGCGGCCCATAATGGACGACCTAGGGTTGGCCGCCCCTAGGGGCTGCGCCCCCTCTCTATTTATCCAGGAGCAGCGCCTCCTTTATTTCTTGAGTTTTGTTTTACGTTAGCTTTAGCTACTCTCGAACACGCGCAAATCTGCGCTGTCTTCGTGTATTCAGAACTCCACCCTCGAGTAATAGATTAGATTGCTCGCATCTTTTTCTTGTTCGTTCTTCGATTGCGCACAGGAAACGATCTTCGTGATCAGGGCCGATCTCGCATCAGCAAGGTCGGTAACCACAGGGAGTTGGTTCAGCGATTGCATTGGCGCCTCGGGCTTGCTCGTCGTAGTCGGATCGCAAGGGTCATCTTCCGCCAAATCGGAATTATCTCTACTCGCCGAAAGATCGGGCACCTCAGCTACATCAGCGCCTCGGGCTTGCTCGTCGTAGTCGGATCGCAAGGGTCATCTTCCGCCAAATCGGAATTATCTCTACTCGCCGAAAGATCGGGCACCATGATGAGGACATCAACACCAACACGAGCACATCTACACCAGCAGCACCTTCTCCAGCCCAGGCACCATCTTCCCCAGTCCAGGCGCCACCCCTTCCACCTGGGCCAGTGACTCGGGCCCGTGCAAGAGAATTGAACTACATCATGCTGTTAAAGAACGAAGGCCTAGAAGAATAGACGACCAGCCCAACTGCGGCCCATAATGGACGACCTAGGGTTGGCCGCCCCTAGGGGCTGCGCCCCCTCTCTATTTATCCAGGAGCTGTGCCTCCTTTATTTTTCGAGTTTTGTTTTACGTAGCTTTAGCTACTCTCGAACGCGCGCAAATCTGCGTTGTCTTCGTGTATTCAGAAACTCCACCCTCGAGTAATAGATTAGATTGCTCGCATCTTTTTCTTGTTCGTTCTTCGATTGCGCACAGGAAACGATCTTCGTGATCAGGCCGATCTCGCATCAGCAAGGTCGGTAACCACAGGGAGTTGGTTCAGCGATTGCATTGGCGCCTCGAGCTTGCTCGTCGTAGTCGGATCGCAAGGGTCATCTTCCGCCAAATCGGAATTATCTCTACTCGCCGAAAGATCGGGCACCTCAGCTTCATCAATTGGTATCAGATTTCCAGGTTGATCGGTGAGTTTATCGAGTGTTTTTTTCCTACAGTCCACAAAACCACATAAAAATTCAGGTTAGACCTTATCCCAGCACCCTTTTGAGCCTCGCACTTTCCTTCAATAATCTGCATTGTTGAATTTGTGTGCTTTCGCGTCATTTGTTGCTGGTTGCATTGTGTTCTTCCACCATTCAAACCCTAGCGCCGCCACCATCTCCCGTTTGATCATGCCACAAACCGAGTCAACATCGTTTCCTTGTTTTTCTCCTTCGGTTACGTCAAAAAAAACAGAAAAAAACAAACCGAGTCAACGGCCGTTTCCTTGTTTTTCTCCTTCGGTTACAAAAAAAAAAACAGAAAAAAAACAAACCGAGTCAACATCGTTTCCTTGTTTATCTCCTTCGGTTACAAAAAAAACAGAAAAAAAACAAACCGAGTCAACATCGTTTCCTTGTTTTTCTCCTTCGGTTACGTCAAAAAAACAGAAACAAAAAAAACAACGAAGGAGAAAGGATACAGTTGTTTCATCCCGGTCGTTTTTAAAACATAACTTGAGGTACCTTCCTTAAACCGGGCATAACTTTTCGCTCGGGTGTCCAAAAAATCTGAAATTTTTACAGGAGCTAGTTGACATCATTCTGAGGCCGGCCAATCTCACCTTCGGTCTATTTGGTTTCGACAAAATTGTCAAAAAAATTCAGGAAAATAAAGAAAAAAATTCGTCAAAGTTCTCGCACGCTTTTCAGAGAATTTCCTGATTTTCTGTAGACCACATCTGATCTCTGTTTTAGGTGAAACTTCGTGTAGCTCCTATTTTGTTGCTTCTTGTGCTGAGAAAAATAACAAAAAATCATACAAAAAAATAAAAATAAAATCACTTGTGATTCCTACTAGTGGCCTCGCTAGTACAATATTTACGGTACTGCCATTCTGCTAGTTCCATCCGTCCTTTGCACTTGTGGCCAGCAATATAGTTTCATGTTCTGCACTATAATTCAACTTTGCATTATTGTTTGATTGTGCTAATCATTGACTTGAGTGCAGCCTACCTAGAACTCCACATATTTCTACGACGAGCAGGCTTCTGTTTCTCCAGGCAATCGCTCATCCAATCTTTCACCGGTTCCACCTGTTGGTTGCAGTTCACCACTGTGGCTTGGTAAGAACGGATAAGAATTTGATAACAGCACTAGTGTGAGCGCCTTGTGAGCAGTACACCCCTGTTTTTGTCGTTGGTTTTTTTTCTTCTTCTTTTGGTATTTTGGTGTCTGCGCTAACTATGGCAGGAGCACACGACACGGTGGATGCCCAGTTGCTGGAAGTAAGGGGACAAGTTGATGGACTTGCTGATGACATTAGGACGATGCATGAACGGCTTGATTCAACGGTCACTTCGACGACCGAGCGTTTCAACCAGCTTGACCTTGCTCAAACGGCGACTCGCACCACACTCGACACCATCCTGGCACGCCTTGATGCATTGACCACAAAGATGGAGCAGGACTACGGCGGTGACACTGAGTGGGACGATGGAGAGATCGCCGTGGTCGTGCACGCCGTGTGGTTCGTCATCCCCCTAATGACTTATTTTCTAAGATTAAATTTAAAATTCCACATTTTAATGGCAAATATGATCCTGCTGCATATCTTGATTAGGAGTTAGAGGTTGAACAAAATTTTCATGCCATGATATTGCTGCACATTCTCAGGTTAAAGCTGCTATTAGTGAATTTACTGATTTTGATTTAATTTGGTGGCGTGAGTTTAAAATAAAACATCCCACTACCATTCCAACCACTTGGGATCAGTTGAAAGCTGCGATGCGACATCGATTTGTGCCTTCGTATTATGCTCGTGATTTGCTTAATAAAATGCAGCGTTTTCAGTAAGGTTCTCAATCTGTTGAGGACTATTTCCAGGAGTTACTAAAAGGTATGATTCGTTGTGGGATATTGGAAGACAACGACGCTGCTATGGCACGTTTTCGTGGTGGTTTAAACCGCGAAATCCAAGATATACTTGATTATAAGGAATATTATGATATGACTACTTTATTTGAATATGCTTGCAAAGCTAAACGTGAAGTGGAGGGACGCCGCTCGAAGCCATATTCTAACCCTTTTGCAGGACGAAGCTCGACATCCACCTCAGCACCAGTTCCCCCCTGCGCCATCCACGTCCACACTACTCCACGCGAGAAGACGACCAAACCAGCCAGCACTGCCCCACCCACAGGTCGTACAACACGGGATATTCAGTGTCATCGTTGTAGAGGATTTGGCCATGTGATTCGGGACTGCCCAAACAAGCGCACTTTGGCTCATTCGTGACGATGGTGAGTACTCTTCCGCTAGTGATTCTGACGACATTGAACATGCACTACTTGCCACTGACCATGCAACTAAGGCGGAGGTACATGTCAACCCGGGCGACGCTGATAGGTATGAAAGTCTTGTTGTGCAGCATGTTCTCAGTACACAGGTCGCTTTGCCCGAGAAGAATCAGCGACACACTCTGTTCCATACAAAGGGTGTTATGCAGGAGCGGTCAATTCGCATCATTATCGACAGCGGCAGTTGCAACAATTTGGCGAGGTACCATGCTGGTCGAAAAGTTATCGTTACCCACTCGTAAGCATCCAAACCCATATCACATTCAATGGCTTAATGATGGTGGTAAAATAAAAATCACACGTTCCGTGCGCGTTCCTTTCTCCATGGGTGCTTATTCTGATTTTGTTGATTGTGATGTTATTCCCATGGAAGCATGCTCTTTGTTACTTGGTCGACCTTGGCAATATGATACTGATAGCTTGCATCATGGCCGTTCGAATCATTATTCTTTCATTTTTAAGGGTAAGAAAATAATTATACATCCAATGACACCTGAACAAATTGTTAAAGATGATCTTGCCCGAGCTGCTATAACTGCTAAACAACTTGATCCATCGCCCTCTGTTCCTTCTGAAATTAAGTTGAAGGCTCCTGTTTTACTTGCTACACGTGCTGATTTTGATGATCTACACGGTGCTCATTTGCCATGTTATGCACTTATATGCTCTAGTGTCCTCATTTCACTTGATGATGCACCATCTTTGGCTATTCCCCCTATGGGTTGCTAACCTTTTGCAGGAGTACGCTGATGTCTTTCCCAAAGACTTACCACCGGGTCTCCCACCACTTCGTGGCATTGAGCACCAGATCGACCTCATTCCCGGCGCACAGCTTCCAAACCGCGCACCATACCGTACAAATCCGGATGAGACGAAGGAGATTCAGCGCCAGGTACAGGCGTTGTTTAACAAGGGATACATTCGTGAGTCTCTTAGCCCTTGCTCTGTTTCTGTGTTACTTGTTCCCAAGAAAGATGGGTCATGGCGTATGTGTGTAGACTGTCGTGCTATTAATAACATCACTATTCGTTATCGATATCCTATACCATGCCTTGATGATATGCTAGATGAGCTTAGTGGTGCCATTATTTTCACTAAGATTGATTTGCGTAGTGGTTACCACCAGATTAGAATGAAACTGGGTGTTGAATGGAAAACGGCTTTTAAAACAAAATTTGGTTTATATGAATGGTTGGTTATGCCGTTTGGATTGACTAATGCTCCCAGCACTTTTATGCGAGTGATGAATGAAGTTCTGAGGCCCTTCATAGAATTGTTTGTGGTTGTTTATTTTGATGATATCCTTATTTACAGCAAATCTAAGAAAGAGCATTTGGAACATTTAAGTGCTGTTTTTGATGCATTGCGTGCTGCCCAGTTATTTGCTAACATGGAAAAATGCATCTTTTGTACACGACATGTCTCGTTTCTTGGTTATGTTGTTACTTCACAGGGCATTGAGGTGGATAGCAGCAAGATTGCTGCCATTCGGGAGTGGCCTACACCGACGACGGTCATCACAAATTCGGAGCTTTCCTGGACTTGCCGGTTTCTACCGCAGATTTGTTCGTGATTTTAGCTCCATTGCAGCGCCTTCTACATGAGCTTACAAAGAAAGATGTGCCATTTGCTTGGAGGTGATTCACAGGAGGAAGCGTTCAGCACTTTGAAAGATAAGTAACCCAAGCTCCCCTATTGCAATTGCCTGATTTTAATAAAGTGTTTGAGCTTGAATGCGATGCTAGCGGTATTGGGCTAGGTGCTGTTTTGTTACATGACGGAAAAACCAGGTTGCTTATTTTAGTGAAAAATTAAGCCGGTGCTAGTCTGAAATATTCTACTTATGATAAGGAGCTTTACGCTTTAGTGCGCACTTTGCATACATGGCAACACTATCTTTGGCATCGTGAGTTCATAATCCATTCTGATCATGAGGCTCTTAAAACATATTCGTACCCAAACAAATCGAACCGTCGTCATGCTAAATGGGTAGAATTCATTGAGTCCTTTCCTTACATTATTAAACACAAGAACGGGAAGGACAATGTATTGCTGATGCTTTGTCTCGTCGCTATACCATGCTGTCACAGTTAGATTTTAAAATCTTTGGTTTGCACACTGTGACAAGATCAATATGTTGATGATGCTAATTTTAAAGATGCTTTCGGCCATTGTATTAATGGGAAACCATGGGGCAAATTTCACATACAGGATGGGTTCCTGTTTCGCGCTAACAAGCTGTGTATTCCAGCTAGCTCGGTTCGTCTTTTGTTGTACAGGAAGCCCATGGAGGTGGTCTTATGGGGCACTTAGGCGTCTACAAGACACATGAGGTGTTGGCTGCCCACTTCTTTTGGCCTCGATGCGCGCTGATGTTGAGGCGCCTTGTTGCACGCTGCACTACTTGTCAGAAAGCTAAGTCACGGTTGAACAACCATGGTTTGTATATGCCTTTGCCTGTTCCTACTTCCCCTTGGATTGATATTTCGATGGATTTTGTTTTGGGATTGCCTAGAACTAAGAAGGGGAGGGATAGCATTTTTGTGGTTGTTTGATCGATTCTCTAAAATGGCTCATTTCATACCTTGTCATAAGACTGATGATGCTAGCAATGTTGCTGAATTGTTTTTTAGAGAGATTATTCGTTGCACGGTATTCCCATACAATAGTCTCGGATCGTGATGCTAAGTTTCTGAGTCATTTTTGGAGATCTCTGTGGAATAAATTGGGAAATAAATTGCTGTTTAGCACCACTTGTCACCCTCAGACTGATGGTCAAACTGAGGTAGTTAATCGAACTTTGTCTACCATGCTTAGGGCTGTTTTAGACAAAAAATTTGAAACGTTGGGAGGATTGCTTGCCTCATGTTGAGTTTGCTTATAATCATGCAACACATTCTTCTACAAAGATGTGCCCTTTTCAAATTGTTTATGGTTACATTCCTAGGGCGCCTATTGCTTTGTTTCGCTTGATGCTGCGGACGTCCCACACATAGATGCTCTT
The DNA here is from genome assembly GCA_029449295.1 of Zea luxurians. NCBI lineage: Eukaryota > Viridiplantae > Streptophyta > Magnoliopsida > Poales > Poaceae > Zea > Zea luxurians. Next base: position 189,248 of record JAOPSE010001050.1, read on the forward strand.
GCACATGTTGAACAAATGATTAATCTCCATGAACAAACTCAACAAAACATTGCTGCTGCTAATGCTAAATATCAGATTACTGGTAGTAAAGGCCGGAAACTAGTTACTTTTGAACCTGGTGATAGGGTTTGGTTGCATTTGAGAAAGGATCGTTTTCCTACTTTGCGCGGTTCTAAATTGATGCCTCGTGCTGCTGGTCCTTTTAAGATACTAACCAAGATTAATGATAATGCTTATATCCTTGACCTGCCTACGGAGTTTTGGTGTTTCCACTAGTTTTAATGTTGCAGATTTGAAACCGTATGCGGGAGAAGATGAGGAGTTGCCGTCGAGGACGACTTCAGTTCAAGAAGGGGAGGATGATGAGGACATCAACACCAACACGAGCACATCTACACCAGCAGCACCCTTCTCCAGCCCAGGCACCATCTTTCCCTAGTCCAAGCGCCACCCCTTCCACCTGGGCCAGTGACTCGGGCCCGTGCAAGAGAATTGAACTACATCATGCTGTTAAAGAACGAAGGCCCGGAAGAATAGACGACCAGCCCAACTGCGGCCCAATAATGGACGACCTAGGGTTGGCCGCCCCTAGGGGCTGCGCCCCCTCTCTATTATCCAGAAGCTGCGCCTCCTTTATTTTTGGAGTTTTGTTTTACGTTAGCTTTAGCTACTCTCGAACACTCGCAAATCTGCGCTGTCTTCGTGTATTCAGAACTCCACCCTCGAGTAATAGATTAGATTGCTCGCATCTTTTTCTTGTTCGTTTCTTCGATTGCGCACAGGAAACGATCTTCGTGATCAGGCCGATCTCGCATCAGCAAGGTCGGTAACCACAGGGAGTTGGTTCAGCAATTGCATTGGCGCCTCGGGCTTGCTCGTCGTAGTCGGATCGCAAGGGTCATCTTCCGCCAAATCGGAATTATCTCTACTCGCCGAAAGATCGGGCACCTCAGCTACATCAAATCCACTACTTTAGGTCCAAAACTCATGTTTCTGGTGGTTTCGCGCAATTTTGTTGTCGCACGTCTTCCGAAAACGGGTGTCGGGGTGCATATAAAGCACGAGTTTTTTCCACCGGAACCATTTCTTTGTTTTTTTGCAACGAACATGCCCAATCCACTACATTAGGTCCAAAACTCATGTTTGGGTGGTTTCGCGCAATTTCGTTGTCGCACGTCACCCATTCCGAAAACTGGTGTCGGGTGTGCACACAAAAGCATGAGTTTTTGCCACCGGAACTATTTCTTCGTTTTCGCAACGAACATGCCAAATCGAGTATATTAGGTCCAAAAACTTATATTTTTTGTGGTTTCGCGTAATTTCGTTGCCGCACGTCTCACATTCCGAAAACGGGTGTCGGGTGCATACAAAGCATGAGTTTTTGGCCACCGGAACCATTTCTTCGTTTTTCGCAACGAACATGCCCAATCCACAACTTTAGGTCCAAAACTAATGTTTGGGGTTGGTTTCGCGCAATTTCGTTGCCGCAACGTCACCCATTCCGAAAACTGGTGTCGGGTGCATACAAAGCACGAGTTTTGGCCACCGGAACCATTTTCTTCGTTTTTCCGCAACGAACATGCCCAATCCACAACTTTAGGTCCAAAACTCATGTTTGGGGTGGTTTCGCGTAATTTCGTTGCCGCACGTCACCCATTCCGAAAACGGGTGTCGGGGTGCATACAGAGCACGAGTTTTTGCCACCGGAACCGTTCTTCGTTCTTTTTCGCAACGAAACATGCCAAATCCACTACATTAGGTCCAAAAACTTATGTTTGGGTGGTTTCGCGAAATTTTGTTGCCGCACGTCACCCATTCCGAAAACGGGTGTCGGGGTGCATATAAACCACGTGTTTTTTCCACCGGAACCATTTCTTTGTTTTTCGCAACGAACATGCCCAATCCACTACATTAGGTCCAAAACTCATGTTTGGGGTGGTTTCGCGCAATTTCGTTGTCGCACGTCACCCATTCCGAAAACTGGTGTCGGGGTGCATACAAAGCACGAGTTTGTGCCACCCGGAACTATTTCTTCGTTTTTCGCAACGAACATGCCAAATCCAGTATATTAGGTCCAAAACTTATATTTGGGGTGGTTTCGCTCTATTTCGTTGCCGCACGTCGCCCGTTCTGAAAACGGGTGTCGGGTGCATATAATGCACGAGTTTGGCCACCGGAACCATTTCTTCGTTTTTCGCAACGAAGATGCCCAATCCACAACTTTAGATCCAAAACTCATGTTTGGGGTGGTTTTGCGCAATTTCGTTGCCGCACGGTCACCCTTTCCGAAAATGGGTGTCGATGTGCATACAAAGCATGAATTTTTGCCACCGTAACCATTTCTTTGTTTTCGCAACGAACATGCCCAATCCACAACTTTAGGTTCAAAACTTATGTTTGGGTGTTTTCTCGCAATTTTGTTGCGCACGTCACCCATTCCGAAAACTGGTGTCGGGGTGCATACAAAGCACGAGTTTTTCCACCGGAAACTATTTCTTTGTTTTTTCGCAACGAACATGTCCAATCCATAACTTTAGGTCCAAAACTCATGTTTGGGATGGTTTCGAGCAATTTCGTTGCCGCATGTCGCCCCATTCCGAAAACGGGTGTCGGGGTGCATACAAAGCATGAGTTTTTTGCCACCGGAACCATTTTAGTTTTTTCGCAACGAACATGCCAATCCACTATTTTAGGTCCAAAACTCATGTTTGGCGTGGTTTCGCGCAATTTCGTTGCCGCACGTCACCCATTCCGAAAAATGGTGTCGGGGTGCATACAAAGCACGAGTTTTGGCCACCGGAACCATTCCTTCGTTTTTGCAACGACCTCCCCAATCCACTACTTTACGTCCGAAACTCATGTTTGGGGTGGTTTCGCGCAATTTCGTTGCCGCACGTCACCCATTCCGAAAACGGGTGTCGGGGTGCATACAAAGCACGAGTTTTTGCCACTGGAACCATTTCTTCATTTTTCGCAACGAACCTACCCAATCCACTACTTTAGGTCCAAAACTCATGTTTCTGGTGGTTTCGCGCAATTTTGTTGCCGCACGTATTCCGAAAACGGGTGTCGGGGTGCATATAAAGCACGAGTTTTTTTTTCCACCGGAACCATTTCTTTGTTTTTTGCAACGAACATGCCCACTCCACTACATTAGGTCCAAAACTAATGTTTGGGGTGGTTTCGCGCAATTTCATTGTCGCACGTCATCCATTCCGAAAACTGGTGTCGGGGTGCACACAAAGCATGAGTTTTTGCCACCGGAACTATTTCTTCGTTTTTCGCAACGAACATGCCAAATCGAGTATATTAGGTCCAAAACTTATATTTTTGTGGTTTCGCGTAATTTCGTTGCCGCACGTCTCGCATTCCGAAAACGGGTGTCGGGTGCATACAAAGCATGAGTTTTGGCCACCGGAACCATTTCTTCGTTTTTCGCAACGAACATGCCCAATCCACAACTTTAGGTCCAAAACTCATGTTTGGGGTGGTTTCGCGCAATTTCGTTGCCGCACGTCACCCTTTCCGAAAACGGGTGTCGATGTGCATACAAAGCACGAGTTTTTGCCAACGTAACCATTTCTTCGTTTTTCGCAACGAACATGCCCAATCCACTTTAGGTTCAAAACTTATGTTTGGGGTGGTTTCTCGCAATTTTGTTGTCGCACGTCACCTGATGTAGCTGAGGTGCCCGATCTTTCGGCGAGAGGAGATAATTCCGATTTGGCAGAAGATGACCCTTGCGATCCGACTACGACGAGCAAGCCCGAGGCGCCAATGCAATCACTGAACCTACTCCCTGTGGTTACCGACCTTGCTGATGCGAGATCGGCCTGATCACGAAGATCGTTTCCTGTGCGCAATCGAAGAACGAACAAGAAAAAGATGCGAGCAATCTAATCTATTACTCGAGGGTGGAGTTCTGAATACACGAAGACAGCGCAGATTTGCGCGTGTTCGAGAGTAGCTAAAGCTAATGTAAAACAAAACTCGAAGAACAAAGAAGGCGCAGCTCCTGTTTAAATAGAGAGGGGGCGCAGCCCCTAGGGGCGGCCAACCCTAGGTCGTCCACTATGGGCCGCAGTTGGGCTGGTCGTCTATTCTTCCGGGCCTTCGTTCTTTAACAGCATGATGTAGTTCAATTCTCTTGCACGGGCCCGAGTCACTGGCCCAGGTGGAAGGGGTGGCGCCTGGACTGGGGAAGATGGTGCCTGGGCTGGAGAAGGTGCTGCTGGTGTAGATGTGCTCGTGTTGGTGTTGATGTCCTCATCATCCTCCCCTTCTTGAACTGAAGTCGTCCTCGACGGCAACTCCTCATCTTCTCCCGCATACGGTTTCAAATCTGCAACATTAAAACTAGTGGAAACACCAAACTCCGCAGGCAGGTCAAGGGTATAAGCATTATCATTAATCTTGGTTAGTATCTTAAAAGGACCAGCAGCACGAGGCATCAATTTAGAACGGCGCAAAGTAGGAAAACGATCCTTTCTCAAATGCAACCAAACCATATCACCAGGTTCAAAAGTAACTAGTTTCCGGCCTTTACTACCAGTAATCTGATATTTAGCATTAGCAGCAGCAATGTTTTGTTGAGTTTGTTCATGGAGATTAATCATTTGTTCAACATGTGCAAGAGCATCTATGTGTGGGGCGTCCGCAGCATCAAGCGAAAACAAAGCAATAGGCGCCCTAGGAATGTAACCATAAACAATTTGAAAAGGGCACATCTTTGTAGAAGAATGTGTTGCATGATTATAAGCAAACTCAACATGAGGCAAGCAATCCTCCCAACGTTTCAAATTTTTGTCTAAAACAGCCCTAAGCATGGTAGACAAAGTTCGATTAACTACCTCAGTTTGACCATCAGTCTGAGGGTGACAAGTGGTGCTAAACAGCAATTTAGTTCCCAATTTATTCCACAGAGATCTCCAAAAATGACTCAGAAACTTAGCATCATGATCCGAGACTATTGTATTGGGAATACCGTGCAAACGAATAATCTCTCTAAAAAACAATTCAGCAACATTGCTAGCATCATCAGTCTTATGACAAGGTATGAAATGAGCCATTTTGGAGAATCGATCAACAATCACAAAAATGCTATCCCTCCCCTTCTTAGTTCTAGGCAATCCCAAAACAAAATCCATCGAAATATCAATTCAAGGGGAAGTAGGAACAGGCAAAGGCATATACAAACCATGGTTGTTCAGTCGTGACTTAGCTTTCTGACAAGTAGTGCAGCGTGCAACAAGGCGCTCTGATGTAGCTGAGGTGCCCGATCTTTCGGCGAGTAGAGATAATTCCGATTTGGCGGAAGTTGACCCTTGCGATCCGACTACGACGAGCAAGCCCGAGGCGCCAATGCAATCGCTGAACCAACTCCCTGTGGTTACCGACCTTGCTGATGCGAGATCGGCCTGATCACGAAGATCGTTTCCTGTGCGCAATCGAAGAACGAACAAGAAAAAGATGCGAGCAATCTAATCTATTACTCGAGGGTGGAGTTCTGAATACACGAAGACAGCGCAGATTTGCGCGTGTTCGAGAGTAGCTAAAGCTAATGTAAAACAAAACTCGGAAAATAAAGGAGGCGCAGCTCCTGTATAAATAGAGAGGGGGCGCAACCCCTAGGGGCGGCCAACCCTAGGTCGTCCATTATGGGCCGCAATTGGGCTGGTCGTCTATTCTTCTGGGCCTTCGTTCTTTAACAACAAGATGTAGTTCAATTCTCTTGCACGGGCCCGAGTCACTGGCCCAGGTGGAAGGGGTGGCGCCTGGACTGGGGGAGATGGTGCCTGGGCTGGAGAAGGTGCTGCTGGTGTAGATGTGCTCGTGTTGGTTTTGATGTCCTCATCATCCTCCCCTTCTTGAACTGAAGTCGTTCTCGACGGCAACTCCTCATCTTCTCCCGCATACGGTTTCAAATCTGCAACATTAAAACTAGTGAAAACACCAAACTCCGCAGGCAGGTCAAGGATATAAGCATTATCATTAATCTTGGTTAGTACCTTAAAAGGACCAGCAGCACGAGGCATCAATTTAGAACGGCGCAAAGTAGGAAAACGATCCTTTCTCAAATGCAACCAAACCATATCACCAGGTTCAAAAGTAACTAGTTTCCGGCCTTTATTACCAGTAATCTGATATTTAGCATTTGCAGCAGCAATGTTTTGTTGAGTTTGTTCATGGAGATTAATCATTTGTTCAACATGTGCAAGAGCATCTATGTGTGGGGCGTCCGTAGCATCAAGCGAAAACAAAGCAATAGGCGCCCTAGGAATGTAACCATAAACAATTTGAAAAGGGCACATCTTTGTAGAAGAATGTGTTGCATGATTATAAGCAAACTCAACATGAGGTAAGCAATCCTCCCAACGTTTCAAATTTTTGTCTAAAACAGCCCTAAGCATGGTAGACAAAGTTCGATTAACTACCTCAGTTTGACCATCAGTCTGAGGGTGACAAGTGGTGCTAAACAGCAATTTAGTTCCTAATTTATTCCACAGAGATCTCCAAAATGACTCAGAAACTTGGCATCACGATCCGAGACTATTGTATTGGGAATACCGTGCAAACGAATAATCTCTCTAAAAAATAATTCAGCAACATTGCTAGCATCATCAGTCTTATGACAAGGTATGAAATGAGCCATTTTGGAGAATCGATCAACAACCACAAAATGCTATCCCTCCCTTCTTAGTTCTAGGCAATCCCAAAACAAAATCCATCGAAATATCAATCCAAGGGGAAGTAGGAACAGGCAAAGGCATATACAAACCATGGTTGTTCAACCGTGACTTAGCTTTCTGACAAGTAGTGCAGCGTGCAATAAGGCGCTCAACATCAGCGCGCATCCGAGGCCAAAAGAAGTGGGCAGCCAACACCTCATGTGTCTTGTAGACGCCAAAGTGCCCCATGAGACCGCCTCCATGTGCTTCCTGTAACAACAAAAGACGAACCGAGCTAGCTAGAACACATAGCTTGTTAGCGCGAAACAGGAACCCATCCTGTATGTGAAATTTGCCCCATGGTTTCCCATTAATACAATGGCCGAAAGCATCTTTAAAATCAGCATCGTCAACATATTGATCTTTTACAGTGTGCAAACCAAAGATTTTAAAATCTAACTGTGACAGCATGGTATAGCGACGAGACAAAGCATCAGCAATAACATTGTCCTTCCCGTTCTTGTGTTTAATAATGTAAGGAAAAGACTCAATGAATTCTACCCATTTAGCATGACGACGGTTCAGATTTGTTTGGGTACGAATATGTTTTAAAGCCTCATGATCAGAATGAATTATGAACTCACGATGCCAAAGATAGTGCTGCCATGTATGTAAAGTGCGCACTAACGCGTAAAGCTCCTTATCATAAGTAGAATATTTCAGACTAGCACCGCTTAATTTTTCACTAAAATAAGCAACTGGTTTTCCTTCTTGTAATAAAACAGCACCTAGCCCAATACCGCTAGCATCGCATTCAAGCTCAAATACTTTATTAAAATCAGGCAATTGCAATAGGGGAGCTTGGGTTAACTTATCTTTCAAAGTGCTGAACGCTTCCTCCTGCGAATCACTCCAAGCAAACGGCACATCTTTCTTTGTAAGCTCATGTAGAGGCGCTGCAATGGAGCTAAAATCACGAACAAATCTGCGGTAGAAACCGGCAAGTCCAAGAAAGCTCCAAATTTGTGTGACCGTCGTCGGTGTAGGCCACTCCCGAATGGCAGCAATCTTGCTGCTATCCACCTCAATGCCCTGTGGAGTAACAACATAACCAAGAAACGAGACGCGTCGTGTGCAAAAGATGCATTTTTCCATGTTAGCGAATAACTGGGCGGCACGCAATGCATCAAAAACAGCACTTAAATGTTCCAAATGCTCTTTCTTAGATTTGCTGTAAATAAGGATATCATCGAAATAAACAACCACAAACAATCCTATGAAGGGCCTCAGAACTTCATTCATCACTCGCATAAAAGTGCTGGGAGCATTAGTCAATCCAAACGGCATAAACAACCATTCATATAAACCAAATTTCGTTTTGAAGGCTGTTTTCCATTCATCGCCCAGTTTCATTCTAATCTGGTGGTAACCACTACGCAAATCAATCTTAGTGAAAATAATGGCACCACTAAGTTCATCTAGCATATCGTCAAGGCGTGGTATAGGATAGCGATAACGAATAGTGATGTTATTAATAGCACGACAGTCTACACACATACGCCATGACCCATCCTTCTTGGGAACAAGTAACACAGGAACAGAGAAAGGGCTAAGAGACTCACGAATGTATCCTTTGTCAAGCAACGCCTGTACCTGGCGCTGAATCTCCTTCGTCTCATCCGGATTTGTACGGTATGGTGCGCGGTTCGGAAGCTGTGCACCGGGAATGAGGTCGATCTGGTGCTCAATGCCACGAAGCGGTGGGAGACCCGGTGGTAAGTCTTTGGGAAAGACATCAGCGTACTCCTGCAAAAGGTTAGCAACCATAGGGGGAATAGCCAAAGATGGTGCATCATCAAGTGAAATGAGGACACTAGAGCATACAAGTGCATAGCATGGCAAATGAGCACCGTGTAGATCATCAAAATCAGCACGTGTAGCAAGTAAAACAGGAGCCTTCAACTTAATTTCAGAAGGAACAGAGGGCGATGGATCAAGTTGTTTAGCAGTTATAGCAGCTCGGGCAAGATCATCTTTAACAATTTGTTTAGGTGTCATTGGATGTATAATTATTTTCTGACCCTTAAAAATGAAAGAATAATGATTCGAACGATCATGATGCAAGCTATCAGTATCATATTGCCACGGTCGACCAAGTAACAAAGAGCATGCTTCCATGGGAATAACATCACAATCAACAAAATCAGAATAAGCACCCATGGAGAAAGGAACTCGCACGGAACGCGTGATTTTTATTTTACCACCATCATTAAGCCATTGAATGTGATATGGGTTTGGATGCTTACGAGTCGGTAACGACAACTTTTCGACCAGCATGGTACTTGCCAAATTGTTGCAACTGCCGCTGTCGATAATGATGCGAATTGACCGCTCCTGCACAACACCCTTTGTATGGAACAGAGTGTGTCGCTGATTCTTCTCGGGCAAAGCGACCTGTGTACTGAGAACACGCTGCACAACAAGACTTTCATACCTATCAGCGTCGCCCGGGTTGACATGTACCTCCGCCTTAGCTGCATGGTCAGTGGCAAGTAGTGCATGTTCAATTTCTTCAGAATCACTAGCGGAAGAGTACTCACCATCGTCACGAATGAGTAAAGTGCGCTTGTTTGGGCAGTCCCGAATCACATGGCCAAATCCTCTACAGCGATGACACTGAATATCCGTGTACGACCTGTGGGTGGGGCAGTGCTGGCTGGTTTGGTCGTCTTCTCGCGTGGAGTAGTGGTGGACGTGGATGGCGCAGGGGGAACTGGTGCTGAGGTGGATGTCGAGCTTCGTCCTGCAAAAGGGTTAGAATATGGCTTCGAGCGGCGTCCCTGCACTTCACGTTCAGCTTTGCAAGCATATTCAAATAAAGTTGTCATATCATAATATTCCTTATAATCAAGTATATCTTGGATTTCGCGGTTTAAACCACCACAAAAACGTGCCATAGCAGCGTCGTTGTCCTCCAATATCCCACAACGAATCATACCTTTTTGTAACTCCTGGAAATAGTCCTCAACAGATTGAGAACCTTGCTGAAAACGCTGCATTTTATTAAGCAAATCACGAGGATAATACGAAGGCACAAATCGATGTCGCATCGCAGCTTTCAACTGATCCCAAGTGGTTGGAATGGTAGTGGGATGTTTTATTTTAAACTCACGCCACCAAATTAAAGCAAAATCAGTAAATTCACTAATAGCAGCTTTAATCTGAGAATGTGCAGCAATATCATGGCATGAAAATTTTTGTTCAACCTCTAACTCCCAATCAAGATATGCAGCAGGATCATATTTGCCATTAAAAGGTGGAATTTTAAATTTAATCTTAGAAAATAAGTCATTAGGGGGATGACGAACCACACGGCGTGCACGACCACGGCGATCTCCATCGTCCCACTCAGTGTCACCGCCGTAGTCCTGCTCCATCTTTGTGGTCAACGCATCAGGGCGTGCCAGGATGGTGTCGAGTGTTGTGCGAGTCGCCGTTTGAGCAAGGTCAAGCTGGTTGAAACGCTCGGTCGTCGAAGTGACCGTTGAATCAAGCCGTTCATGCATCGTCCTAATGTCATCAGCAAGTCCATCAACTTGTCCCTTTACTTCCAGCAACTGGGCATCCACCGTGTCATGTGCTCCTGCCATAGTTAGCGCAAACACCAAAACACCAAAAAAAAACGACAAAAACAAGGGTGTACTGCTCACAAGGCGCTTACACTAGTGCTGTTATCAAATTCTTATCCGTTCTTACCAAGCCACAGTGGTGAACTGCAACCAACAGGTGGAACCGGTGAAAGATTGGATGAGCGATTGCCTGGAGAAACAGAAACCTACTCGTCGTAGAAATATGTGGAGTTCTGGGTAGGCTGCACTCAAGTCAAGGATTAGCACGACCAAACAATAATGCAAAGTTGAATTATAGTGCAAAACACGAAACTATATTGCTGGCCACAAGTGCAAAGGACGGATGGAACTAGCAGAATGGCAGTACCGTAAATATTGTACTAGCGAGGCCACTAGTAGGAATCACAAGTGATTTTGTTTTTCTTTTTTGTATGATTTTTTGATATTTTTCTCAGCACAAGAAGCAACAAAATAGGAGCTACACGAAGTTTCACCTAAAACAGAGTTCAAATGTGGTCTACAGAAAATCAGGAAGTTCTCTGAAAAGCGTGCGAGAACTTTGACGGATTTTTTTCTTTATTTTCCTGAATTTTTTGACAATTTTGTCGAACCCAAACAGACCGAAGGTGAGTTTGGCCGGCCTCAGAATGGTGTCAACTAGCTCCTGTAAAAATTTCAGATTTTTCGGACACCCAAGCGAAAAGTTATGCCCGGTTTAAGGAAGGTAGCTCAAGTTATGTTTTCAAACGACCGGGATGAAACAACCGTATCCTTTCTCCTTCGTTGTTTTTTTGTTTCTGTTTTTTTGACGTAACCGAAGGAGAAAAACAAGGAAACGATGTTGACTCGGTTTTTTTTTCTGTTTTTTTTTCGTAACCGAAGGAGAAAAACAAGGAAACGGCCGTTGACTCGGTTTGTTTTTTTCTGTTTTTTTTTGACGTAACCGAAGGAGAAAAACAAGGAAACAATGTTGACTCGGTTTGTGGCGTGATCAAAGGGAGATGGTGGCGGCGCTAGGATTTGAATGGTGGAAGAACACAATGCAACCAGCAACAAATGACGCGAAAGCACACAAATTCAACAATGCAGATTATTGAAAGAAAGTGCGAGGCTCAAAAGGGTGCTGGGATAAGGTCTAACCTGAATTTTATGTGGTTTTGTGGACTGTAGGAAAAAAAACACTCGATAAACTCACCGATCAACCTGGAATTCTGATACCAATTGATGTAGCTGAGGTGCCCGATCTTTCGGCGAGTAGAGATAATTCCGATTTGGCGGAAGTTGACCCTTGCGATCCGACTACGACGAGCAAGCCGAGGCGCCAATGCAATCGCTGAACCAACTCCCTGTGGTTACCGACCTTGCTGATGCGAGATGGGCCTGATCACGAAGATCGTTTCCTGTGCGCAATCGAAGAACGAACAAGAAAAAGATGCGAGCAATCTATCTATTACTCGAGGGTGGAGTTCTGAATACACGAAGACAGCGCAGATTTGCGCGTGTTCGAGAGTAGCTAAAGCTAATGTAAAACAAAACTCGGAAAATAAAGGAGGCGCAGCTCCTGTATAAATAGAGAGGGGGCGCAACCCCTAGGGGCGGCCAACCCTAGGTCGTCCATTATGGGCCGCAATTGGGCTGGTCGTCTATTCTTCTGGGCCTTCGTTCTTTAACAACAAGATGTAGTTCAATTCTCTTGCACGGGCCCGAGTCACTGGCCCAGGTGGAAGGGGTGGCGCCTGGACTGGGGGAGATGGTGCCTGGGCTGGAGAAGGTGCTGCTGGTGTAGATGTGCTCGTGTTGTGTTGATGTCCTCATCACGCTCAACATCAGCGCGCATCCGAGGCCAAAAGAGTGGGCAGCCAACACCTCATGTGTCTTGTAGATGCCAAAGTGCCCCATGAGACCACCTCCATGTGCTTTCTGTAACAACAAAAGACGAACCGAGCTAGCTGGAACACACAGCTTGTTAGCGCGAAACAGGAACCCATCCTGTATGTGTAATTTGCCCCATGGTTTCCCATTAATACAATGGCCGAAAGCATCTTTAAAATCAGCATCATCAACATATTGATCTTTCACAGTGTGCAAACCAAAGATTTTAAAATCTAACTGTGACAGCATGGTATAGCGACGAGACAAAGCATCAGCAATAACATTGTCTTTCCCGTTCTTGTGTTTAATAATGTAAGGAAAGGACTGAATGAATTCTACCCATTTAGCATGACGACGGTTCAGATTTGTTTGGGTACAAATATGTTTTAAAGCCTCATGATCAGAATGGATTATGAACTCACGATGCCAAAGATAGTGCTGCCATGTATGCAAAGTGCGCACTAAAGCGTAAAGCTCCTTATCATAAGTAGAATATTTCAGACTAGCACCGCTTAATTTTTCACTAAAATAAGCAACTGGTTTCCTTCTTGTAACAAAACAGCACCTAGCCCAATACCGCTAGCATCGCATTCAAGCTCAAACACTTCATTAAAATCAGGCAATTACAATAGGGGAGCTTGGGTTAACTTATCTTTCAAAGTGCTGAACGCTTCCTCCTGTGAATCACTCCAAGCAAATGGCACATCTTTCTTTGTAAGCTCATGTAGAGGCGCTGCAATGGAGCTAAAATCACGAACAAATCTGCGGTAGAAACCGGCAAGTCCAAGAAAGCTCCGAATTTGTGTGACCATCGTCGGTGTAGGCCACTCCCGAATGGCAGCAATCTTGCTGCTATCCACCTCAATGCCCTGTGGAGTAACA